>LM523167.1:623631-744035 GCA_000941615.1 Parastrongyloides trichosuri
AAAAAAGTATTATTTTAGAAAAAAGCAAACAATAGTAATGTTCTGATCTTTATATTTCTTTCAGTTCTTTTTAACAAAACAATAAACTTTGTCCATCAGTATATTTAAGGGATTAATTTTATGTCAAGTTGCATAGCATTTTTTTATACATATAAAAATATTTTATACTCTTATTAACCTTTTCTAAAAATATTGTTTGTCTTTAAATAGTAAAATCACAAATGATCAAATATTTACAACTAATTTTAAGCACAATTTTATATACAATCATACAAACGTATTTCAACATATCACTCCTAAATTTTATTGTTGTTTGAGGAATAATGAAAAGGTATGATTTTATATAGATGTATATATTTTCTCATACACTTTTACTCCTAATTTTTGCATCTTCAATTGATAAAAAAATCATCGTAAATTAGATGATTTTATCCAATTTTTGAATATTTAAAATACTATATAGAAATCTATTTATTGAATAAATTTATTCTCTTTCAATTATTGTTTAATCCATGATACTTTTTATCAAAAGTAAATATAATGTGGGGAGTTAAAAAATACTTTAATAAACCCAGAAGTAGGAGTACTGACAATTGTGAAAGTAGTGAATTTAGTCTGATTAATGCCGTTAAGGCTTGTGATATAAGGCGAATTGTTCATATCTATTCTATGGAAAAATGTGAACAAAAAATGTGGAATGCATCTAATGATAATCTTTTACACATGGCTGTATCAACGGAGAATAGTCTGATGGTCAAAACAATTTTGTTGCTTTATGAAAAAAAGTGCAAATTTAGAGAGAAAAGAAATAAGCAAGGTTTACGACCGATTGATCTGGCTAATAAAGAAATTGAAGAAGTTTTTAAACAATGGGATGGTGAAACAAATATAATGTGTGAAAGTCAATGTAACGGTACATCTAATTATAAGGAAAGTGATATGAGAAAAAAACTGAATAGTTCAATATTACTTCAAAGATTACCACATTTATCAAATAAAAGTAAAGTACTTTTATCTCTTGATGGTGGTGGAATACGAGGTTTAGCTGCTATTCAAATTTTAATGAAATTGGAAGAAAGACTTGGGATGCCTATTCATGATGTTGTTGATTGGATGGCTGGTACAAGTACGGGTGCGTATATTTCTATCATGATAGCACAAAAAAGAAGTCTTGAAGATATGAGAAAAATATACTTAAAATTTAAGGGAAAAGTTTTTAGAGGTATGCGGCCTTACAATACATTAGTTCTTGAAAAAAGTTTACAAGAAATACTAGGTACAGAATTATTTACACATTTTGAAAAACCTAAAATAATTGTTACGACATGTAAGATATATAACAATCAACCACAATTAAAGTTACTAAGAAATTATAAAACAGAGAAAATAAAAGAAGATAATAGTAAAAAGGAAGATGTCGATTTTGATTTAATGCAAACGTGGGAAGTAGGTAGGTGTTCTAGTGCTGCACCAACATATTTTGAACCATACAAAGGTTTCATTGATGGTGGTATTATGAGTAATAATCCAGCAATGGAACTATTAACGGAGTTTTTTGAACATAATTATTCAAGGCAAATACAAAAGAATCTTTCTAAACACGAAAATAATGGTTTAGATAAAATTGAACAAACTCAAGATAGTTTAAATGAAAAAACAGCAAAGATAACAAAAGATTTATGGCCAACATCTATTTGCTTAAATGAAGAATGTTCCAATGAGAATAAATCGTCAGATAATTGTATGGAAGATATTGCTTGTGTTATCTCTATAGGAACAGGTGGTTGGAAAGGAAATATAAAAGTTCCGGAAGCAAATGCATATTCTCATAATGTTAATAATAATACTCATCATAATGAGCCACAAAGAAAGAATTTAATCAAAAAATGGGTTGATCTTAAAGGTATATTGCCAGTATTTATTAGACAGGTAAATAAAATAATTATTATTATTATGATTGAATATTTGTTAAAAAAATTATAACACTTTTTTTTTAGTTAACAGCATCTGATGGATTACCAGTTGAAAGAGCTAGAGCTTGGTGTCATAGTATTGGAGTTCCTTATTTTCGTATCACAGCAAATCACACAGATAAATTAAAATTAGATGATTCGAATGATATATCAATTATTCAAATGATGTGGGATACTGAGATATATCTTAGAACGGAAGGAAAAAGTGAAATAAATAAATTAATTCATTATTTGAAGTTATTTTGTAAAATAAAACAAAATTCAAATAGTTTATAAGTACATATATATATTATATTTTTAATAATTATTAAAACTCTTCAAATTAATTAAAACTTTCATCTTTACTTATCCACTTAATTATTTAAATCCTCCATTTTTGTTATAGTAATAATGATGAAGGTCAAAATGTTAAGTCTCTCGTATCCGTTCACTAAATGTACAATAATAATATGCATAATGATATATGTTACTTTTCAATGTGCCTATAAATATTTTTAAACTTTTAATTATAACATTAAAGTGTTTCAAAGATTTCAAGTAATAATATTGGCGCGTCCAAATCAACAAAGATATAATGTATATAAAATTTTAAAGATACAACCATTCTATTTTAAATTTTTATAATACCATATTCTTTTCTACTCATTTTTAATGAAAATAATTCTTCTGATTGACGTACCTTTTAAATTTTTTTTTTTCCATTATAAAATTTTAAAATATCTAAGTATGATAGAAATTTAATTAATGTGTTCTACAACATTAATCACAACATATATGTAATTTATCAATACATATTATAAATTGTAGGAAATATCAACATTGTTCAAGTAAAAATAATTAAATATGACTAAAACTTCTTTTTATATATATATATATATCTTAACCTCTCTTTTCCCTCTCCTATACATTACTAAAATCTTTTCTTTTTCAATTTATTATATATATCATCCCATAGAAGAAATGACATTTAACTCCAGAATATAATATAGTATACACTAAAAATCTGGCCATTTAACTTAATAACTTTATTAATAAGAAGTGTTAATAATGAAAGAAAAGTAGTATATTAATATGTACTTAATGACTAAATATTGATCAAAATGTTTAAAAAAATATTATCAAAATGCAATTGCATACATGTAAACTCTTATCAATTACATATACCTATTTTTATTTTTCCTTTTATAAACATATTTCTACATATTTTCTATTCAATAAAATATACCAAATTTTTGTTCAATTGATAAAAAAATATATTTTATTAAGTATATTATAAAAGAGAATAATGTACCTAAAAAGTGTAATATATCAAATATTTAAAATGCCATTTAAACATTAACAATTGGTAATATTTAAAAATATTATATAACTCAATAACATCAATAATAAAATAAATATTATTTAAAACTTTTTAATCAACTCATTAATTATTTTATATCTTCCCAATATACATTCTCTCCTAATGTTTTAAATGATAAATCAAATCATATACATAACATATCTAACTTATCATTTTTAACAAAAAATTTGTCAATATAATAATTTTTTAAAAATATTCTCATACATATTCTTTGTCTTCTTCAAATCAACTTCTAATATTCCTATCTCTCTCCTTTCTACTTCTCTCCATATTTCAGAAATTATTTTAAAACTATTTAAAATATTTATTTTTATATTATTGGAAATATTTTCAATTAATTACCAATTAAATTTTTTTACCATTTTAATTTGTAGAAAAGCAATTAAATTAAAATTATTGAATGTAAAAAAGATAAATCTATCATTGAAATTTTCTTCTACTCAATTAATTTAACTATTGTTTATGGAAAAAGAATATATATTTAGTCTATATGTTATTTATATATTTTAAATAAAAAAAAAGGAGAAGAAAGAAAAGTTTTATATTTTTTTTATATTTTTATACCCCTTTTTTGTGCTTACATTTGAAAAGGTCTATCCTCTCTCCCATACTTTTTAATTTTTATATTTAAAGGTATATTTATTTATTTGTTAACAAGTTGTGTATATTTTATTTTAATATATGATTAATTTTTTTTGATGCAATGAGTAAAAATAATTTTCCATTTGAACAATTTGCTAATTGGACACCATATTCGGGAAATCAGGGAACTTTAAATCAAGGAACAGATAATCAAATAATACCTGTTTCCGATGGAATTGTTATTAAAGCTAGGAGTATTTTTGTTGAAAGAGTTTATCAGGTAAATGATTTTATGTTAAAATTAATTTATATTAAATAAAAATAGATATTTAATCAAGTTCATCCAACCTTAATAATTGATACAAAATCAGTCGCATACGTATGTTTAATATTAGCACGACTTTTTTTTGAGTTAATTGAAACTCGTCCAACCACAAGAGAAGATATAGAGAATAGGATCAATAATATTTTTACACCAACAATGTGTCATTGGGCTAAAAAACATATACAATCAGATAAGATAACTAAGTATAAGAATGGTAAAAAGTTGGCTCAGGATAAATCATTGGAATCAAAGACACGATTTGAGTTATTCCAAAAGATATCCAGGTTATCAAAAGAAAATTTAACATATAAATTACCTGAAACAGCTTCATTATTAATATTATCTATTATCGAGTATGTTGCACATGATGTCTTACAATGGGGTGGTAGTTTTGCTAAAAATATTGAAGGGAATAAGCATATTGTTAAGAATGGGAAAAGAATGCTTGATTATAATAATTTGAAAACAGCAATTAAAGCAGATGCTAATTTTAGTGATTTTCAAGCTTACTTGTTAAGAAATTGTAAAGATGATGAAACTTTGTTGATACCATTTGAGAATCAATCAAAGGATAAAGAATTTGAATTATTTGATATTGTTAAACAAGAAGAAATTTGTTATGATAAAATTTTAAAAAGTATGGTTGAAGATATTTCCAGATATATTAGAGATTTAAATTTATTATTAAATGTATTTAAAAAGAATATGGAAAATGGTTTTTCTTTCTATAAATTGGAAAACAATTACATTGAAAAATGTTTTGGTAATATTGATGAGATATATAATTTAACATTAAAAGTACAAGGTGTGTTGGAGGATTCATTTGAAATGCCCAATATATATAATGTTGGTCAAGGATTGATTGAATTTGTTGAAGGACTAGAATATTCATGTTACTTGGAATATATACATATTTTTCAAGTACCAACAGACTTCTTTGATTGTATGATTAAAGATGAAAATTTACAACAGTATTATGATCGTGAAGATCAAATGTATAGAAATACACCAAATGGTACACCATTCCGTCTTGCTATACGATATATTTTACCAGAATTGTTGAAATCTCCAGTAAGATATTTCTTTCGGTTCATTGAACAAGTTAATTTATTATGTAAATATTCAATGTCAGATGATGACCAAAGTGATTTGGGTTCATGTAGAAGTATTCTTATTGGGTTAGGACAACAAGTTGAAATGCAGGCATCAAGAATGATTAATTTTAATTTAAAAAATGATATTCAATCAGCAAAATTGGCACCGTTACGTGATAACAAGATCATGTTACATAAAAAGGATATGATAATGAGAGATATACAAAGTAAAATTGAAGGATGGCAAGGTGCTAATATTGTAGCAACATCAACACGATATATACATGAAGGTATTTTAATGAAGATACGTCATAGCGGTAAAAGTGTTACTGAAACAATAAAAGGAAAATTTAGTAGCGCTGAAAGATACGTATTCTTTTTCGATCAAACTATTGTTATTACAAAAAAATTGAATCAACCAAAAACAAATAATGCTACTAATAGTGTTGTACCTGTTGATAATAATATTGAATATAAATTTAAAGAACAAATTAAATTGAAAGCTTCAGATATAATGGATTTAGAAGATTGTGATGAATATACAAATGCATTTAAAATAACATCATATTCAAGTTGTAACAATCATGATGGTATGGTTTCATCAATATTAATTCTGGCAGCAAGATCAAGTGAAGAGAAAGAGAAATGGATGTTTTCGTTTGCTGATGCTTTATCATCAACATTATTGGATCGTATATTAGATGCTTTCCTTAAAGATGAATCTTTCAGAATACCACTATACTTTCCTAATCCTGAAAAATACAAATTTGCTGAACCAAATAGAGAGGATAATATTCAATTTGAAGATTATACACATTCCAATGGTGCTCATGTTGTTAAGTTTGCTACATTAACTAAACTAATAGAAAGATTAACATATCATAAATATCATGAACCAAGTTTTATGAAAACATTTCTTACCACATATCGTACCTTTTGTGAACCATTAGAATTATTAAATTTATTAATTGCACGGTTTAATGTTCCTATTCCCGATGAATTATCTATTAAAGAGTCAATTGAAAACAAAAATTCCGGTAGTTTATTTATTGAACAAGCATCCAATCGTTTTAAAAAGGAATATCAACGTCCTGTACAAATGCGTGTCTTGGTAGTATTACAATATTGGATAAAAGACCACTGGTATGACTTTGAGAATAACAATGAAATTATCAATAAGATGATTGAATTTTTTGATGGAAAACTTTCGGAACATCCTTTTACAAAACAACAAAAAAGTATGTGTCATACGATAACAGAAGCAATAAGTAAAAAAAGGAGAAACACATTTAATCAAGAGAAAAGTTTTGATAGTGATACAAATGATAATGATTCTATATCTAATTCACCACCACTATCATCACCTGGTATAATTAAGTATCAACATTTATGGCATACAGCTAAAAAGGGTGATGTTGATGATTATGGGTTATTAACATTACATCCAGTTGAGATTGCGAGACAATTAACCATTATACATGCTGAATTGTATAAGGCGGTAAAACCTATTGAATTATGTAACGCTGTATGGACAAAAAGAGATAATCAAACAAAGAGTCCTCAATTACTAAAACTTATTCATGCCTCTAATGAATTAACATACTGGATACAGTGGTGTATTGTACATGAGAAAGCGTTGGAGGATAGAGTTGCTATGTACTCAAGAGCAATTGAAATAATGTTAGTATTGGAGGAGCTTAATAATTTTACAGGGATTATAGCAGTGATATCTGCTTTAAATGCTTCACCAGTATATAGATTACAACATACTAAACAGGTATAGTGGAGTATTTTAATTTATTGGAACAAATTGTTTATAGAGAGTTGACAAAGAAAAAATGGCGGCATTTGATAGGTTTGATAAATTATGTGATCGTCATCATACAGGATTAATAAAAAGATTAAAAATTGTTGATCCACCAGTGGTACCATTTTTTGGTATGTATTTAACAAGAATCCTTCATTGTGTTGATGCAAACGAAACATTTGTACAGAAAGACAAAATTTCAAAACATATTGATGATGATGAGATTCTTGTTAAGGAGAATGATGATAACAAGGAACCATTAATATCATTCCTTAAATGTAGGAAACAAGCACTACTAATAAGAGAAATTCAAATGTATCAAGATAAACCATATGATCTTGTTCCAGAACCATCAATTAAGGTGAGTGTATATTTTTTTAAAAAAATTGTTTACATATATCTAATTAAAATTATTTAAAAAAATTTTTTCTTTCCTACCGTATCAAAGGCATGTGATTTTCGAATATAATTAACTTGATACATTAATAATTCTTTTTTGATATATCATACACTTCCGATAACACATTTTAGGATCAAAAATTATAATTCTTTACATAACTTTATTATTTTATTATTATTAAAACATAGGATTATTATTATAATATATATATATATATTTTTTTGCTATTAACAGTCAAAGTTTTGATGTCCTTTGAAGGATGTTTTAAAATTTATTTTTAGAACATTTTTTTATACTTAAAAATTGATAATAATAGGAAAAAAAATTGTCTATATAAAAAGGAGAAAAATATTTTAAAAATTATATTGTTATTCTGTCTAAAAGGGGAATAATTTATATGTATTGAAAAAAATAGTTAGGAAATGTATAAACATTATATTACCACTTAATGTTAATAAAATTTAGTTAATTTTATAATATAAAAATTAGATTAATTTTACGTAAATACATAAAGAGTATTTTAAAAAAAAATGTCTTTATCTTTTAAAGGAATGTCGTAATGATTAAAAATTTAGGTAAAAAGTATGTAATATTTTTACTATTCATTTTATATATATTTCACCCATACTAAAATGTTATAACTAGATATATATTAATTGTATTTAAAACTGCCGGAAATGGTAAAAATTTTGTATTTAACATTATCTTAAATTATATTTTTACATTTGACATTTTCGTTAAACGTAACAAATTAGCTCAGAAACACTAGTTGATCAAACAAGTATCTTTATAAATTATTGAAGTTAAAGTAAGCATGGTAGTGAAACGAAGTGTAGTATGTTAGGAGATTATAAATATTTTTAACCATTATAAAAATAGTTTCAAGTTTTAAAAAATTTTATTATATATTTGATGACTAAGCTTTTACTTTTACATATTTTTGATTACCTATTTTAATATACTTATAAAGATGCATATATAATTTTTATTTTAAGATTAAAATTTTTTTTAAATAACTTTTATAAAATACAATAATATTAAATTAATTCCCTATATTTATTATATTGATAATCTCGTTTTTACTACACAATCATACCATGTTCTTATTCTTAAAATTGTTTATTTGTTAAAAATTACACCGAAAATGGTAAACTTGATTACAGCATTTGATTGATGTTAATCATGGGTGACAGCTGATTTGTTTAAATACAATCACATTATTGTTATCAAATCTTATCCCCCTTCAATTTAATATATGTAGCCATTTTTTACTATACATAATTACATATTTAGAATTAAAAACGGAAATTCTTCTAGTTTGCCTTAGGTATAAATGCTTAACGTGATCTAATAAGGTAAAAGGTAACTTTTACGAATCAAAAATTTTCTACGGGTGAAGGTTATGATGATAAATTAATTGGGAATGAGATCATTATAATAAATATATACTTAATAAAATATAATTTTTTTAGTCTTAATTATAAAAACTATATTGAGATAACAAAAAAAAATAAATTAAATATGATATGTTTATATATATATATGGAAAGTGTTTTTTAGGAGGAATATAATAATACCTTTTTAAAAATTTAATTATTTTAAAATTATTAATTACTTTGACATAATTTATATTATAAAATAAATAATAAATTTATTTTTATAGAATATATCTATAAATAATTTATTATTTTCTTCTCACATTTCCGGCTCAACATTTTTAAATATAAATAATTAAATATATATAAATATGTCTTAGAGAAAAACTAAAAAATAAACTTCACAATCTAGAAATGTATAAAATTAAAAATCAAAAAAATAATAAATTATATTTATTAATTTACACTTTATATTTATATATATATATCCAAAATCTATTTTTACTTCATTTTGCGCAAAAAATATTATGGGTAATAAGTTTAATTTCACTTCCGATTTTTATATTTGTCGCCTTATATTTGTTTTTTATAACACATCCTCTTATTTCATTTAATTTAACATTAGTTATTACCAAAATACGCTATATATATGTTAGGGTTTGATGTTAGGTAAATTATATTTCGTATTATAAATGATAAAATTTTATTTTGACTTTTTAAGTAAAAATAAATCATTCTCCTTTTTTAAATACTTTGTTTTTATAAAACTTTTCGAATTAGTAGGGACTTAGAATATTTCACTTCTAATAAATATATTTGTGTAGTGTTAACCTTTATACTATTACATTATTATGGCAAATTAGAAAACATAATATTATCATTTTTTNTTTTTTGTTAAATTTTTATATTGAATATCAAAAATTAACTTGATATAATGTTTATTGTTTTCTTTTATACCTATCATTAATCATTTTAATTGTTTATAATTAAAAATACTTGTTTTCTATTCATCCTTTGCAAGTATTTTTCACGTGTTTTCAAACATTTTTTATTATTAAAAAAACAATATCTTTAATTTTTTTTTGCAATAATTTATGTTTACAAAAAAAATATAACTACAAAAATAAGTAAATTATCAACGGGGTCTTAATCACCTTTTTTAAATAAATTATTACAATATTAATTTTTAGGCTTTTCTTGAAAATATTAACGTTTCTGGGTCCGATAAAGACAAAACGACCTTTGAAAATTATTTATTCGAACAGTCACATCTTGTTGAACCAAAAGATTTTGAAAAACTGGAGCAAGTTGTATGTTTTAAATAAATTAAATTTTTACAGTAGTCTAATTTTTTATAGAAATCAAACTACAGCCCCGCTACAATTAAATCACCCGGAATAAAGACACCAAAAAAACCACCACCAATTCCAATTATATCTCCATCAACGATGATAATGTCTGCTCAACAACCACCATTATCTCCATCAACCACATCAACAAATAATCCACAAAGTGAAGAAAATGATTTCGCCATTATTAATATTAAACCTGGAACTTTCCCAAAGTATCTTGGTGATGCACCCTCTAGAAGTAATGAAAATAAATTTTTTAATCATAATTTATCACCTAAAGCATTTAAAAATTTAGCTGCAAGACTAAATCAAAGAGCACTCAACAATATGAATCCATACCATCCTATTCTTGATGGTCCTGATCATGTGGAAATTGATGAAAGTTACTTCTGTAGTCCATCCCCCTCTGCTTACACACAAGATGGTGCATTTATCTTTCCACCAATTGGCTCCGGTTTAACTAAATCATTTCCAGTTGAAGTTCCTACTGTTTTTGCACCAAAAATTAAAGAAAGAAGTAAGGTGGCTAAATTAACGGATACTGTACCACAAACACCTCCACGTATTATACCAAGAGCTAGTAAAAGTGGGACGAAATCAAAACGTGAATCCACATCTAGTCAACATTCGTCTATTCAAATTTCTGATTTAAATAGTAGTTGCACTAATACAGGTTCTAATGAAAGTTTAGGTGAAAGAATACCTAGTCCTTCATCTAATAATCATACTATGAGGCCAAGAGCTCCTTCCGTTATTTCATGCAAATCATGTGGTCAAGCTTATGATCCACCAACACCACCAGTAGAGGTAGAAGAATCAACAGGAGTAAATGAACAAAATTCTAATAATATTAATGATTTGTCTACATCAACAACATCTATTCCACCACCTATTCCAGCACGTCGTCCACCAGCTCTACCACCAAAATCAGAAAAAATAAAAAAACGTATTCAACAATTAGCTAATAAACCACCACCATTATTTCCTCGTCGACCATCACTTACAACAACATCATCAACCTCACCAACACCATCTTTCTCAAAAGCAACATCAGGTGATACAGAACGTGTTGGTACAATGTTAGTACCTCCAGCACTTCCACCCAAAACATATAAGAAAACAAGAACTGATTCTACAAGTAGAAGATAGAATCTTTCTTTTCTTAATAAACATAATAATTAAC
This sequence comes from Parastrongyloides trichosuri, assembly GCA_000941615.1. NCBI lineage: Eukaryota > Metazoa > Nematoda > Chromadorea > Rhabditida > Strongyloididae > Parastrongyloides > Parastrongyloides trichosuri. The sequence goes on from LM523167.1 coordinate 635,084, forward strand.
AAAGATTTATTTCACTTTTATTTATAAATTTTTTTTTATCACCAAATAATTAAATAAACATATAAAACAAAATCAATATAATTGTAGTTAAAGAATATAATTTTACACAAATTAATTAATTATAATTATTCTTTCATTCCTAATTTATAATGATAATGAAAAATATTGCATTTTTTTATATTTATTTTTTCTTTATATATTCCAATTAAGGAAGTATAAATATAATTTTATTTTTAACATTTTATGTACACATAAAAATTGAAATATACATATATATATATGATTAAATTAATAAAAAATTAAACTACAAATTAGAGATATTCCTAAGATTAAAATAGATAATTTTTTAATTGATATCACTCCATTACAACCATCAGTTTCACATGATGATACACAACCTGAATATTGTTTTCCAGCATATTTAAAATGTCCACAATGACTTATACGGACGATTTCTTTAATAAAAATATTAATTAAGAAAATATAGTTAACAATAATATACCTGTATCACTCGTTAAAGTACCAGAATCTAGAGCACATGTTCTGATAATCATAGATATGGAAGGATTATCACTTCGAACACCTGAAATTTTTATACAATGATCAGCAGGAAATAATCCTTGCCGATTTTTTTTAAATGCCCAACAATGTTGATGATAATTTGCAATCTTCCCATTAAATTCATTATTATTATAACTATCACTGTTATCATCTATAAGAGGTCCCATATATTTGGAATGATGCCTCGTATTTTTACTTATATTAATAGGATGTTGTAATGGATATAAAGATTTTGAAAGCACTAACGTTGAATTAAAACTATCCTCACATAAAGGATTTGATTTATTGAAGGAAGAACAAACAAAGCATCCTATACAATTTACAGCTATAAAAGGTTAGTATTATTATCATTTTATGTTTATTTTATTTTTGATAAATTATATAGTTTTCTTCTTTCATTTTATAGTTACTTACATGTACAAAGAAAGGCATTTATAAAAAACATAACATATAACCATTTTAAAAAAATATAATTTGAATTTTTAATTTTTATTTTGTCAAACCATATCTTATCAATCATCTTTCGTTTCTTTACTTCCTTATCCTTTTCTGGTACAATTAAAATATGATTCATAATACCACACTTTTTTTAAAAATTTTTATCCACTGGTATTTTTATTGGTATAATCTCTAAAATTATATATTATTATTATTATTAGACAGTCCCCACATTTTTTAGTTTTTGTCCAAAGATATAAATTTATATATATGTGTACAACGAGATGGGGTGAATAATACTATTTTTTAACATGTAATCTTTTCCTCAATAAAAAAAAACTTATCTAAGGATAATAAATTATACATCTTAATATAAAAAAAATTCTTTTAATATTATATTTAGCGATGAGTGAGGAACAATTAGTTTAAAATTTGTAATGATTTTTTAAATATAGGAACAAAAAAATTTTTAAATGGTAAATTATTTAACATTTAAAAGGTAAAAAAATATTTTAAAATTTCATTTATGTCATGCCAATAGAGATTCTTTTAAATATCTCTTTAATAGGATATATATTTTAAAAAAAAGTGGCAAAAATAATAGTTTTTTATATATTGATCTGGTGATGTAAAATAAATAAAGATGATAAGAATGTAGAAAAATTTAAAAATTAGAAGAAAAAGAAAATAGGATTAAAAATAAATCATAAAATAACGAGGATTGTTATAAGTTATAACAATATAAACAGTTAATTTTCCTCTTTTGTCTTTCTTTTTTTTTAAGAAATAGATGTTATACATGGTTTATTAACTTTAAGTTAAATAGTAATTCTTTTTAAAAATTGGAAAATTTTTAAAAGTAATATAGTATTAAGACAACATTATTTAGACCATTGAATATAAATGACAAAAATTGTTATAATTGTGGAAAAAGATGTGGTAATATGTATTATTATAAAAAAAAAGTATAAATATTTTGAGAAATAAATATTAAGTATTAAATTATTTTAAGAATTTTTTTTAAGTATTACTTTTAAAAAAGCAATAATTATTACTTATATTATTAAACAGAAGTATAAAAAGGAGACAAATGAATTTGTTCTCGTATAATGAAAACAATTTTAAGATTATCTTAAGAAATATGAGAGATGGTTTTACTTAGTATGGGGAAACTACTAACGTGACAATGTTCTCTTACGGCATCCTCTTACTCTACAAAATGGGAGAGTCTTTATGCGTAAATATATACATATATGTATATTATATTCTTATAAAACATTTTCAATGATACATATGGATATTATATCTTCGGCACTTCTTCATTTTTATCTATATACATTTTCAACAAATAAATATCATCTTGTTAATTGCTCTTTAAGAGGTTTTTTTAAATGTTAATTTTAAATTCAGTTTTATTATCAAAAATTAATTTAAAAGTGTATCTAATTAAACATTAATTTTTATCTATTTTTCATAAATAAGTAGAAAAAAAATATATATGTAAAAATACTTTCCCACAATAACACTAAGAAGACAGATATATAATTTATAAATAATATATGTCTTAGGAAAAATAATAATAAAAAATACATTTAAAATATATGTCTTGAAATAGAGATTTAAATAGATATTTATATACATAATGATTGATATAAAATGTATATTATTAAATAGAGGTAAAAAAAATTACCAATTCTATTATCCCCTATTTTTAAGAGGAGAGTACAAAAAAAGGAGATAAAAAGAAGAAAAAAAGAGATATAATTATCAGTTTAAATGAGAGAGGCATATTAAAATAATATAAATAGACATAAAATGATATAAAAAGAAATTTTTGAAGAAACAGGAAAGAGATATATGTACTCTTCACTTATGAAATATTTTAAGTATGTAAGGGATTTATATGTGATAAAATTAATTCAATTTTAACCACAAAGGACAAGTTAACTTTCTATTATCACAATTTAATTTTCATTCGCCCCACTCCTCCAAAAATATTATCCTATTTTACATATACATAAATATCTTGGATAATGATTATTGATAAAGGGAGGAAAACGTAGGAAGACAAGAAGAAGGAGAAGGGGGAATATTTTGTAGTAATAAAATATATTTTTACAGTTTCATTATTGTATTTTTAAATTATTTTTAAGTTAAATAAATAAAAAAAAATACGTGTAGACAAAATGGATATATATTAGTAAATGTATAAAGCATGAGTAATACACTTTTAAAATAAAAACATTTTAATAGAACTTTTAAATATCGTTTCCATTAAATAATACTTTTCCTACTAACAAAAATTTTTTTTAAAATAATTCTTTTTCAGAAGAAAATAATATGAATTGAAGTTTCTTCTTTGAGGAGATGAAAGTTGTTGAAAACTTCTTGAATTACTAATAATGTCAATTAGTAAAAAAGGATTAAAATATTGAAAGTTGGAAAGGAATACTTTAATTTATATTTTATTTATAACTTTTTAAGACTTTGATATATATATAATTAGTCAAAAATATAATGAGTACCTTATTATAATTAATTATGCTCTCCGGAATAAGCCTTAGTGAAAACAACAAAAATGAGTATTGGTACAAAAAAGTAACATTATGAAAGGATGTGAAACATAACAAGTTTGTTGAAAATATTCTCAACAAATGAATAAAATATTAAAAAGATTTTAAGATATAATAAGTTTCAGAAAAGTATAAAATTTCCCTTTACTACTTTTATAAGTATGCCGTAGGGGTGCAACTAAAGTTTGTATAATAATGAAAAAGAGAGATAGCCCTTTAATATTTATGCATATATTTATAATATAAAAATATATATATTTCAATAATAATGGTTAATTTTTTAAACAACTATAAGATATATGATAATGAAAAATTGCTTTTAAAACATGATAGAATTATGTTGTAAAAAAATTTCCTTTTTGTTTAACCATAATAATATATTTAATTGTTTTTATGCATAATCTACAAAAAAGTTGATATAGAATATTGTATATGATTAAATATGAAAAAATAATTGGCTCAGCATGAGAAATGGCATTTTGTATAAAGTGTAAATATTAGCTTAAGGAGAAAAGTAAATTTAAACTATTAATATATAAGGAAGTGTTGTTTCAAGGTTTGTTTCATATTTCAAATCTTATTATCTAATGGTCAAATTTGTTTTTTTCTTTAAACTGGTACATAAAATAGTAAAAATTATTATATTTTAAATATGAAAAAAAGAAATATGTTTTGTATCATCAAACATAAAAAAAATGTATATATTTATATATACGACTTCAAATACATAAATATGAATATATAAAAGAAAAATAACTTTAGAAAATTATATTGCCACAGATGTAAATATTTTTTAACTTCACTCAATTGATGAGTTGTGGAAATTAGAAAGCAATTGAAAAGAAATTGTTTAAATTTTGGTGTCTATTTTAAGAGTAAAAAAAATTTTTTTTTTGGAATTATTTATAAAAAAGGTTTCTAAACATATAACTTCCTTCTCTACCAAAACAAATCACAAAATAAACTAAGACAAAACTTTTTTTGACATGTCATGATGATTAAATATATACAATTTCATGGAAAGGAAGAAAATAATATTAATAACATTGAAATATATTAAGAATTTCTTTTTATTAATAATAATGAAAAACACCACAACCACCGAGATATCTATAGGACAATATATTTCATAAATAATAATTCAAAAATATTATATAATTTATTAAATATGCAATAAATTTTTTTCCTATCTTTTATATAAACTCAATTCATGCATATGAAATTTTATGTTTCCAGAACTATATTATGTATCTCTCTTCATATTAATCTTTTAATTCACAAAAAAATTGTAAATTTGATTTTTAATATTAATTAATTAATATATTCTATCACATATATTTATGCAAATTTTTATCTGTTATCTTGTTTCAACTTACATGTTAAGGATAGAAAATGTCTTCTTTTTATATTAGAAATATATATATATATTTTATTTTGAATGATTAAATTGAATTTAAAGTAAAAATGTATTTATAAAATTATATATATTTTCTTGTTTATTAAAAATTGATAGTAGTAAAAGAAATGGTAATAAAACAACTAGTTTTTTCATTATATTTAAGATAATTATTTATTTAAAAATATCATTTTTCTTACAACATTTCTGGGTATTATTATTCCAAGTTGAATTTTTAATAACTTATACCATGATTTCACCAAATAATCTTTTATTAATTTATTTTTTATTAATTAGTTTACAATATCATTTGGTATATTCAATTTTGAAACCATATAATAGAAATGAATGGTATTGTGGTACGGATAGCATAATGCATGGAGTTGCTAAAACTATCATAATTAATGGATGTACTCTGGATGAATGTAAATTTTAATCTTAATACATTTTTTTTATCATTTTTTTCATAGATATAATAATTAATAAGTGTTGTTATCACCATGATAAATGTTACGGACGAGCTCTAGGTAGAAAAAATTGTGATAAACAATTTTGTAAATGCATGAATGTCGTTAAGAGCAAAACGTGCAAATTACTAACAATTGGTTTTTGTTTAGCAACAGAACAATTTGGTTCTGAAGCATATAATAAACAAGAATTGTAACATTTCGGGTATTTACAACTTTATTTCATTTTATTTTGTTTTATATATTTATATATATATATGTTAGTTAACATAACGGTTAAAAATAGATTAATTAGTTTAAAATAAATGATTTATAATATCTCTTTTATTTCAAGTACACAATATAAAATAATTTTATAATGTTATGTTTATTTAAAATGATAGAACATTTTTTTCATTAGAAATNTTTGATCAATTAGAAAAATATAGTCATATAAAAATTCAAATATCATTCTACTATCTAATCGTTTGATGGCATAACTTTAAATCTTTCAAATGCGGCCTTCTCAAGACTTTCACGTGCTGATGGATGAGCAATTTTTATTAATTCATAAGATCTTTGTCTCATATTTTTTCCCCAAACTTCAGCAACACCATATTCAGTTACAATATAATGAGCATGAGCACGTGTTGTAACAACACCACCACCTTCTTGAAGAAATGGAACAATTTTAGATTGTCCATTTTTGGTTGTTGATGGTAAAGCTATAATTGGTCTTCCGAGACCATCATTAGATAAAGCTGCAGCACGAATAAAATCAACTTGTCCTCCGAATCCACTAATAAGTCTTGAACCAATACTATCAGAAACAATTTGTCCAGTTAAATCAACTTCAACACAACTATTAATAGCTGTAACTTTTGGATTTTTACGGATAATACTTGGATCATTAACTGTAGCTACATCACCAAAATGTATATATGGATTATCATTTAAGAAGTCATAAAGTTTACGAGATCCATAAACAAATGATACTGTCATCCTACCAGGTTGTGTTACTTTAAATCTATTGGTAATAGCATTTGATTCAACCAAATCTAGAACACCATCGGAGAACATCTCAGTATGAATTCCAAGATCCTTATGATTTTTCATTGCACCTAAAGCAGCATCTGGTATACCACCAATTCCCATTTGAAGTGTTGCACCATCATCAACTAATTGTTCAGCTATAATTTTACCAATTTTTTGTTCTCTCTCTCCAATTTCTGGAGCAGATCGGAGATGAATAGGAAAATCGTGAGCTTCAACAAGATAATCGATATGTGATTGATGAATAATACCATCACCGAAAGTTCTTGGCATATTTTTATTTGACATAGCTATAATTATATCAGCATGTTGAGTTGCAGCACGGGCTGTATCAACCGATGTTCCTAAGGAACAGAATCCATGTGAATCTGGTGGTGATACTTGAAGTAATGCAACATTAAGTTTTATTGCACCTCTACGGAAAAGGAGTGGTACTTCGTGAAGGAAAGTTGAATTAAAATCTACTAAACCTTCATTAACACCTTTACGGAGGTTATGACCAGTGAAGAGAGAATTTGAACGAATTTTGTCACGTACATCCTCTTTTAACCATGGTGTTGGTCCTTCAAGATGTAAATGATGTAAAGTTATATGTTTAAGATTCTTTGATTTTGCTGCTTCACATAATGCGTCAAGAAGAGGTGTTGGTGTACATGCTATACCATGAACAAAAACGCTGTCACCTGAAAAATGTAATCATTATATGATTATTTGTCATTAATTTTTTCATTGAAATTCTTTCATCAAATTTTTCATCGAAAACAATACATACCTGACTTAATGACATCGACAGCCTCTGAAGCACTAACAATTTTTGGGTATTTACCAGTTATTGGATAGCTTCTTTCTATTGGTGCTGGTCCACCTGCAGTTGATCTTTGAGTAGCACATGCTGTTGTGTGAATAGAATTAACTCCTCTTAAAGAAGTTGAAACGACTTTTGACAAGAAACGCATTATATCGTTGAATCTGAAATAAAAATAAACAAGTAAAATGGGGTGATAAGTTAATTATCAAATGATTAAAAAGGTGATTGATTAGCATTTTTTATTATAAACGTGCAAATTTTGAAGTACAAATGAATATTAAATACATTGTTAAACATATTCATTACGTTTATTCTTAGAGCGATGTCGCTTATGCAATATCCCAACTTAAAAGTAATAATGAAATATTTTTTAAACGTTCTAAAAGGCGGAGATTCTTCCTTTAACATTTACCTATCAGTTAAGAAACTATTATAGATAAAAGAAATGCGAGAAAAGCATTTTTAAAAGGATGATGGCGTAATGACAGCATTTTCATATGAGAACATTTTTTCGTTCTTTGTGTTGTTCAGTGATGCTTTAAGAAATGTCATAAAATTTTTAGACACAAAGAACGATCAATGTAAATGAAACAAAATAGTAACATCCATCGATTCCTTTACAAAAAGAACACGTGCACATTTTTCTGTCTAAATTTGAGTTAAAGCATATGTAAATAAAATGTGAAAAATATACATTTGCAAAATATCCAAGCTCTGAGATAAAAAGGCATTACTCAAATATACAAAATTTTAACATCTTTATTTAGGATAAATAGTATGATTAGAAAAGAAATTTTTGGTCTCGTAATTTATTCATTTTTTAGATATAAAATAGCAAACTTAGCTAAACGATAAATAAACATAAAAATTATATATAAACCGCATTAAAATATTAAAATGATAAAATATTATTGATATCAATAAATTATAAGCAAATTTTTTTCATTGTTATTTTCACAAAATTTAATTGTTGAAAATTTTTATCTCACATAATTTTCTTGTTTTTTAATTGAATATGTTGTGTGAATACGGTTTTTTGTTTGTTATTTATGGTAAATTGTATTAATTGTTTTATTTATCAATATTATTGTGAATTAACACGTCTTCCTATGGATTATTTTTAATCCTTCATCTTCATATTCTTTCTTAGAAATCCATATTTTTCTAAATGTATCTAATGATGCCACAATAGATCCACCTATCCAAGCATTGTTAATTCTTTCTTGTGGAGCACTAATACGCCATTTGGCATCTTTTGCAGCACTTTTCTTAACCTCAGATAAAAGTCTATCACCAAAACCTGAAAAGAATGTTGTTCCTCCGGAAAGTACAACATTAGCATAAAGGTCTTTTCTTAAATCTGTATCACAAGATAAAATTGAATCAACTAAATATTCATGAACTCCTTTATTTTCTTGTCCAACAGCTGATGAATTAAAAAGAATTTCTGGTGCTTTAAATCGACAGGAACCAAGTGAAATTTGTGAATTATCTGGTAATGTATATTCTGTCGTTTTATTCGAATCAACTGTACTTGTTTCTTCTCTAAAAACATTCATCGATACATAACAAGCTTTCTCTTTTATTTCTCTAACTATTTCAAATTCACTTGATCTTGAAAGAACAATTCCTTCTCTAAACAATAATTTTTTTAAATATCTCGATATATCTCTTCCAGCAATTTCGGAACGTTGAATTGCATGAGACAAAGCAAAACCATTAAAAATTGGTACAATATGTGTCACACCATCACCACAATCCAAAACTACACCTGAAGTACGACCTGTTGAATAAAGCGATAGAACAGCTTGTATTTGAATGTGAAGAGCAGGAACATTAAAAGTTTCAAAAAATATTTCAGCCATTTTTTCACGATTCTTTATTGGATTTAATGGTGCCTCAGAAAGGAGTACTGGATGTTCTTCTGAATTGATATTTAAATTCTCTGGACTATACAAATATTGCCATACATGTTCCATATCTGACCAATTATTTACAATACCATGTTCCATTGGATATTCTAATTTCAATAGTCCTCTATGTTCTTGTGCCTTTTTACCTAGAAAAAAAAATATTGTAATAATTTTCAAAATAATTTAAGATTATGCTAATGTTTTTTTTTGGATAGATAATAATAACATACCTATAAATAAATCACCTTCTAAACCACCAGCCATTACTCTATGATATTTAGGCCTTCCCACAAGATTACTAAAATAACATTTTGGAAGACTTTCACCAGCAACACCAGCTTTGATGGAACCACTACCATTATCAATAACCACAGGTTGATTAGCCAAAATATAACTCATATTTTCTTATTTTTTCCTTATAAAAGTTTATAAAAAAATTTTCTTGAAGATGATAGATTACGAAATAGCGTAAAAATATGATTCAGAAGTGCAAGTATTTTGTCAAAAAATTCATCTACAACACTATTGCGCCTTTCCAATAGTTTATGTCTCGATGGTCAAAAGAAATCTGTTTAGGAGTTTATTATGTAAAATATAAAAGTATAAAGGAAGTCATTGTTTACAATAGATTAATCTCTTTTCAATGTATAAATCATTTGGATTCTTTTAAAATGTTAATCACAATATTTAGAATAAGATATATTTTTATATTTAACAAAAAAAAAATAATATTTTATTTTAAAATGTTGTAATATAAAAAATATAAAGAAACCATAGTAAAGTATAGTGATGAAAACTCATAAACTACCAAAATCGAAAATTTTTCAACATAAAAAATAATAATAAATGAGAAATGGATAAAAAANATTCAAAAAAATATAAAATAAATTTTTACAAAATAAATTATTGGAGGATGCTAAAATTAAAAAAAAAGTGTTTTTAATATTTAACAAATAATTGATTTAATCCATTAATCCATTTACAATAACACTTGAGAATAACGACCATTTTGGGTTGTATCATTATTTTTCATGGGAAAGTTTTGTCATTATCCTATTTTATTTCTAATAATGCACTTTTTTTGGAGATAGTTCTCAGAAAAAACAAAGTTCATAGTACAAATAATTATAAATAAATCTTTTTAATGTAAAACTTAGTGATCTTTTTATTTATGTTCTAAAGAAGCCATAATCTATTCCTCTTTTATGATCATAATATAAAATCCTTCTTTTTTACTTCCTTCCTTCATTCTATCAAATATGATTAAAAATATATTGCTACCATTTTAAAACTATAAATGTATTATTTATTTAGGAAAATACATCATATTCATATTTAGCATTAATTTCTTTTTTTATTAAAACTTTATCATCAAATAGAATATATAGCTCAAAAATATTAATCTCTTTAAATTAATATCATTTTAAATTCATGAATTCATAATTTATTTCATTAAAATTTAGATATTTATTTATTTATTTATTTCCTAAGTATAAATATTATTTTAAAAATATTTTATGATGCCTTTTTTAAGAGATGTGAATAAATAAGACTTGATATTACACCTTTTTCGTGAAAATATAAAAATATTCCTCTACATATATTCTTAATAATAAAAAATAAATATACTAATGGAGGCAAAAATGTATTAAGATATAATATCTATTGAAAAACAAATTTTGTAATTAAAATGGTTATAGATAAATAAAAAAGACCTTCCTTGTTCTTCTTATGTATATTTCCTAAAAAAATTATTTAAAAAGAATAAAAACATATCGTAAATAAGAAAATATACTTTATCGTATATAACAAAATTAATTTTGTAGTATTTTTTCATTAAATATGCTTTTAATTATTTTATTATTATTAAAAAATATATTAATTTCAACTAAAAACCTTTAAAAATATTGTATTGATATTTAATTAATGATAATCATCTTGTATTTCCAAATATCCTTTTTTTTATTACCCACTTAAAACACATCCATTTTCTTTTTATATAATTTTAACTTAAATTTTTTTTACAAACATAGTATATAAAAATAGAAACAAAATGTATTTCTCAATCACAATTATACATTTTTTGTTTAATATTTTAAATAATAGTTTAATATTTTTATTATATTTAGAAAAACGCTCAATATTTATATATATATATATATATTTATTTATTTAATGGTATTGGATAATGATGAGTAGGAATTTTGGCCATTAAAAACGAAACGTAATTGTTTTTTATAATTATTTTACATGTTAAATAAAAGTTAGTAATAGTTTCTGCATGTTTTACATAGTAAATAATTCTGATTCTTTTTGCAAAAAAAAAACACCTTCTAATATTATAATGTTGATAAGGAGTAGTTAATTAAGTTAAATTTGTTCTTTACATGTTTACTTTTCTTTATTATAATTTAAATCATTGCCATTTTATCTTATTGATATTAATAATTTTTCAAGATACATCTTTGAAAAAAAAAACGAAAAAATATGTCTAAACATTTATCTCCCTTAATGAAGGAATGTCGTATTATTTTTTTTAATTATTGGTAACATCGATTTTTCTAAAATAGATTGATAAAACAAACTATTAAGAAGGACTGTAAAGATAAAAGTTGACATTAAAAAAATAACAATTCTTATGTGAATTTATATCTTAAACTATTTCTTTTTAAAATAGTGCTTGAGATTTAATTTTTTCTGTTGTTTTGAAGAATAATGTACTATTATTTATCTATGTTTTTGCAAATAACAATTTTTTGAAGATTAAATTTTTTTGGAGCACAAAAGATTACATTATATAACTTTAGGTTTATGTTAACTTAATTCAAGTGCACATATATTAAAGTTACACTTTTTTAATTTAATAAAAATGAGTTTGCATCATTATAAATATAATATGTATTTTTCAATATATATTTTTATATCAATCTTTTTTTTAAAAAAGTTATAAAATTTTAACCAATTCCTTCAATCTTTATCGTTAAAAATTTATTACTTCATAATCCTATATAACTTTTTGAGGAGTCAAAAAAGGAAGTTCATTTTTTAACATATCATAAAACATCTTTCTTTAACTATCGTAATGTTAAGTACTTTGTGTCTTTCAGAAATATTATACTTCTTAATAAAAGCTTTAAGATATATATCTTCACTTTAAAGTCATTAAAATTCATGTTAATTAAATTGTATAATATACTACATGTCAAAATTTAACCTTCATTTTAAAAATTTTGTCACTCAATTGTATTTATACTCAAAATAAGCGATAAATATTAAATATAACTACAATTAAATTATTATTAAATTATATATTTTCTTAAATTTATTCTTTAATTGTCAAATCTATAACAAAATATTCTTCTAAAATTTGCATATATATGTGAGAAATTGTGTTCCTGTATAATGAGAATATTAGTAAATTTTTTTAGTATTCCACATAACTTGGGGGTAGTGGTAACACCTTTGAGAAATATGTTTTTTTATTACCACTTTTCACGTTTATATGTATATCATTCTTTATGAGACAATGTATAAGAAAAGTCCTTTTCCCTTTTTTTTTCTAAATTATTTTATGAGATTTCTTTATGTTATAAGCATACATGATTATAAGTAATGATATAGTTAAAATTAAAAAAAATTATGATTATTATATTCTTTTATTTTTATATATATATTTATGTGCTTTATTACTTTTCATTCTTGAATTTTCTATTTTTCAATAAGTGTTTTAAATATTATCAAATAACATTTGACTTTTTTAAACATTTCTTATTAACATATCATTAGATTTTATTCCGGAGAGAATAGTTTTATTGGAAAAGTTGGAAATGTTTATCGTTTATTAGAAACAAATTCTAGGTACAAGAATATGCATTAAAATCATATCTATTTTCTTTTAAATAATCATTTATTAACAAACATTTTTAATTCTTATTTTTTATTCTAAAAAATATAATTGCTGTTTCATCCATGTATTGGTTTACCAAATAATAACGTTTTAAAAATTTGTACATATATTATATTTTCTCTTGTTAATCTTGGCTTACATTTTAATCAAATATTTTTTTGTCGTCAGTCTGGTCTATATTGCCATTTATCATGTATATAAAAATGGGAATAATATTTGGGAGAAAAGTAAAATATTTTTAAATCACTCTTATCATTTCAGAATATGAAAACAATTTTATTCATATATTATTATCATGCCACATTTGTTTATATTATAATCTTTAAATAATACCTGTTTATGATTACTAATTTAATTTTATCTCAATTCTAACTATTCCTGTACTTTAATTACATATTTGGTACAAAGATGTAAATAAATTTTCCTTTTTCATAGAACTTCTATTATATCAATAAGTCTCTAATTGGTGTAAAAATATATCTATTGCCTATTTTGATATCTATTCTAGATAATAATTAATTAATTTTTTTTATTCCACTCCTCTAAAGATATTATAAATAAGTAAGAAGTTGAATTTCAAAATACATTCTATTACATACAAATTCAAATCACCTTTAATAGTAAATGAAGTTAATAATATAAAATTTATATATTTCAAAATGATGTTATAATAAAAAAATAACTTAAAAATATCTTATTACATCTAATTGACTATTACAGTAATATCAATTTAATATTATTTTTCTACTCTTTGAAAAATACTCTCTCATTATTATTTTCCCTCTTAATTTTATAAAATAATTTCGTACAAATTTTTAATAGCTCTACAACATAGAACTATTAAAATTAATTAAGACGGTAACTTGTCATTTCAATAACAATATCACTTTATTTTAATATATTAGATATTTTTAATATTACATAATATTTTATTATATTTTAATATTATACCTCATTCTATTGAAAACCCTGTAATTGGAAAGAAATTAGTCTCACAATAATTTAATGTATATTATTTTCAACAAAAATATAATCGTATTTTTAAAAACTTTTTTTTAATACCAGATTAACAAATATTTTTTTGTTATTATTTATATTTAAACTTAACAAATTCACAACATAAAGTACATTGTAATATTATTATATTAAAAATTATTAACCTTTTCATTATAAGGATTAACTTTATTATTTATATATAATCCATATTTTTATAACAAATTATCATTATAAACCTTTCAAAATATTATCATTTATCGAGATAAACTTTTTCTATTTTATCCATTACTTTTTATTGTATTTACATTACTTTTTTTAATTTTAATTCTAATAAAAAGTAAATGACGTATGATTTTGGTATGATAAAAAATTCTCATAGGAATGGTACAAAAATAAATTTGATGAAATTTAGAACTAATTCATTTAATAGAACAAATATTAAAAAAAATACTTGATAAGATTTCTCATTCTATTTTTTGGTACAAAAAATACCTCAACCAATTAATTTCCTTTCTAAAAATTTCTTTTTTTTTACATATATAAAGACACAAGAATGCATATATATACATATATTTCAGTTATATTTATATGAAATGAATTAATTTTTTTTTNTTTTTTTTTCATCCAGTCATCTTTAAAAAACATAATCTTTTCATTTTTCCTTATTATTGTAAGTCTTACTATTTGATGAATCATCTTACACCAGATTAAAGCTCCCATATTTTTGTTAATGGACTATTAATATGACACATTTTTAATTTAAAGAAAATGATACTATCATTTTCATAACTGTTTTCAATGCTCTTTTAATCGTTATTTTGTATATAAAAATTCCCTCATTAACAGTTGATAATGTAATAATCCATTAATTTTTTAAAGTAATTAATCTATATATTATAGTTAATTTTTTAAACTGTTTTTTTCATTATATTTTTTTAACATCAATATTTTGTCTATAATATCTCATGTATTTACAATTTAAATTTTATAGGACTAAAAATTTATTATTGTTAAAAAAAGAAAAAGTAAAATAAGCCTAGACAATTTTTTACAAAAAAAAGATTTTGCCAAAAGTTCTTTTTATTATTTGTTATCATTCTAGAAAACTTTTTTTTTCTCACCTCTTCTCATTGTAGAATTATTTTTATAAATATTTATACTTATTTTAATATTCTTCCACTTCAACTATATATATATAAAGAAGAATGACATTACAATTAATACAAGTAAACGAGACAGGAGATGTTAAGGAGATTGCAAATTTATTTGATGATATCATTCCAACCTCAGAATCATTGCTAACAGAATCAGTTAAATCAATGGAAGATGAGGCATGGGTTCATACAGGAAAAATTATCTTATCCATAATATGTTTTGTGATGTGTATAATAGGAGTGATAACAAATTCATTTTCAATAATAATCTATACATCACTAAATTTTCGTAAACGTTCAATAAATATATTATTAGCTGGAATGTCTGTTAGTGATTTAATAGTATGTTTATTGGCATTACCAGTATTTATTGGGACTGAAATACCTACATTATTTCCTCAAATTGATTTACCACCTAAAATCTTGGCATACTGTATTGTTTATTTATACCCAATAACAATAATGGCAGGTTGCATGTCTGTTTGGATGCTTGTTTCAATTACTGTAGACAGGTATTTAGCCGTATGCCATCCATTTATGGTTCGTGTATATTGTACCGTTAATAGGGCAAAAATAACCGTTGCCGTTATTGCTATACTAACAGTTGCTTTTAATTTTGTCCGATTCTGGGAATTTGATATGGTTGAACCATCTGAGAATACTGGAGGTTTTGCTTTTAAAAAATTATTGAGAGCTGATCCCATTTTTATGCTTGTTTATCAAAATATTGCTTATATAATTAGTCAATATTTATTACCATTATTTGTTTTATGCCTCCTCAATTTGGAAGTTGCTAAAACTATATTGAAAGCTACAGAACAGAGGAGAGAATTGGTTAGTAGTGTCAAAACTGAGCATCAAACTGCTAAAATGATGATTTTTGTTGTGATAGGTAATGTTTTTGTCAAATTTATATTAATATTTTATTAATAGTTTTTATCTTTTGTTATACATTTGGAATATTTTTAAATTTATTGGAACATTTGTATAGAGAAATATTTGATACAACAATAGGTTATATGTTGAATGATATAAATAATATTCTTGTCGTATTCAATTCATCAAGTAATTTTATTTTTTATGTTAAATATTCAACACGGTATGTTTTTTATTAATTGGAAATTTAAATTCTTTTTAGTTATCGAGCAAAATTACATGAGTTAATTAGTTATTGTTGTCTATGTTCCAAGATACCTAAGACAATTTATTCGGAAGGGAAATGTACAGGTAAACCAATTAACAATGATGGATATTCTGTTGTTAGTCAAGGAGTGATTCACAATTCACCTACCTGTTATGAGAGTGATAAAAATGTAAGAAACATTGGTGATAGTATCTTTAACGAAGAATAATTAAAAGAAAAAAAATGTGTAAAAAATATTTTTTGTATTCAAAATTCCTGCCAGAAAGAAGAAAANAAAAGTTTAAGAAATTTAATATCTTTATTGAAAATATTTAATTTAAAAAAATAGAGACTATTTGTAAATTAATTAAATATTTATTTGTAAAAATCATTTAAGAAGAAAAAAATAGTGAAGAAACGAAGAATTGTAATATTTAGATCTCATATTTCATATCTTAATATTTTAAAAAAATGTATTTGAAAAAGAATCATCTTATTAAAAATTATTTAAACATCAACTTTACAACTTTTTTTATTATAAACAAATTTAAAAGTTATATAACTTTCCAGATGATTCATGTAATAAATTTCATATATAATATATATATTTACTTTTCTTATTTTAATCCTCTCTTAACTGATGGAGTTTGATTATGTTTACTTATTATTTATATGACAAAATATCATTAAAAATCTAGCTAGTATTAATACAACCACATAAATATATACCATTATTTACAGTTTTACCTTACTGCAAAATATATATCACGTATAAGTTAAGAAGCAATCTAATATTGTATATATATACATTATATTTTGTAAGATGATTGTATAAAATTTTTATTTTTCAAGATGTCTTTTTAAAATTTCTGTTATCATTCAATCTATTTCTCTTTTAGAATAATTATAACAAATGGCTGCGGGTTGGAATAAATTTACTGGAAAAAGTCCTTATCCTGAAATATCAGCTAATGCAGATCATTCATCAGTTTGTTATGGTGTCAAAACAAATAGAACATTTCGCCTAGGTTGGGTATGTTTAAAAATATAAATAATAGATTCAAGGAAAAAGAGATGTTGCTATGGAACAATCTGTTATAGAATGGATAGAATTATTGTTAAGAAAATTTGCTCCACCAGAGAATGAAATTGGTGAATGGCTTAAAAATGGTGTAATTATTTGTGAAATTTTAGATAAAACATTTCCAGGATCATTAGTTAGAAAAATTAACTATAAACAAACAAAATTTTCTTCATCTGAAAATATACATAACTTTTTGGAATCAGCTGAAAAAATTGGTATTAAAAAAGGTCAATTATTTGAAGCATCTGATTTAATGGATGAAAAAGACTTAGGAAAAGTTTTTAGTACTTTAAATGTATTAAAGGAAAGATGTTTGTAATTATGATAATTCGTAGCAGTAACAAAGTTTTTGCATCTGTGCATCATTGACACAATACGACGTATTTCCATATCTAAAAGTACAAATAAATAAATGCTTTAAAGTTTATATATTTTTTTGATATATAAACTTATAATACCTACTTGTTATTTCTTTCAATTTCTTCTTTGACAATAAATTTTCCTGTTGATAAATTTTGTTCAACTAGCGCTTCTATTAATGCTCGTGATGGAGCTTTCATCCTTATCATCAACCGATAGACGATTGAAAGATGATTAGAAATAATATGCCTTCCTAAGTGTACATCTTTTGTTATTACATCAGATGGAATTGTTAGGGAGCTATATAATATTTTATCAATCTCAAATAGCTTACATTTGTACTTTATGTTTGATTTAACAAAATTGTTAAAGTTTGTTAATTTAATATTTAAATAATCAACTAAAAATGTTGCTGCTTCGTGTGATTCTTTTAATGATATATCTACTTCCTTGTTACAGGGACAATAATTTTCTGGAATTCCTGATGTTATACATTCTCGTTGGTGTGGATGTTTATGAAATAATGAATATCCCCTTCGTTTTGTAAAATCTTTTTTCCATTCTTTCTTTAGTATACTTTTCAATGTTTCATGTAAATCATATTGTGTTGTCATCTTATTACTATTTTCAATCATTATTTTTATTAAAAATGGATATAATTCTTTCAATTTTTTGGGAAGATGAATATTTAAAAAGGGTAATCTTGTTTCGAATCTACCAACATTTGTTTCTCTAATATTATCATATCTATTACCATGATCAGAAAAAAATATTACTATACTATCTTTCATTTTTTTATAATTGTTTACTAAAAAGTTATGATAAATAGTATCCATTGATGATATTGTATTTAAGTTATCGTGACTCATCTCTGTTGACCACCACCAAGCAAATTTTTTAATATTTTGATATTTATCTAAGAAGTCCGTCAAGTAGTCTAATTGAGTTTCTGTATTTGAAGTACCACCATAACAACCAAATTTACTTTGTTTATACAATATTGATCTTTCAACATCAATCCAATAATTACGAAAATAATGTGTTGTTGGTTGTTTTTTAAAACCATTTAGTTTACCTTTAAAATTAAATGTCGCTATATCAGAACGATCTTCAGCAAAAAACGTCACATATCCTTTTGATGTAAAATTTTTCCATATAACAGGTATATCATCAAACCATATATTCCATTCATCTGTTATCTCCATTGGCATATCTTTAGACCAGGATGCACGTAAACCCGTTAATATGGCAATCCAATTACCATAAGTGTTATCAGCAACTTTAACATGTCTTTTAAAATCAATAAAATCATTATTTTGTAAGAATTTATATGTTTTAGGTAATGATCGTATAAAATTACTTCTAGACATTGAATCAATTCCTATCATTATAACACTAACATCATCTTCCTCTTCTTTTTCATATTCTAATATATTTTGAGGTAATATTGTTGAGATAGTTTTTTCATAAACTTTAATTTTTATATTAAACAGAGATTTTTTGTAACACAATATATTGGCAAAATCTGTTGTCATATTATAAAACCCATTATTATCAAAACTTATCCATTCATGATATTTATTATCATCATCTTTTCCGCCACTTTTGAATTCAAAATTTCTACCATAACATAAATGATCTTCAAGTTTACTAGGAATAATCTAAATACATATAATTTAAGACATAATTTCAATTAATACCTTTACTTGATTCCCTTCAATACTAATAATTTTATCAAATTTTTCTTCACCACAATCTATTGGATCTTCCATTTTAATATATTCAAGTATACTTTTATCGAATGGATTTTGTACATCAAAATTACATGAACTATTTACAATGGAGGTACCATTTAAATATTTTTCGAATTTTTTAAGTACATTTAAATTATCACTCATACTACTTATATACATATAGAAGAAATAATAAAAAATAAAAATAATTCCTAACAAAAAATATATTTTTTTCATTCTTATCATTTTGCAAGAATAGGACAAATCAAATGAAAAAAACAGCAATATGTTATGTATTATATATGTGAAGTTATTAAATCAAAACAAAGTAATAAAAAATAATTATATATATATAAAATGTTTTGTATTTACCAAAATCAATTTATAGTAACGTGGAATATATATGATTAATTGTGAGAATTTGTCAAAATTAATTATATAATATAGAGAAGTGTTTCTTTTCAAATATCAATAAATGAGTTAAAGAACTATAAATTCTTTATATTTTATCACAAAATTAATCACACAAAAGTTTCCATAGTATTGAAAAATTTTTAAAAGCTTCTCATTGTTTAAATAGATTTTGTAAATATATGATATTTTATGTTCCTTATCTTTTACAACGATTATATTCTTGCTCATACGAAAATGATTAATTTGAATAAGTTCAACATTTGATTATAGTTTAAAAAAAATTGAATTCATTTTAAATTCATTTCTAAAATTACTACAACGATAATTTTTATATATAATTTTTATCAAACGTTTGATTTGAAATTAACAATATCATTTGATTAAATATAAATTTCAATATTCAATATTTATAATCAAATTCCATTATTTGTCATACATTATGATGCATTTATACATGACAGAAACATAAATTTTTTTTTCTAAAAACAGATATTTTTTAATTTTCATCATTCCTCAAATAATAATGTGACATCATACCAATATTTCATTAAAATGCATGATGGTTTTTGTTATTAAAATAATATATTATCATATATACGAAAATGATTATAATTAAATAATCAAAAATTATTAACATCAAAATGATGATATAATAATAATGTTTCAAACCATTCAAAAGGAATATATATTATAACAAATACAATAATCATACAATTTTAACGGTTGAGTCAAATTAAAACTGTTTTAATATTATTGTATATATTCTATAATAATAGGTATATTTCAAATAATGTATATTTTAATGGATAATTTATTGTATTTTTATAATATCATTTCAACCATATATTAATCGGATTATTTTGTATAATGTCTTGAATTATTATATCAAGGACAATTAAATGATTGCATCTTTTTTTTTTCTCATCATCTGTTATTGTTTAAAGAAAAAGTTAAAATATTTCAAAATGATAGATAAATTATTTATATATTACCAAAGCAAAATATTAAATTTTCTTCGAAATATTATTTAAAAAAANAAAAAAATAACCATTTCTTTCCCTTTAATAATATATCAATTTCAAAATGGAAAAAGATGACTAAAATAAAACCTTTATTATTAAATCTTTTTTTTAAAATTGTTTTTCGAGAAGAAGGGAAAAGAAAGAATTTCATAACTTTAACATATTCATTTCATTTTTCCATCTATTAAGCATTTATATGTGTATAGCCAAACAAAACTTTTCCATTTCCCGTTGATTTCCTTTCATTTATCTTTTAGTTTTTCACTATATATATACTATCATCATCAACATATAAACTTTTATTCATAATGAGTAGGACAGATGTGTATATATGTGTATGGTTAGAAGTGCAAAAGGCGCAAGAATAATGTGTGGAGGAATACAAAGAGCTATGTGTATTATATTCTCTGTTCATCACCAATAGATGTTATAAAAGTTTAGGAAGGGAAAATTTTTTACTCCTCATCATATATATAATATTCCTTCTGTTGTTGTTATGTATGTTGTATATATATGAGAGAGAGATAGGATGTCGATGTGTATTATAATAATGTGGCAGATTTCATAGATGATACAAGAAGGTCCCCCTTTTATTTGTTATCTATGACATATGTATAAATTTACATGATAGAGCGGTAGAGATACATTTATTACAACAGTTGTCTTCACCCTATGACTCTCTGTACTGGTTAAATTTGTAGTTGAAATGTATTATGAAAAGACCTATAATGCCTATAACATCCAACGACAAATACACATCTATTCATCCATATACATAAGTATAATCAGAAGACCATTTGAAGAGGTCAAATGGAAATATTGATTATAAGATTTAAAACAAAACTTTTTAAAATGAGTGTATTTGAAAGTTGATAGATTTTTGTATATATATTAAAAAAAAATTTTAAATAAAAATTATAATTAAATAATAAAAAAAATGATAGGTATAGGATAAAATATTTTATTATAAAAGAATATAAACTTTTTAATAAACAATATTAAAAATGAAAATCTTGAAAAGGAATACATTTCCTAAAACGAAGACAATAAAGAATTATCATTTCCAGTGAGATAAATATACAGTATTTTTTAAATATTTATTATTAAAAATGGAACAAATAAATAAACTATTTTAAATATGAGAATAACTAAAAATAACAATTTTAATAAAACAAGTTTACAAAAAGCTTAATAAATATATTATTAAAACTCTTTATTTAAAAAAGTCAAAGGCGAAAGTCTAATGTTATTTTATATATATATATATAATAATATCATTTGTATATTTGAAATTTTCAATCTATCAAATAACTTTAAAATGTTACATGTTATAATTTTAAAAATCAAAAATAATAAAAATATTGCAAATTTTTTACTTTATTGATCATACTTTTGTTATATATTAGAAAGATATAATGTGTTATGTAGAGAGATTGGTTATCAAACAAAATTTTTAATAATATATATTTGTTACATAATATTTTTTATGTTGATTATAATATTATTTTGATTGTATTTCTTTTCAATATATAAAACAATTCATATATATCACAATATTTTATATATATCTTTTTAATAGTTCAAGATTTTACTCTATTATAATATATAATCCTTCTCAAGTTACATGTTCCTTCTTACCATTTTATTAAATTATTTTAAAACTATTCAAGTTACCTTTTTATTTAAAATTTTTCTCATCAATCTCTTTATTTAAATATTTTTTTTNTTTTTTTTAAATAAAATATATAAATTTCTTTTCTTCTAATGCAATACTAAGTTATTTAAAGGCCATGTCACGTGATTTTTTAATATAAATGTATAATATTTCTTCAAATATATTTTCTCCTTTTAATTTTTTAAACTTACATTTTTTTAACGGTACCATTTTCTTCCTTGTACAATCATATCAGGTACAAATCATGTTAAAATTTTTGTTTAAAAAAAGAAATTTTTCAAATTTTCTTGATATTTTTCTAAAATTCTAGCATTGTTTAGGCAAATGACAGCATTGGACTACGGGTAGGACTTCCAAGAACGACATACACGTTAGTCAATACTGTAACTTACAAAAACAAGTTCGCTAGTAATAATAAAATATAAAAAAAATCAGAGGAAATTGAGGAAGCGACGTTCAGGAACAACGACATTTGCACAAATGACGATGACGCGCGGTGCTGGTTGATAAAAAGCATAGAATGAGAAGACGCAGCTGTGGGCATAGGCTTAGTTAAACCGATCCATCTTAGTGTAGCGGCAGGGCGGAGATTATGAAGCGGCTGGGTATGCGGACCTAGTAGGGGGTCTCTCTCTTATTACTATGCTCTATAAATATATCTTTTTTTCTATCTCTCTACATAGAATACATTATTATAATGTACACTTCAATCGGCCCCTGCCAAAGTAAAGTTGTGTATGTATATGAGATGGAGATAGATAAAAAGTATTGGGGAAGGAGGAAGAAATTCTAGAAAAGTATATGGAAAACCTTAAGATATATATATCTCTTTCTTTCTCTCTTTTCTTTAATAAAACTACTTAGCTATACTACTTATTTTATCAAGAAAATTTATATATCACACCATCACATTTGAACGGGGGATTAATAAAATTTAAATAATAAAAGAGAGAGAGAAGTAAAAATGTTAAAACATTAAGAATAAAGTCAGGGTAATAAGAAGTTCCTAACAAAACCTATATATTAAAAAGTGGGAGTGGACATTATAAATAATAATTACACATCTCTTACTACAACAAATAATAATAATACCTACGTCAAAGGCTTCTTGTCAACAGGAAATTTGAAATAATAACAGTTGACTATATATCATATAATATATATAAAAAGAAGACATTTAAATAACTTTTTTTTTATTACTATTTGAGGAGGAGAAAATAAGTCTTTAAACCTTTTATTTTTATAAATAATAATATATTCTATAAAAGTTTTCAAAAATCTCAGAAAAAAAAAAGCTATTTAAACAATTTGATAATAATAAAAAAANAAAAAAAGGAGGAGAAAATTAAAATATAAATTTTTAGTTTGATGATAAGTAAATGTGAAAATATATACCTAATATTTTGTAAAGAGAGTATAAAAATTTTGTTAAACTAAAAAGTTTTAAATTTTTATTATGGTAATATTGATGATGGCTGTTTGTTGTGGTATCTAAAGTGGGGGGATGATGATGAAGAGAGAGGAGAGAATGTTGAATATTATAATATTATTTGGAGAGCGACATATAAACATGTTGAGAATAAATAAAAAGTAATATTATTTTCTCGCGTTCCATTTGAATTATAAAACTAGTTCTTCAAATCTAACTGACAATCATTATTGTTGTTGAAAGGGGTGGGTGAGGAAGAGAAAGGAAATGGTCAGAAAGTAGATATGTATACATATATTGTTGATGGACATTAAATACATATATATACAATTTCTAGAGGAGGGCCAAAAGTAATGGTGAAATATTATAAATGATAATATGTTGAGAAGGGAGAGAAAATTGTATTGAGAACGTTAGTGTAGGTCAAGAAGATAAATTTATATATGCATATATATATATGGCAGAAGGAGAAAATTAGTAGGGATAATAATGGCGGGATATGCAGATGTATTATATATATATAATAATTATGTGAAAAAGCTGTTATGGGTCAGTTAATCTAATGAGTGAGATATATATAAATTGAATGTTTAACTAAGTCATAAAGCTTAGAGTACCCTAAAACAAATGATCCATTATAAATACAATCTGAGAGCAAACATTAAAGTAGTAAAAAGGGTCAACTGTATAAGCATAATTTTAATATACACAATAATTTGTCACCTAAATATACAATTATTAATAGAAAAAATATAAAAGATTGATATAAAATATTGATATGTATAAGAATGAAATTGATATTTAAAAAATTTTATCATTTTATTTTTCAAAAAAATTTTACAGATAAAATAATACTTTTAATCATAAATTAAATGATAAGAATGACAAAAATTAATATATTTAAGAGAAAGGATCACGAGATACTTTTTTTTTTAAATACATGTCCAAAATGTGTTTACTGTCAATCGTGATAAGATATGATGAGAAATTTTTTAAATAGTATTTTTTTTTTCTCAAGTTATTTGAAGTTAATTTATTTAGTTAATAATGAATGTTAATGGTGTTGATGTGAAAAGACCAAGAATGGAGGACGAAGAGAATAGTGTGAAGGTATAAAATATATATATATTTTTTTTNTTTTTTTTATGTCTATCAAACAGAGTTTACCAAAATATTAATCTTTTCTTTATAGAAAAACAACTATCGTGAGGCATTTGGTCCTGATCACAAATTATCAAGATATGGAACAAAATTTCATCTCATTATTGGTGTTACTGGCTCTGTAGCAACAATAAAATTGAAAGAACTCATAGATGAGTTGTACTTAAAATGTCCTGAAGATCGATTAGCTATAAAAGTATGTCTTGTTTATAATATAAAAGAAAAAAATAATATTTTGTTATTGTAAAATTTTTTTTTATAGATAGTTACGACTCAGGGAGCTTTACATTTTTTTGACCCATCAACAATCTCCGAAGTTGTTTATGAGGATAGAGATGAATGGGGAATGTGGAAAGAGCGTGGAGATCCTGTTCTTCATATTGGTAAGGGAAAATTAAATATTAAAATAGAAAAGACAAATAACATTCTTAAGTATATGGTTTTTATCTATTTAAAAATGACATCATTCATACAAAATTATTTTTTCATTAAAATTTTTACTATTGAATATAATTTAAATGTCTTTTAAAAAATTAGGAAAAAGGGATATTAATTTTATTTATACATTTAAATAATAACAATTTATTTACTCATTTAATTTTAATATATTTTAAAGAGCTTCGTAAATGGGCAGATGCACTTGTAATTGCACCATTAGATGCAAATACAATGGCTAAAATGGCAAATGGGATTTGTGATAATTTGCTTACATCGTTAGTAAGAGCATGGGATAATAATAAACCATTATTTTTTGCTCCAGCAATGAATACATGTATGTGGGAAAGTATGTTAACGGTACAACATTTGAAAATCTTAAAAGAATTAATGAGATGGAAAGAAATTCCTCCAATACAAAAAGAGTTAATGTGTGGTGATAAAGGATATGGTGCTATGGCTTCTGTACAAATGATAGCTTCAATAATTGCATCAGATGTTAAGAATCGTTTTGCTGTGTATTCAGTTACCTCTGAAAATGTTAGATTTGATGATGTATATAGTTAATTGTTATTTGTACATATACTTTTTTTTTTTTTTTCAAAAATCAAATTTAATGTTTCCAATATTTAATCATAGAAAGAATCTGTGTAATGTTACAATTAACCTTGTCATAATATAATACATGAATCAAGCCTTTAAAAGTATATTTCTTATCTCATTATTTTAATCTTTAATTTCTTTTGTTATACGTTTGAACAAAAAAGCAATTTATCATGTCCTTTTGAGTGTTGATTCTTAGAACAATTTATTTTTATGATTATTGGATATGATTGTAAGATGTCGTTAAAGATTCTTTTAATAAAACAGTGAGGTTAAATTTATTACTTTTATATATAAAAAGCAAAGATTCATTCAATTAATTGCCAACTTTATTTAACATAAAAGAAGATATATAGATTTATTGGTTGAAAGAACAAATATATATTATATGTATATCCTTTCATCTTTTTCCCCCTTTGAAGATTATAAAAAAATTTTTTTTTATTAAAAGTCTGTTTAATCATTATTATTCCTCAAATAAAAGTTTAAAGAGACATAATAATAAATTTAAAATGAGGGAACAACAACAATCAAAGTTTTTTCTTTATTTTTTGTTCAAATATTTAATTAGACATATAGATAAGCTGAATCATCAAACAGTAAAAATAATATGTTGTCAAGGTTTGTTAAATGTGATTAAAAG
This sequence comes from Parastrongyloides trichosuri, assembly GCA_000941615.1. Classification (NCBI taxonomy): domain Eukaryota; kingdom Metazoa; phylum Nematoda; class Chromadorea; order Rhabditida; family Strongyloididae; genus Parastrongyloides; species Parastrongyloides trichosuri. The sequence continues at coordinate 662,011 of LM523167.1, forward strand.
GCGATAATTTTTTTTCTTCCAAATTAAATATGTCACGAGGAAATTTGATAAAATTTTATATTATAATTAAATATTTAATTAAATTATTTATATTAAATTAAATTTCTCATTTATATCATTTTTTAATATCTTATATAATTTTTAAACTGATTGATTTTAAAAAATAATAAGTTTTTATTTAAATGTATCAGTTATATAACAAGCATATTTTTCAATTTATTTAATTGAAAATGTATTTTGAAGAATCGTACAATTAGAGCTAATTAAAAATTAAAGAGATATGCAAATAGAAGACTTTAAATTATTTTGTATCCGATTAAATTTCTGGTTTAATTATAATACTTGAAGTAACTTAATTTTTATACACTCAATTTAATGTTTTCAAATGATACTTACAATGCTTCTTAAAATGATTAATCACATACTTCTTAAGAATATAAAGAATTTTTAAAATGATTTATAAATATTGAAAAATCTCAATAATTCCTATGTCATATTGTTTAATACATAACTTCAAGCACACGTTCAAATTCTTTTTAATTGCATTCAAAAAATTGTATACATACATGTCAATAATCATATGACCAAAGGCTATTCAAATGTAACATTTATGCACAAAAGCATATCTATATTTTCCCTCTAACTGACATCCAATAAGAATGTTTCTTTTATGTTTCGAAAATATATTTCAAATCTATATACATTTTTTACATCCACATCATTATAATATATAGAAGAGATTACTTCTTTTTTTCTTTATTTTATTATAGTTTAATATTATTATATTTTATATCTTTTTTATTTACATTTCTTATTTTTTTTCAAATAAATATAATTTTTCTTTAAATTAAACTATTGCATCATTCTTTTGAAAAATGAAAGGGTTGTCCCTTTCGTACATACACTGACAAACTGATAAAGCACTGATGTATTAAGATACATGTTGAACCACCTATAATTAGATGTAGTTTAGCTTATACGTTTCTAACTAATAAGTGATGCAATACAAACTAATGAGGAATTTGAATATAAATATTGAAATTGAGATATCGAAAGTATTCAGTTTTACTTTTTTTTTGAAACAAATCTATTTTAATAATAATATGATTGTTTCAAAAAAATGATTAGTGTCAAAATAAATGTATATAAATTGTTGCAGTAGTATTTTACATCCATAACTTTGTCTACTAGTCATAGATTTAAATGAAGATTTATATTTTATGTCTAGATTGTTTTTGTCGGGGATATACTACTTATGAAGGTTATTATTTGTTTATCTCGATCACCTTTAAATAGTTTCTGTCTGCATAACATTATATATATATATATTCATGATTGCTTATTCTTGAACGCCAAATTCATATTTAAATAATTATTGAAATATTTTTAGTGTCAACAACATTATCACTAATATCATGTACGTATTTGGTTATGGTTCTTTATTATGGTACACTGACTTTGAATATGATGAAGTTATACCAGGAGTAGTTCAAAATTTTGTTAGAAGATTCTATCAATTATCTCCAGATCATAGAGGAACGTCTAAAAATCCTGGTAGAACAGTTACTATTATTCCTGAAGATGGAGGTTCATGTTGGGGATTAGCATATCATGTACCAGAAAAATTGGTTGAAAAAACGATTGCATATCTTGATCATAGGGAACGGGCCGGATATCGTCGTGAATTAGTAACTTTTACTCCAGATGATGGTAGCAAATCATTTGAAGTTTTAGTTTACATTGCTATTTCAGAAGATAATCCATATCTTTCACCACCAACACCTGTTCATGAAATTTGTGATACTGTATGTTTATTTTTGATGTCAAAAAAATTTATATAAAATATATTATTTTTTAGATTATATCATCACATGGTTCCAGTGGTAGCAACCTCGAATATGCTTTGCGTTTAGCAGATTGTGTACGTCGTATGGCTCCACATATTAAGGATGATCATTTATTTGAAATTGAAAATGAATTAATAAGACGTTGTGAATCATTATATATTTATGATAAAGTGCTTTATGATATTGGATATAATCTTGATTATTTACAAGAAGATAATAATTCTCCAACCAAAATTGAAGATAGAAATAAACTTATCAAAATAAGTATACTTTAAATTCATTCTTCAACATTTAATCAAGGTTAAGATAACATATATTGGAACAGTATAATGATAGCGCTTTCATAATTATCTTTCATTTCTTTTTTTTTNTTTTTTTTTCTTTCTTAAAAGTTATGTATATAATTGTAATTAATAAACTCAACTGATAAAAATAAAAGATTATATTTTTTTTTATTGACAAGGAAATAATCTATTTGATTTCAGCAATTCGTAAAGTTTACACTTTTATCTTTTTAATTTTTACTATCATCTCTTTTATTTTTAGTAATAAAACTTGTGACCAAAGTATTAAATGTTTAACTAGTAGTATTAAAACATATTAATGTATTCTATCTTTTAGATAATAACGAATATATGTATAAAAATCACGAGGTTTATCACGAAAAAATAAAAATTGCATAGAATATAAAAGTTATTTATAAATGATAGTGTAAAATTAAAGATCATAAAATTTTTGGTTAAAATTCACTCATCCAAATACAAATACTTTTGTCATTCCCAAGTCCACCACTGGCAATAATATTTTTTGATGGATGAACATCTAAAGCTAAAACAACATCCGTATGTCCAGTCAAAGTTTGAACAATTTCTTTGCTTTGCATATTCCATATATAAATTTTAAAGTCTTCTGAACCACAAATAATCCACTTACCACCGGTAATAGAAAAACAAGCGGATGTACAATGTCTTTCATTAGTATGACCAGTATAACATTTTAGAAATTTATTATTTTTAAAATCCCATAATCTTAATTTAGAATTCATTGTACCAATTAAAATATACCTACCGTTTGGGCTGAATTTAACAAAAGTTATAGGGAGCGTTTCAGTTTCAACTAAAGTTTTAATAACCTCACCATTAACAGCATCCCATATTCTGACAAAACCATCATAATCACCGGAAGCAATTAATGAACCATCACGATTAAAAGTAATTGATGAAATAGGTTCAGTATGAGCATCTAATATTTTAAAACAAACACCAGATTTACTATCCCATAATCGAATAGTTTCATCATATGAACCGGAAGCAATAGTAGTATGAACTTGATTAAAAATACAACAAAAAACATAATTTGTATGACCTTCAAAATGTCTCATCATCTTATTTTCATATATATTCCACATCTTAATTAATTTATCATCTGAACAGGAAATTAAATGAATACTATCATTACCCCAAGAAATATCATTAATACCAAGTTTATGAAGACCAAGAAGGTACTCTGGAAATATTCCTTCTTCAGCTTTTTCAACATTGTATAACTTAATAGTTTTATCACCACTACCTGATGCTAACCATTTACCATCGGGTGAAAATTTTACCACAGAAATTCCTTTTTTATGGCTACATATTGGTTTTCCAACCATTTTATAATTTGGTAAAATTTTGGATTTTTCCATATTTATTTATGTTTTATGATTACTTCTATTATTTGTAGTTTAATAAAAAAAAATATATATAGAATAATGGGTTAAATTACGTTATTATAAAAAAGAAAGTTAAACGAGTGATAACCATTCGGGAAAAAATATTAGAAACAGATATTGTCAAGTTTTATATCCAAAAGGATTCCTTTTAAGACTATGTATAAGAATGAAACTTCAAATATATTTTAAAGAATTATTTTTAAAATATATATGTCCTTGTGGTACATTACTTTTATTTGAAAATATTTTAACAATTTATCATAATTGTGACATTAATAATAAATTTACTCCATAAATAATATTAATATTTTTTGCATTATTAAAATATTATTCTCTTTTAGATGATATTCCTCGTTATAATGAGAGATTTATTTTGATTATATTTCTTGTCCAAAAAAATAAATTTCATTATTTCCAACTTTCACAGAATAAATTTTATTGATATCAATATGATATAAAATTTTATTAACTTTTTTTAGAAATTTTTTTTAAACAAATTACAAATTATTAATAAAAGTTATTTACAGTTGTCCTGTAACGAATCATATATTTATCCAAAATATGTAAGGTTACAAACGTTAGAACATTTTGTGACCCATGGAATATTGTTCCTTTTAAAAAGAAAACAACACGTATTATATCTAATATTAATAGTTATTATCTATTTTTTATCCTCAAAATATGGAAGCTTATGCACCATTTTTATACCAAAGAAGAAAAGATTATGGATCAGCTAAAAAGTACACTGAAGAGGTATCCAAGTGGTTGTATGCACAGAAAAAGGCTAATGAATATCAAAATAAGGCTCACCAAATAGCACATCAAAATGCGTACAATGCTATGATGATGAATATTAATGCCAATCAACAGGCTGTAACTCAAGCTGTGACAAATTTATTTGGTGTTGCCCAGGATGCTGTCAATTTGAATATTCAAAGACAACGAGATAGACATTGGCTTCGTAGGCAACTCTGGAGAACTGATGGTGATCCTAGAATAACTGAGAATGTTCATATTGCAAGTTATAGTAAAAGACTATTAGCTGAATTACTTGACTTTTTTATATTTTTCTTCATTAAACTTGGTTTATTATTTATTATTGTTGAAATGGGTTATATGCAAGTCTTGTCTTCTTTATTATTTTAATAATTTTTTAAAAATATTTTTAGAGATATACAAGAATATGAAAAATTTTTAACGGATGAAATTGATATACAAAATTTGTTAGATTTATCACAAGGCCTTTTACCAGCAGATCTGGTATGTAAATTTATATCATCAATAGTTGAGGCAATAATGATTTCGTTTGGTATCTATTTTCTCCCTAGAGGATGTACACCAGGAAAATATGTTATGAGAATAAAAATTATTGATTGTGTAACAATACAACCTAATCAGGATATCCAAGGAGCATTTGTTGTAACAAGAACGGAGAATGTATCATTAGTAAAAGCTTTATCAAGATCATTTATAAAAAACTTTGTCATAAGTTTCTTTTACCCAATAAGTTGTGCAGCATATGTTTTCTCATACAACCGGGCAATATATGATGTAGTAGCCAAAACATTAGTTGTACAAATGTAGAAAAAAGAAAGAATATAATTCTATCTGCGTGGGAGGAAAGAAAGTATTGTTGAATTTTTTTTTATAGAAATAATATATAATTAATATTATACATATAAATATGTGTGTTATGATAATAAACAAAGAAATATTATTTTTAAGAATTACTAGTTAAATTACATGCTTGCTTTGTATGATAAGTTTCTCTTTGAATATTTCTTTGTAATTCACCAACTCGTTCCTGAATTGAGATAAGTGTTGTCTGAACATTTAATATTCTTGCACTATTTTCTTCTAACTTTCTAGCGTAACTATCCAATTCAAATGGCTTATCCAATGTATCAGTTATAGTTTTTAAATCTAAAAAAATATTATTTCAAAATATTTTTATGTTTATTTATTGTATTTCTAAGAAAAAAAAATTATAAAAACATACATGAAGATACTTCTTGAATTTTATTATTTAAGTCTGTCTGACTTTTTCGTGTAAGCTTTACTTGTTCATCTAACTTTGATATCAGTGGTTGTACAACATCCATAGTATCTTAAAATTAAATATTATAAATAATTTTAAAATTATAGTTATAAGAAAATATGATTGTATCAATTTGAAATAAAGTTCTCTACATATTAATAAATTGTTTATGCCTCTATTCGTTGTAAGACACTCAAACTTTTTATTGTAAACTTGCCTTTATCCATATTTATAGCAATGTCTGAGTTATCTTCCATAGTTTGACGTTTAGGCGATAAAAATATAACTATCAAGAATCTAAAAAGAGATATATTAGTATGAATCTCTGCTAAACAATATATATGATGTATTTAAAATTATATATCTAGAATTGAAAGAGATAACAAAAAAAAAAATTGATGCATCTTTATATAAAAGGCAAGTAATATAGATATATATTTGAAAGTGTAGTCAAAATATAGAACTTCTCTATACATCATCCTAAGAAATTTATATATGTTACTAAAACACTCTAATAAAATGAAAAAATATAGAAAAGTCTAATTTTTTTTTAAAATATTTTTTTTCTTGTTCATTTTGTCTATATTTATATTTTGAAAATTTAAAGAAAATTTAACTTTTTCCTTTAATCTCTCTCACTCTCTTTTCACGAATATAATTTAATATATTCTTCTCAAATTACAAAAAATTGTAAAATTTAATTTTCAATATTCTTTGGTTTATATCTCTATATATATCTTTTCTATCACTATATATATATAATATTATTTGAATATTTTAAAAAGTAGAGAAATGTTAAAAACATTTAAATTTGATCATTTTTTGATGATATAATGAAAAAAAAAAAGTTTGAAAAAGAGGGATTTCTAGAGAATGTAATAATCACATGATAAAATTTACCACACTCCTAAAAGAAAAATACTTCTAACAAAAGTAAAACAGTATTATATTTTTCTTTCAAAAACAAAATATTTTTAAAGTTAAAGATAATATATTTCACCTCTCTCGTTAAATTAATCATTTGATTATATACATTTTATATAATTCTAAATATATACAAACATTTTAAGAAGATTAAAAAGTATTATAAATCTACTACTCACGATAATAATCAAAAAATATTATTTATATATGTATATCAGATATATATATATATTTAAAACTTACTTTTCATATACAAAATTAATGAAATAGTAAAGGAATAATAAAATAGGAATAGTAGTAAAAATATAAATAATTATCCACTCAATAATAGAGAATTTCACAATTTTTAAATAAAAATATGCCATACGTTTTCATAGAAATATTTTATATTATTATTTTTTTTTCTTCTTTCATTTATCTTTTAATTATACTTCTTTTGAGTGAATTATTTTTTATATCTCTTGTTATGATAAATAATTTTAACCATATAAAATTAAATAAATAATATGTAGGTGAGAATATAGCTTCTTAAAAAAATAAAATTTAATATATTTTTTTATCATAATTTTGTCATTTTTATTAAATGGAGTTATATATGTAACCATTTCCTAATGAGAAAATTTAATAAAAATTAATTATAAATTTTTCTTTTTAAACTAATTTTGTGATATTTGAGAGATGGGAAAAAATGCAATAAATTATTTGAATAAAATGTGGTAGAAATGAAGAATTGACTTTATATATAAAATATTATATGTAACAATTTTTTTTGTACTAAATTTTTATTTCATATTTGTTTGATTGATAAGATAGATATTTAATCATTAAAATATTTTTTGGCATAATTATATTCTCTGTTTTTATTTTTATCAAAAGTATTAGAGGGAGATTAAGGAATAGTGATAAAATTGGTTTTGTTCAAATTATTGTTGGGGTAGTAAATATATACGTATATAAATAATTCCTTGATAAAAATGCCTTTTTCCTATTTAATATATTATAAAATGTACATACATTGGATAAAAACTTTCATAAAATTATCAATTTTCATTTTATTAATCTTTTTTGTATTAATTTTAGAAGTTTGAGATAGGTATAATATATTTTAATGGAAAATAATAATTTTGTTATAATATCTCTTTAAAACTCCAGTATCATTGATAAATTTTTATTAAGTATTAGTATTTTGATAATAATAATAAGATAGAAAGAAAGAAAGAAGAAAAGATGACTCCACATATAATTCATTTTCGAGTGAAATTTGAAAAAATAAAAATATGGGAGAGGATGTTTGTTGTTGGATCAATTGATAAAATGGGAAGGTGGTTACCACAAAATGCAATTGAGATGATGGTTGATAATGATGATCCATTTTTATGGACAACAAAAGTTGTAATTGATAATGATCAGTTAAATGATAAAATACGATTTAGATATTTTACTGGATACTATCTATATTCTGATAGTAGAAAGGAAGGAAAAATTGTTGTAGTTAGTTTGTGGGAAAGTCATATTAGACCAAGAAAGTTTAATTTAAAATTAGATGGAGTTAATGGAATTGTTAATGGAAATAGTATTCATGAATTTGGAATATTAGAAGGAAGATTAGTGATAAACCATGGTTGGTTACTTAATAAAGAGCAATCTGAGATATATCTAAGGGTTCATGGACAGGCATTAAAATTTTTTAAAGAACGCCATAAAAATAAGTCTTACTACATCAAAGTAACGCCTTTTGACTTAAGATATAAGGAAGTAAGTTTTAGCAATAAAATAAACAAATTAATTAAAACATTTAATTTTTTTTTTGTATTTTTTAAATAATTTTATAGGAATACAGTTATATACCATCAGATAAAATTAAACCTTTTTGGAGACAAAGTTCTTTCTATATAAAAACTGTAATTTTTGTTGTTATTGATATCTTTGTCTTTTAAATATTGTTAATATTTTGTCAATTTCATTGTAAAGCTTTAAATATGATAAAAACTTTTGGAGGTTAATTAAATTGAATCTATTTTTAGACAGATTCAACTGATGAAGATTATAGTATTCAAGAAAATGAAAAAGAACCTCTTCCAACATTACCAACATTCTCCAATACAGATGTTGCTATAATATCAAGAGATTCCCCAGATTATGTAGATCAACCATCAAGTGGTTTATTATTTAATAATGAGGATGATTATTTTGTCTTCAGGACTACATCATCATCAGTTGAAAATTTAGCCTTTCGTTTTGACTTTTTTATAAAAATGGATAATATAACTCATTCAATTTTAAAAAATCCAACACATCCAGGATATCATCGCATAGCAACAGCCATATGTATGCCATCAAGTATAACAGAGACTATTGGTGATGTAATAGTCCCTATATTAGCCCCTAATCAGATTCCAATAGGACAAATAACTATAGATTATCTTTTTATCAAGCCTATTAATAATGTAGACCAGTATCAGTCAATGGAAGAGACATATGCAAGATATTGGAAGAAACGAAAGACAGTTGAAGTTGGTCACAGGGGAATGGGAAACTCTTATACTAAGGAGGCTGTTGCCAGAGAAAATACTGTTTTTTCATTGGAAAAAGCATATAAAAATGGGGCTGATTTTGTGGAATTTGATGTTCAATTGACAAAAGATAAAATCCCTATCGTATATCACGACTTTCATGTCAAAGTTCATGTTGCTAAAAAAAAGCATGACTATCTTAATACGGATAGTTTGACAAGAAATTCATCATCCTCTTCTATAAGTTCTCTGTCAAGTTTTATGAAGAAAGATGATGATAATTCAGAAATTGATTATCATGTTTTAGCAATAAAAGATTTAAGATTAAAACAATTAAGATTACTACATGTAGAACATACAGAATCTAGTTTATCTCAATTAGTTGGAATAAATGAGGAAGATGAAGCACATCGTCCATTTCCAACATTAGTTGAAGCATTAGAGAAGGTTAATACAGAAGTAGGATTTAACATTGAAATAAAATATCCTTTAATGTTAAAAGATGGGACACATGAATGTAGTTATTATTTTGAAAGAAATGAATTTATTGATATAATATTACAAGAAATATTTGAGCATGCTTTTAATAGAAGAATTGTCTTTTCATCCTTTGATCCAGATATGTGTACAATGTAAGTTGAAATGAAATTATATAATTATTAATACTTATAGTATATCACAAAAACAAAATAAATATCCTGTATTATTTTTATGTGTTGGTGAGACAACAAGATATACACCGTTTGTAGATATAAGATCAACAACTTCAGATAACGGTGTAAACTTTGCATATAGTTCCAAAATACTTGGAGTTAACTTTCATAGTGAAGATTTATTAAGAAATCCCAAACCAAAATATCGTGGTGATGATTTGGGTTTAGTATCATTCGTTTGGGGGGATGATTTAAATAATAAAGAAAATGTAGATTATTTTAAGAATGTACTTAATGTGGATGGTGTGATATACGATAGAATAGGTGAAAATGAACCAAGACAAAATATTTTTTTAGTTGCCAAAGAAGCTAGGAAAGCATTATTATCAAGAAGTGTAACGCCTTGTGTTTCGAAAGCACAATCATTAAATAGATTAGATGATAGCGGTACACCAACAGAATCTTCTGATGTGATTGAGTCATTAGGAATTATTATGAATGTTAAAAATAATTAGTTTTATATCTTTATTTTAATACAATTAATGTAATGATAAGTAATAAATCATCATCAAATAAATAATTTCTTATGATAAATTCGTACAAATTTAGTTACCACTTATTCATTAAATGATTAAAGAGAGTACTCGTATGTCTATAGCAAAAAAATGTTCAAACAACTTTTAACTATAAGATAAAAAATTTCTTTTATATCTATTCACAAAAGTATCATCATTTTAAAGCAACTTTTTTCATCTGTGACAGACATATTAATTTTTTTATTTAACATGTGTCTGGAAAGGTATTTATTTTGTCAAAACTTTATGAATAAAATAAATGTTGTTTTGTTAAAAATTTGATTATTAAAAATTACTATATAAGGAGACGCCAATTTCCAAATTTATAATATGTTTGGAAAAAAATATTTACTGATAAAATTTTTATAGGTTATTTAGTAAATCAATAATAAAAGGTTGAAAAATATATATTTCAGAGGCTATGACTATCATTCTATCTCAGTAAGTTATAAAATAAGACAAAAAAAAATATNATATTGATAACAGTATCAGTACACTTTAACGTTATTTTATTTTGTATATCTAAATTTAAAATAGTTATATGTGTATTATTTTATCATTAATAATTTAAAATTATGTCTATTTCTTCTAGAGTTGATGATGAACATGATCCATTAATAACAAGGGAATCTATCATCGGAGATGAGGATGATGAGAGAGGAGAAGAACGTCCAGCTATGTTTGCAACATCAAAACAATTATTAATTGGGATTTTTATGACAATGATTATATTTTTTCTTCTTCTAACAACAGTCTTTTTTGGAGCATTATATTATAAGTCATTACAACCAAATAAATTAAGATTACCAACTTTTCCTGATCCATCCCCATCCTTTATGGGACATTATAATAAAGCTGGTGTTGCTGCAGATAATGAAATATGTTCAGGAATTGGTAGAGAAACATTATTAAAAGGTGGTAATGCTGTTGATGCTGCAATATCAACACTGTTTTGTATTGGTATTATGGATACACACTCTGCTGGAATTGGTGGGGGACATTTTATGACAATATATAATGCTACAGAAAAGAGATGTCATGTTATTGATGCAAGAGAAACAGCTCCTGGGCTTTCAAATGAGACAATGTATAATGATAGATGGGATGATTCTAAAATAGGATGGTTAGCTGTAGCTGTACCAGGTGAAATTCATGGAATGTATACAGCATTCAAAAAATTTGGTTCTGGTAAAGTTTCATGGAAAAATTTAGTAGATCCAACCATTGAATTACTGAAAGAAGGTTTTCCAACATCTCATGCATTAGCAAGAGCATTTAAAGATAATGAGGATTGGATAAAAATGGAATCAACAATGAAAGATTTTATTAATCCTGAAACTGGTGAAATATTTAAAGTTGGAGAACAAATAAAAACAAGAAAAAATTTATTAAAAACTTTTGAAATAATTTCTAATTCTTCAGATCCAATAGAAACATTTTACAATAGTTCATTTACAGATCTATTGGTTGAAGAATTTAAGAAAAATAATGGTATAATGACAAAAAATGATTTTGTTAATTATAAGTCAATTCTTCGTTCAGATTCTTCAATTGTTTATACATCATTAAAAAATGATAGAATGATATGTGGGCCCCCTCCACCATCAGGATCTGCTGTTACTCAAGCTATTTTAAGTATAATGGATGGATATACTTTTGATTCTATATCATCAATAAATGATTACACAAATTTATTCCATCATTTTATAGAATCAAGTAAATTTGCTTATGCAGCTCGATCATCTCTAGGTGACATGGATTATAATAAGAATGCAAGTACAATAGCAAAAAATATAACATCGTATGAATGGGCAAAAGATGTTAGAAGAAGAATTACTCATACAACACATGATGATAATTATTATGGAGGTAATTTTGAGATAACACCAGAAGACCACGGAACTTCACATATATCAATTATTGATAGTGAAGGAAATGCTGTATCAGTGACATCAACTATAAATTTGATATTAGGAGCTAAAGTAACATCAGAAAGTTCTGGAATATTATGGAATGATGAGATGGATGATTTTAGTTTACCAAATCATCCCAATTACTTTAAAATTCCTCCTTCTCCATCAAATTATATAAAGGCGGGAAAAAGACCAATGTCATCAATGGCACCAATTATAATATTTAATAAAAAGATACCTAATGAACTTTTAGCAATAGGTGGTGCTGGTGGTTCAACAATCATATCTGGAGTTGCAAATGTTGCTTTACATGCTATGTGGATGAAGAATACAACAATAAAATCTTCAATAGATTTCCCAAGAATTCATAATCAATTAAGGCCTAATGTTACTAGAATTGAGAATCGTATGCCATTTGAATTTCTTACAAAACTTCAAGAAAGAGGACATGTTTTTGAGAAGACTGAAAATATTACTGTTATTACAGGTGTTAAGAAAGAATTTGATGGAACAATTACAGCAAATAGTGATTTCAGAAAAGGAGTTGAAAGCGAACCAGCGGGATATTGATTATAATAATTAATTGTTTTGTTGTTATAATTATTATAATATATTATTTTTAATATAAATATTTTTTTGATATACTCATTTCATCAACGTATGATTAATAAGGGATGCACGTAGATTCACCAATAAATAATATATAGAAAGATTGGAATAACGATTTTTCACTATATTATTTATTGGTGAATTTATATCCAGTCTTCTTAATAAATTGGGTATCTCAATGAAATGAATTACAATTAGGAACAAATTCATGATGATAAAATTGATGACATTGAAAATATATATAAAGGGAATAAATAATAAATTGTTAGCCATTTAAAATGGAAATAAAATTGTTATTTTACAAATATATTATTGATTTCCTTTTTTTTGATGGACCACTATATTTATCCACATTAATCATTGGATTGACCTGTTTTATATCTAATGGGTTAATTCTTAATTTATCTCTGTATGTTTTTATGAATAATTTTTGATGAATTACAAAATATATATTTAGACTTACCAAAAAGGCAAAAATGTTTTCAATGAATAATTGTGAGAACGAAGATGATAACCATTTTTGTATGGATTTCTCTAACGATAGTGATAAATTACAAGACTCATTGGAAGTTGAATAATTTATAAATAATAAAATACCTTAAGTTTTTGAATCATTCTTTAATGACATGTTTGTTGTAATATCATAAAAATTTTTTAAAAATGTGTTACTTTTTTCCTTGATATCATATATCTATCTTTATTGTTAAATTGTAAATAAAAATCGGAATGATGTCTTTTCATGTTTTGATAACATTTAATAAGGCATTATTTTAGAATTAAAAATGATTTCCATATCAACACGTAAAAATTGTCAATACATAAAGTATTAAAAACATGATTAATATTCATATGAAACGTTTTTTTTTATTATTTTTAAACATAAATTGTAATCTTTCCAAATACCTTGGTGATATTATTATATTATAAAGAGGAATAAATTCTATTTGAATAATATCATATTTATCTAGTAAATAGAAAAATGTTATTTTTTGATAAATAATAAAATGTTATTATGAACTGAAATGTATTAACAATTTTGTTTGCGTCTAAAATATAGATTTTTATAAAAATTGTTTTTTGTAACCATTTTTAGTAAAGTAATGTTGATAAATTTTCATCAATTTATCAATAAGGAGAGATATGAATACATAAATAGGTTGTATTGTTTACAAATAAAAATATCTTTAATTTAACAGGTGCTTGATAAAATATATTATTAGAATGGTAAATACAAAACAAGTATGGCTTTTTTAAAGAAAATAATTTGTTTATATCAAAAAAAAAATATTTAATTTTGTCAAAAAAATTGTTACAATTAATAAACAAAATTGGTAATATTATATAAAATATAAAGTAAAGAATACAATAATTGTTTTCTTTAAAAATATTACATTAAAATATTTTTGTTAAAAAATTAATTAAAGAAATCAATTTGTTGGAGCATTTTTGTAGTTTGAAACATGATTGAAATTTCAATACAGATTGAATATTTTAAAATTGGTATTGTTAATATTTCACAATTATGAAACAAGCATGAATAAGTCCAGGAATATAACCAAGGAGAGTTAAAATGATGTTGATAAGTAAATGAATGCTACATCCCTTCTCGAAGAATACTCCTACTGGCTAAAAATAGAAGTTATTAAAGTATAAGTTAAGAAATATCATTAAACTTACTGGAATGATAACACTGCAGCAAATCTTTGGACAGTCAGAACAAGTTAAAGGCATTTTTTAAAATTCTAAAAATAATAATATAATGAATAAATTTTAACCGTTTTATATATATTTATACATATGGAACAAAATGAGTAAGAATGTCATTCTTACACAATTATTATTTGGGATGGGGGATTATGTAAGAAATTTAATTTAAAAATGATAAATCAATTGATATGTAAAATAAATATATATGAATCATTATATTTCATGAATGAGAGGGAAAAAGGGTTAAAGTAAAGATATCACTATTAGTCAATATTTAACCATGTCCTGTATGATAAAATTGCGCATAAGCAGTAAAAACTAGAATGATATTGAGGAGGGGAAATTATCTGAATTTAAGTTAAATTTAAATCCCTTTGAAATGTATAGAGAAAAAATTTATCTATTTTAAAATGAGAAAAATTTTTAGTATCAAGATTAGTTTTAAGAAATGGAAATAAGTTAGAGATACATTTCAAAACAACAATGTTTGTAAAATGAATGCTAACATTTGTGTTATAGATTATAATAAATTGAATAGGCGGCTATTGTGAGTGATGTCAAGGTTAACGAGATATTAGTAAATTAGATATTAATATAAAACTTTCACTCACTTATAGAAATTTAAATTAGTTCAATCTTTGACTAATAATTAACATAATTGTTAAAAAAAAAATTTATAAAAGTAAATTGATGTTAGTTTCTACATATATATATAATTAAAAAGGAAGGGTTGAAACTTCCAAAATTGTCTTTATATAATTTAATTTTAAACAAAAAATATAGATGGGGGAATATTAGTCATGTGAAGTTAATGCAATAACTAATGGAGAAATGATATTGGGTCTTAAATTTGAAATGAAATGATATACAATCGAAATGTATCTTTTAAAAGAACAAAAATTACTTTTTGTGTCATATTGTAATATAAATAATGTAGATGAAACCAAATGGGAATTGAAAATAATTGTATATAATTGGATTGGAGAGAGATATTGAAGAAGTAATAAATAAAATAATCATTATTTATGACACGAATAGGACCATGGTAACAAAATTAAGACATTATTGTTTTAATAAAAATAATGATAAAAGAAAATACATTAGTAAGATATTAAATTTAGAGAAAATTTTGTCTATAGAAAAGCACTCGTTTTTCATACAGGTCTTTTCTTTAAAATTACAGTTTTTGTTTATTTAAATTACAAAATATTGCATCTCCCAAGGTAAAATACAGGTTATCTACTAGGAGCATAAATGAGTACTTATTGTGTACAACGTTTATAAATAAATTTTATTATCAAATAAAACTCGTAAATGTTTAAATTTGAAAGTTAACTCTTATATAAGATATCATAATGTCCTGGTCTATAAAGGAAAAATAAAAAAGGTTCTCCATCAGTACCACAAATATCATAATGAATACCACCTTCGGGACTATGACTTTGATCCATATACTCAATACGAATGTTAACTTTTAAAGCATTTACCAATGCGATAATTGATATATGATCGCATTCCTTCCACATTGGTTCAACTTCATCCAGACAAAATTGATCCATTGTTCTTCCACCTTCAATAAAACCTTCATATAATGCTTTATTCTCTTTCAAGAAGGCTGAAGTAAGGATTCTCATGTAAGCAACATAATAATTTGCAATATTTTCGTCACCCAACGTTACCATTAGAGAATTATTATCATACTTTTTATCAGCAATATTTTTTAACAACTCATCAATACTGTCACAAAAATCAGAGGTAGTTAATTCAGGAAAGCCCATTGCAAAAAATTTATCTCTCCATTCACGCGATAAATTTTGAAATTGCAATAATAAATTATCATCATTTAAACATTTCTCAAGAAGTGCTGTTAAAATTGATCTAAAATATTATAAAAGTATTGTTAAAAAAAAANAAAAAAAAATGAATTACCTATAGAAACAATTTCCATCACCTCGAACACGCCTCACGTTGGTATAAATGTTTGAAAGTTGTAATGCTTTTTTTGAATATTCTGGTGATGTTTCTGGAGCATAAGCTTGAACTAAAGTGGTAATATCTGATTTTGGTCCAATTAAGTCTTGGTTATTTCTTACTTCATCCTCAATTTGTAGTGAAAAAATTCTTGATTGTTCATATAATAGATGTTCGTTCTCTTCCAATTGTTCTTGTAAAGTTTTTGTAGATTCATTAACTTGATTGTTAACATCGTTATCTGTTGTTGGTGTTTGATTTTCAGAAGACATCACTCCTGTAAAAAATTATTATAAAATGAAGTAGAATAAAAATAATAAAAATTTTATTTAATATTTGCGTTTAAATATAAATATTGAATTAGGTAAAGTATGAAACGAATTGATTTAAAGTTTATGAGAGTTTTAAACTAAGTAAAAGGATTATTAGTAATCAGTAAACAGTTTTGGAGTATCATGTACTATCTTTAAGAAATATTATGTAGAGTAAAATGAAATTAAAAAATAAAAGCATATTAAACATTGCTAATCTATTAATAGTTAAAAAAAANAAAAAAAATATGTGGATAATATAAGAAAAACAAAATAATACAAAGATAAAAATTGTGGTAAATTTTAAAAAGTCGATATTATTCAAATCAGATGTATATACGATTAAGTTATGTAAATATAATTTGTTTTTGCATTATGATTCAAGGTTTGTTGACCTTCAAAAATATAACATTCAAAAATTTGAATTCAGATATTTTAATATATTTTTAATTAAGTAATAAAATTATTAATAAGTAAACATTTATACTTATATATTTTATTAATTTTTGTGAGAATAACAAATAAAAAAGAAGTTGATTGTACTATTTTATTTTTATTAAATGCCATCTTATATCTTGTGATTTTAATTTCAAACAATGTTTTGTTATAAATAAATAAAATTTTCTTTACACATACGATATATTAGTATTATAAAAAATAGGAAAATCTTTGTTGTTTTTAACAGAAAATATTGAAAGAATCAGAATATATGGATAAAAAAGAAATGAAGCTGATGAGGAATGTTAGAGGTTATAATTTATTGAATTTTTTGTTGTTGTAATTTCACAGAGGAAAGAAAAAGTTTAGTCATCTCTATATTTAAACAATTTTTTGTATGGTATTTGACAAAGTTGCATATTGTCACTTGATACAATTAAATATTGTTTTATTTAATACATGATTAATGTTCTTTAAACAAATATATATCTATTCAATAAAATAAATTTTTATATTAAATTATATGATATAAATTTATTTGCTTAAAACTAACTAAAAACAAAATGATAAGACGCCCCCGGGTGGGCTTGAACCACCAACCTTTCGGTTAACAGCCGAACGCGCTAGCCGATTGCGCCACGGAGGCTGGGCCCCGGAAAAATTTCATATTAGATTGTTAAAACTAATTATTAGGAATATAAATTTAATAATATTAATATAATAAAATAGATTTTTAATTATAATTTTATAAAAATATCAAAATTAAAATATTATATGATAAAAAACTAAAAATTATATATTAAATAGAGATGTGAAAGTTAAGTACTCGAGCCTTCCTAGCTCAGTTTGGTAGAGCGTTAGACTTTTAATCTAACGGTCAGGGGTTCGAGCCCCCTGGAGGGCTTACTTTTTAATTTTTACAAGATTAAAATAAATAAAAACATTTATTTCCCAATTATAAAGTAATATTATATTATATTTTTATTTCTCTTATACTGTGCAAGTTTTTCCAAATCTTTATCTGGTAACTTTTTTGGAAACCTTTTTCTTGTCATCCAATATACAAACAATGTTACAGCAACCGTTGCTCCAATAATAGAAACAATTTTTGTTCCATTATTACTAGATTTTGTATTGTCCATTGTTAAGTAACCTCATTAACTTTTTTTCAACAGAATGGTTAATAATTTGATTATTACAAAAAATTAGTTTATTAATAAAATTTTTGAATATTATTGGTGCTATAAATAAAATAATCTAATCATTTGTCTCATTATATTTTTTACATGGATTATAAAAATTTAACAAAGAAAATTTATGGAACCCATGACGGGTATAGAGATGTTTCAAAATTAATGTATTGTCTTGAAGACATGTATGAAGCATTTCGTAATATACGTTCATTCTTAAAAGAAAACTACAAAGATGATTTTAAAGAAACATTTATCCTTTTAAAAAATCATTATAAAACATTAAAGTATATCAAAAAATATATTCAAAGTAAAAAACGCTATAATGTTGGAACCTTAACAAGTGATACTGAAAGTGAATATTATGATAATGATACTTCAGCTAGTTCTGAAACATCATATGAAGATTCTACAAATACATTAAAAAAGGCAATCAAAACAATGGACAAATTTTTACGTAGAAAACAAACATTCATTGTATATACAAGTCCTGAAACAAAAGAAGATTTTCAAATTTTATATAATCTTATTCAAGAACAAAGAGATTTTTGCTACAAGTATGCAATTCAAAATCATTTAACTTTATGAATATATTAATTGATCATTAATTTAATTAACATGAATCTTTGGTAATAAATATTACATTTCTATAGTACGATAAATATATTACATCCTTATTATTTTTACTCCTTATAACATGTGATTTTATGACAATATCTTTAACCAGTATTTAAAATTTATTCGTTATCATTGTGTCTCTTGAAACGATATCTTGAAATTAACATAGGCACACTTTACCAAATGTAAGTATATTTTCCCTAAAATTTTTGTGAAAATTAAAGTACAATCTTATTTATGCTATTTTTTAATGTATTTTTTAACTTGTTTTTGAAGTAATAAATTTTTATTCATCTATTTTTGTCAAAAATTTCAAGAAAAAACGAGTTTTTGTTATAATTTTTAAAACGAATTTCTTGTATATCTTTGAGATATTTGTTACAAAATTAAATTATAATATTTTTAGGTTTTAGCACTTTTCACAATGAAATTCAATCCAAACGTTTCATCATGTGCCCGCAAGTCTCGCGCTAGACATTTCAACGCTCCATCTCACGTCAGACGTGTTATCATGTCAGCTCCACTTTCCAAAGAACTCCGTGAAAAATATGGAGTCCGTTCTGCTCCAATCAGGTATGTTTTATTTGATTTTTTCTCATTTAATTAATTATTTTAGAGTTGACGATGAAGTTACAGTTGCCACTGGACGTGCTAAGGGAAACACCGGACGTGTTGTTAAGTGCTACCGTAAGAAATTTGTTATCCACATTGACAAAGTTCAACGTGAAAAGGCTAATGGAACATCAGTCAACATTGGAATTCACCCATCAAACGTAATTATATAATTTTTTTTATTATCAATAATAAGCAATTTTGTTTTAGGTTGTTATCACAAAACTTAAGTTGAATGACGATAGACGTAAGACTCTTGAACGTAAAGCAGAGGGACGTAAGGCTGTTCTTGGAGAACTTAAAGGAAAACACAGTTCTGTCTAAATTTCAGGAAAGAAAATATGTTGGTGACATATAAATTTCTTGCGAGTTACATTGTTTATTCTTGTTGTTGCTTGAAATAAAGCTTAACTTAATTTTATTGTATTTTTCTTAAAACTGTATATTTTGATCAAATAATATTGATATAATTACATTTATTCAAACAATGAATTTATGTTTTTCATATAATTTTTCTCTTAATGAGTAATCAAATATTTATCAATTGATTCTATTTTTTATAAAAAAAACAAATAACTTGATAAAAAAGAAGTATTTATCAAGGTAATCAATCAAAATCTTATGATATAATTTTTTTTAATAAGTAATGATAAAAAAATATACGAAACTATTTTATTAATTATGCATAAGAAAATTTATATTAAGAAGGTTATAATGATTAAAATTAAATATTTAGTTTTTTTTTTAATAGAATATTTCTAATATTTTGTACAATATTTCTCTTAAAAATAATGGTATTTTAAAAAATAAAATTGTTTTTGATACGTGTTTGTGAAGTCTAACATTTTGATTTAGCTTTAAATTTAAAAAAACACGTCCAAAAACTATTTTTTAAAATTACAAAAAGTTAGAATATCGAAAATTATTTATTTATTCATTTCTCGCCCA
Organism: Parastrongyloides trichosuri; assembly: GCA_000941615.1. Taxonomy (NCBI): domain Eukaryota; kingdom Metazoa; phylum Nematoda; class Chromadorea; order Rhabditida; family Strongyloididae; genus Parastrongyloides; species Parastrongyloides trichosuri. The sequence continues at coordinate 682,589 of LM523167.1, forward strand.
TATAATTATAAGGATTAATCTAAATACTGTGAAAGCCATCGAAATCCTTCTCCATATCCTTGCCTTTTCAAAACTGAACACATAAAAACTTCACATGGTCTTGTAGCTAAATCTCCTTTTGGAATATTTCCTTTACCTGTAGTCATTTGTGTTATTCCCAAATGATATTTCAAGTAATCTTCGCTTAGTGCATTTGGTTTATCAATTTTGTTTCCAAGAATAAGTATTGGGCATTCAGATACTTGTTCATCACGCATTAGACTAGCTAACTCATCACGAGACTCGGTAATACGTTCTTGATCAGCACAATCAACAAGAAAAACTATTGCATCTACAGCTGGGAAATAATCTTTCCATACACGACGAGCTAAAATATTAAAAACAATAATTAATTAGTTATATATTATTATATTAATAATTTCAAATATACCCTGTGCATGACCACCCAAATCGAAGGTTGTAAACTTTATTCCTCCTAATGATAATTCTTCTGATGTTGGATGCAGAGTTGGAACATGTTGAGCAATTCGGTCATCTTTTAACATATGAAGGAGTGTCGTTTTACCGGCATTATCAAGTCCCAAGAATACAAGCTTTCCAGACTTCTTAGCCAAACCTAAAATTGATAACGTCATTCGCTGGTCATAAGTTTTAATGTGTTAAATATAAACTATATATAATGATAATATATGAAGTAAACATACCTAAAAAGTTTAACACGCCAGAAAACCAATCCCAGAGCCAAGACATTTTAATATATCTGTAAAATTAACAAAATAAATTTTTATAATATTCTAAGTTATTAAATATTGTTTAAAAATTATAATCATTCGTTTGGTGTACTTAGCAGATTTATGAGTGGCGACGCGATGAAAGGGGGTAAAACACGTCAGCAAATAGACGACTCACAATGTATTACGACATTCAAGAGAGTATATCGTGGTGAGACTTCTTAGTGATAAAAATAAAACTTCAGAATGAGTAAACATTTAATAATTATTGAACTATCATTTTTTTTATTAGTATTTTAAAGTCTATTTTTTTTTCTTTAATTTAATAAGTAAAAATAAGAAGATGTAAAATAAAATTTTAATGGAAAAAAATTATATTAATACGACACATTTTACATATGTCCTAGATATGAATTATATTTAAATAAAAAATTTATTAGCATATTAAATGAGTAAAGGCACAATAAAATATTTACAGATTGATTAATATATATTTTTTTAAAGTGAAAAGAATATAGGGTATTTTATATAAATATATTTAATTAAAATGGACTTTTCCTTTTACTGTAATGATTCAATACCTCATCTTTTTGTTGTGGAGTGAAATTAAGCATTGTAAGTATCGCTTGTAAATGTTCCTTTGAATCACCTTTATTAACGAAATAATAATATAATGCATCATGAAGGAATTTTAAAATAATTCTATCTTCAGTCATTTGATCTATTGTTTTATTCTGAAAAATATAATATTTAATAATTTTTTTTTAAACTTACCTCAAAACCTTCAAAACGTTGTGCTTCTTGTCCTTTTTTAAACATTATTAAATACATATTTTGTCTTTCCTCTTCCAATTCTCGTACCCTTCTTTCATACATTTCATTCTCAACTCGCTGCATTTCAATTTTATTCTTTATACTCTTTCGTTCATTCTCACTTATTTTACATCTTTCTAGTTCTTCCTCGAGATATTTAATTTTATCTTTTAACTTTATAGATTGTTTTTTAAGTGCTTCCCTTAATATTATTAACTCTGTTTCCATATTTCTTTTTGAGGTAACAATATTTATATCATCTGTTTGTGAAAATGTTCTTTTATGTATCTTATTTTTATTTAATAATTTTTCCGGAGATACCTTTTTATTATTTATTATCAAATTAGGCTCACCTAATGACAATTGTTTTATTGTTATCGCTTTATTATTTCTAATTTCGTTCAATAATGTTGCAGTACTTTCCTCATTCAATGATCCTTGTTCACTTTCTAAATCATTTAACGAATAACAGGAAACAAAGCTTGTTAACATGGAGTTATCACTAATCGCTTTTCTCTTATTAGAAGATATAGTTGATAAACTTTTAAAAGTTCCCGTTTCTCCACCAATTGATTGTTCACTGTTAATACTATGATACAAACTATTCATACTTTTAATAACAGTTCCTCTATCAAACGATTTCATACTGCTTATTTTTTCATCTATAATATTTGACGTATCCATTACATCTTTCTTTGGAGGTAATTTCTTTTTCATTTCAACTTCCAATGTTTCTCTTTTAGCTTTTTCAATTTCTAATTCACCTCTTAAAATTTTTAAATTATATATTAATTCTCTTCTCTCCTCATCAACTTTTGAAAATTCTCCACGTAAACGATATAATTCTCTAAACATTGTCCCAGTCTTTTCTTTCCATTCCTTTAATTCTTTCGATGCTAATGATAATGAATCATATTTATTTTTAGAATCTGAACCATACCCTCTACCAGAATGACTACGACTCCTTTGAAAACCATGTTTTTCTCTCTCTCCAGCAGATATTTTTCTATCATTCTTATTTTCTTGTTTAAATAATGATAATTCTAAATATGCATCATGAAGATTTTTAGTTACATAATCTAATTGTGATGCCAATGATTCAATGATACCAGAATTATATTGTTTATCTTGACAAACTTCATTTTTAACATTATTAATATGTTCATTAAACCATTTACTAATTTTTTCAGTTGCTTTATGAATCTTTTTAGGATGTTCACCCAATTTTCCAGATCCATCAGAATCCATAATATGTTCCATAAATTTGGTTAATTCAAAACAAACTTCATCAAGATCATTTGACAAATTGTTGTACTCTGGTTCAGAGTATTCTGTCAATTTATTATTATATTCATCATCATTCTCCTCATTAGCTTTTTGAGGAATTTTCCTAGTTAATGATGCAAGTGTTTTCTTTATATTATTTTCAAGCATTTTCTTCATCAGAGAAAGTTCCTTCTCTAATATCATATTCTTACTTTGAAGTTTTTGCATTTCTATCAAATAACTATCATTACTATTTGATAAGTCATTAACATTACTAGTTGAAACATGCCTTTCAATACCTTTATTAGTTGTTTCATTTTTTGGTATATCATTACTTGATTTTGATTTATGTATAACTTTGTCAATCTCCAAAAATGTTGATGTTGGTTCAAGGGTACATAAACTATCTAAACTTGCTTCATCACCTTTACTAAATTGTTTTAATATTTTACGTAATTCTTTACATTTTCTTCTCAATTCCATATTTTCACATTTAAATTTCTCCAAAAATATTATTTTTCCTTTCATTATTTTCTTTTCTTTTTCATATTTTTTTATTTCCTCATCCAATTCACTACGTAATGTTTCAAATTCACTTGCTAATCTTTGAATTCTTTCCTTTTCTCTCGATGCATACTCATTATTTTCACTTTCTAATTCTTCAATTCTTTGTTTTAATTCTTGATTTGTACCCATTAACTCTTCAAGTCTTTCATCATTTTCACATATCTGTTCATTAAATATTGAGAATGATGCGCATGGTGTTATAGAGGTACCCATAACAATATCTGAACCAATACTTCCACTAAAACTTGGTGAATGACATCTAATCGTTGGTATTTGCATATGAGGTTCACTCCTACCATCAATTGGTTTTGGTGATATGGATGTTCTATAACTTTTTTTGTTACTGCTTAAATTTTTACTATTACTAATTTGAATTCCAATTGAACTTAGTTCATCACTTTCTTGTTTATGCTTTTCAAATTCAATTAATTTTTCTTGTAAAACTTTCACCTGCTTTTTAGTTATTTGCAATTCAGCTGATATCGATTTCAATCTTTCTTCATCTTCATTCCATAAATCATCTTTTCCTATCTCTGTTGGTTTATGTTTCATATTAGGTTTACATGAAACATATTTTGAATTCATTTTAGGTTCTACCTGAACACCACTTTCAATAGTATTTTTATTTATACATTTAAATAATTCATTTGTATGTGTTATACTACTTGTCAATCTTGCTTCTAAATCAGCTTTTTCAACTTTACTTTTCAAAACAAAATTGTCATAGTCTTTCTTTATCTTTGCTAAGTCACTCTCAACAACCTTCTTTTTATTTTCTAAACCATGCATTTTTTCTTTCCAATAAACATCTACTTGAGTTAATTTATTTAAGTTTGTTTCTAAATTTTTACTTAATATATCATCATAATCTTCTTCCAATCTTTTATATTTTAATTCAATTAAACTTTTTTCTTCCCTCAATTTTTCTACCTCTATCTCAAGAATCGGAACTTTATTCGCCATAACGGCTAATGAATTAATTCGATTCTCAAATATTTCTCTTTCTGTTTGCCTATTCTTTTCCTCTTCCTGTATTATTTTAGCGTTCTCCTCCAATTGTCTACTCAATGTTTCAACTAATTTTGCTTTTAATATTAAATTTTGTTCTATATCTTGGAAACGATCTGTCATACTAATATTTTTAGATTCAAATTCTTTCTCTAATTCTTGTAATTTATCATTTAACGACATAAATTGATTTTCATGATGAGAAAGATCTTCAGCTGTAAGATCTGTTTGAACACGTTTTGAATAATTAACTGAATACCTATTTGTATCAACAAAACCAATTCTCCATGTGCTTGGATCGTCCTTATTTTTATATGTATTATCAAAATTATCATTAATAAGCAAGTCATGCTTTAATATGGTATCTTGATATACTTGTATTTTCTCTTCTAAATATGTTACAGCTTTATTTAAAGACTCATTTGTTGAGTGAAGACGTGAAATCGTCATTGAGGAAGCATTTACCTCAGCCTCCTTCTCTTCAATACATCCCGATAATTGTTTATTTTTATTTTTTAAATTATCTATATCTCCATTTAATTTTTCAATATTTCTTTTTGATAAATCTAAATCATTTGATATGTCTGTGATTTGATTTCCCTGAGATGATACCTAAGAAGATAATAAAAATATCAATTTTCATTTCAACTAATTATTATTACAAATGCATATGAATTAAGTCATATGGTGTGTATGTTAAAAATATAATTACATCACAAACTTTAACATGCTAGTTAACATCATATCTTTTTTTAAAAATATTCAAAAATTTAGAAAAAGAAAAGAATTAACCAAAAATATAAACTCTTAAAACAAAGACAATCACTGGACTTGCAACTGTCAAAAGTTCATAAACCTCTTGACTTCTTTTTCTAACCTTGTCTTTTAATTCTTTATTTTCTTCTGTTATCTTTCTCCTATATTCCATACATTCTTTTGCCTTACAATCTGTCCCCAATATCATTGCTGCAGCAGAGATAACACCTAATTGTGTAGGGGTTAATTCATGAGCAGGTGAAAGTCGATTTCCTATTAACATCCCGTCACATCCTGGCATTGGTGAGAGATGTGCTGAAGTGGATATAGGAGATACATCAACGGTCAATTGATTTGATGGGATTCCATTAGATGATGATACAATTAATTGATTGGTAGTCTCAAAAACATCATCACTTATCTCACCATTTTCTAATTTTTTTATCCTATCCTTAAGTTGATCATTCTCCATCTGCATTAATTCTATTTTATTCATAAATGCTGCCTCGTTATTTGAAGTTTTTATTAATTGTTCCTTCAAACAAATTTCTAATTGTGATGCTTTGGTTCTCCAAATAAATCCTTCATTTTGATAAGCTGCTAGTTGGTTTAATGTATCTTGAATATTAAAACCTTCTGGTATTGTTTGATTACCATATCCACCAACACTGGGTGACATCAAATTACACCCAACTCCAGCTTCCATTGAATGTTTTTCACTATTCTGAACAATAGGGTCAACTGGAGGGAAACTAGGTGACATTCTCCTTGAATTTATCATAACTCCTTGATTTGTATTTAAACGCAAATTTCCATCAAAATATTCAATATTATCTGTATTAATGGAAGCATCTACCATATTTTCTTTTATACTCCTAAGATCTTCCAACTTTTTAGCACATTTTAACATTTCTGTTCTAGCATCAACAGTCTCCTGTATCAACTGCCTAACTCTTATTTCATGTTTCTCTAAAATCTCATTTTTTTCCCTCCTAAACATTTCATTCATTTCATTTTCTCTTCTGTCTAAGACCTCTTTTTGATTGCCAAATTTATCGGAATTACTTATCAAACACTCAATATCTTTATATTTACTCCTCAATTGTTCAAGCTGTTTATCTTTATCTTTACATTGACTTTGACATTTCTTTAAATCTGACTTCAATTTGATAATTTCTTGGGTAAATCTTTGTGTCGGTGTCAAATAATCATCATCACCTTTTTGTATACAATTCTTATGAGCACAACCTTTTTTCTCACAATGTAATTGGTAACGTGTATCCTTTCCAAACCACCATTTACCTGCTATTACTGATGATCCGGTACTACTTGCTACGGATATCTTATCAATTTCATCATCGATATCCGGTGTTTTTCTAGATCCCCCACTTTGAAATGCTTTATTTACAAGAGAAGGTATTTGGCTTCCTGAATTACTTTTTAACAAGCAGTTATTTCTCTCCTCTCCTTTTGGTAATGGGGGAATGGATGATTTTAATGAAAAATTAGGAATTTTTGTTGTAATCGATACATTTGAAAATGAATCTTTTTTTTCATTATCATTATTTTTCTTATCCTTACCATTTTCTTGAATTGTACTCGTTGTACTATGTAATGTTCCATCATCAGAGTTATCAAAAGAGTCATCAATATTATCTTGTTTAAATTTTTTACTTTCCAATGGCTTCTTAACATCATCCTCTTGAGCTGACTCCTCTGAACTAAGGATAGCTGTTTCAGAGATTGTTGAATCAATAATATTTGTTGAAGGAGCGAATGTTGATTTTTTTGGTATTGTTAAAGGGCGTTTTTTTAAATCCCAAAATATACTTTGGTCATGATCTTTAAATTTTTTATTTTCATGATTGATATCATTTTCTGTTTCTGTTGTATAGTCATCGGATGTATCTCCAAAGATAGCTACTAAAATAATGATTTTAATAAAAAAAATTATATATAAAACATACTAGCATCTTTTTCACTCCAACTTAATTTTGGTTTTCCACCTTTGTTTTTATCATTGGAAGGAGTGTTCCCTTGAATTGAATGTTCATTAAAACGTATCCCTTTTTCCTGTAATAAATTATCATTTCCATCAATTAATGTTCCTGGTAAACTTCTTGTCATACAATAATTATCAGTGGTATCACTCTTAACACTAATTATTTTATCGTTATTAGTGTCATTATTTTTATCCATAAATCCAGATGCAGGTCTTTTCAGAATACCTTTCCTTGGTAAAGAGCTACTCCCACTGATAGGAATATTAGAAGAAGGAATTTTTGAAATTAATTTTTCATTTTCTTTAACAGTCCTATCTGAGGTTGTATACCTTAAAGAAGGTGGTGATGTCATAATATTGTAAGTATATTTATTATTTGGATGTCTTGATATATTAGTACTTAACTCAGATTCATTTAAACTATTCTTCTTAGCTCCAGTAACAATTGACTTGGGGATACCTTTGTTATTACTTAAATTAGGAATGTTTGTATTTATATTTGGTTTTATTGGCCTTCCAATAGCTGGAGTGATAAAGAATGAATTTAGATTAGAAGATAATTGTGTAGATTTAGGATAAGAATGCCAGAGTAAATTATCATTCTTTCTATTTTTATCTTCTTCATTTCCATCCATCTGGCTGTAATAATAATATTATTAGAATAGATAAGAATATATATAATATACATATATTAAGTGTGTGATTAATTTTTTGAAATAATCAAAGACAAATGTAGAGTATAAAAATGTTTCAAGTGTCTTTTATTTCAGTACAATTTTAAGGATAAATTAAAATAGTGATGTCATATTTCGATGTTTTTTGGAATAATAAAATGTGAAAAAAAAAGTATCATTATCTCAAACTTTAATAGAATTTTTTAAATTTATGTGGTAATAAAATTAATATCTTTTTATGTTATTGGTATTTTCATATGAAATTGTATTTTGCAAAATTAAATACTATTTTTTATTCACATCTCTTATATATGGACAATATTTTTTTTATATTTATTTTTAGCAATCAATACTATTAAGCTAAATATAAATAATGAGTGTGTATTGAAAAACGGAGAAATATATATATGTGGCACAGAAAAATATATNATATATTCATTTTTAGAGTTTAAAACCTTTTTAATATAAATAAAATATAATCATTAAAATGTTATGCATAAAAGTTGAGAAAATAAAAACGTATATAAAAGGAAAAAAAAAGGAAATATGTCGGATATAACGAGAAATTAAGGAATAATAATGTGAAGATTGTAGTATATATAGGAGATGATAAATTTTATTCATAAACTGAGTTGTAAACTTATGCCAATAAATATATATTATAACAAGTAACAAATCTACATAATTAAGCTTACCTCTCATGTATCCTTCATGTATTAATTATGTCAATGAATGATTAACAAAACCAAGTAGATAAGTTAAACTAAGATTTAATATATAATATACCACCTCAATTTTTAAGTTTTCATTTATATACAGCCTTTAAATTATTTACCTAATCTTAACTCTTCCTTAACACTTTAACGAATGTTGTTTAGTTGATGATATAAGAAAAGTCGTCTCAAGGTATAAATGAAAAGAAATATATGAATAGTGGAGTTTAATATTAGAAAGTGGTCAGTTGTTTGATATGAGAAATCTAAAAATATTTCTTACAAAACATTTTTAAATTAACAATAGAAGATTTATCATAAAAAAGATTTTAAAGTTTTTTATACATAATATTTTGTTCCTTTCAAATCAATTATTCTAACAAAATATATCCCTATTTTATACAATATATAGAAAATAGTGCTTTTAAGCATAATTTAGATGAAATATATAAGTATTGTTAATAAAGTAATTATTATCATTGTCCAAAAAAATATTAAAAAATTTTTTAGATATATATTCAAAAAGACACATGATCATAGTTATTTAAAAAGAAATCCATCTTATTGACTGATAATTGTAATAGATTGTTAAAAAATAAAATGTCTTTTCTTTAAATAATTTGTTAGGACATTTCATTTTAATAATTATTATATTTTAAAAAAAAGGAATAATTAAAATTTTAATGAGCAGCATAGAGTTTTATGATGTCATTGATGTTAACTTGTTATTTTTCTAGATATGTATATAAAATTTTATTACAATTGTTAAAAAATTATATTTGAGATGGATAAATGCTTTAGTTTGAATTATTAATTACTTTATTATTTATTTATTTTTTTTGGAAATTAATAAATTAATACGAATTTGATCGTTATGTATTAAAATTTTAATAAAATTTTTTAAAACAAAAATAATTTTAAAAAAAATATAGCGCTATCTCTTTCAATCTTTCTTTTGTTTGTCTTAACACATTCTTTTAACATATACATCTACATACAAATGACCTTTTCTTCTTGTTTCAAACTTAGTCTCAAGTTTTTATAATTATATAATATGTTACTTTTTAATATAATCCTCCTTCTATTCATCTTTTTGATATGTTGTATAATTAGAAAAGTTTATTTATTTGTTTGTACTTTATTGACATCTACCTGTCTCTTTTTATTTCAATTTTTCTTGTATTAACATTAGTTTAAAATATTCTACTTTTAAAAGTATATATATTTTCTTGTTTTGCAATTTATAGAAAAAGGAATAACGTTTTTGGGTATGAAAAATGAATATGTATATATAAAATATTATTCTCTACAATATGCTAATTGTATGTCATAATGGTGTAATGTTATAATGATAAGATAGAGAAATACAACAATTTTTCAATTATCATTGAATGTAATTGGTAAGATTATATATGAAAAAAGTTAAAAAATTTTCTTATTTAATACTTTTATGCAAAGTTTTTGATATACAAAAAATTATAGACTACTCTTTATTTTTAGTATATTATTATATCAAAATCTTTATTTAAATGTAGTATATACATATAAAAATTTATGTTAGTGATCAAAAATATTTGCACACACATATAATATTTTTTTTATCATATCTTTATCATTCCACATCATTGCTAATAGAGCTTTAACTTCTATTTAAATAAATAATATCTTGATCATTTGAGATGTCAGGTAAAATGTTTAAAATTAAAAAAATTACTGATATACGTAAAATTTATTATCCCTTAAAATATGTAATTTATTTTTCCTGACATCAACTATGAACATCCGTTAATTATAATTATTTCTCATTATTCCAAATATATACTTTTAAAGGACATATTCTATCGTTATCATTAATCAAAAATTTTCTAATATATATTATTCAATATATTTCTCACATGTCTTTTTTTTTAATTATAGGTTTGTTATTTTTAAATAATAAAATATCAAAAAGCTCCAACTTATAACAGTTACTAAGCAAAATCAAAATTTATTTTATTTTCTACTCTCTGTAATATATTTATTTCCTCTAAAAACGTAATTTTCAAATTTTATTCTTTTATCCTTCCATGCAAATTCCAGCTTCAAAAAAACAAAATGTATCTTCACATGAGGGATATGGAGAGATAGTACTAGAGAGAACAATAAAATTTACCAAAGATTTCACTGCTGGTGCTGTGGCTGCTATCGTGGCCAAGACAATTATTGCACCAGTGGAAAGAGTTAAACTTATACTTCAAGTACGTTTCACACATTATTTATCATATATTAATTTTTAAATATTTTTTTTTTTCAGCTTCAAACAGCTCAAGTAACTATAAATAGTCATGAAAGATATAAAGGAATGTTAGATTGTTTTTTACGACTTCCCAAGGAGCAAGGATTTTTTTCATTTTGGAGAGGAAATATGGTTAATATTTATCGAGCTACATCTCAAGAATCTTTAGGTTTTGCATTTAAGGATATTTTTCGACGATTATTAGTGAATGAAGAGATCGTTGAAAGTAGTGCTTTGAAATTAACTTGTCAAAATTTGGCAGCTGGTGGTGCTGCAGGAGTTGCAACATTTGCAATTATATATCCATTAGATTTTGCTAGAACGAGACTTGCTATTGATATGGGTAGAAAGACTAATAGAGAATTTAGTGGAATGATTGATTGTGTTAAAAAAATATTTAAAACAGATGGAATTCAGGGTCTATATCGTGGTTTATCTCCTAGTTTAGCTTATATATTTTTATATCGAGGCAGTTACTACGGGTTTTTTGATTCAGGAAAAAGCATATACTTAAGATCACAAGGAAGAGTGAGTAATACTGTTAATAATATAGACAATATTCAATTGTCTTTTATAGAAGCTTTTGTATTAGGACAAGTAGTTACTTTTACAGCAGGTATGTTGTCATATCCTTTAGATACTGTTAGAAGGCGGATGATGATGCAATCAGGGAAGTGTGAAAAAGCTTACACAAATTCAGTTCATTGTACAAAGGAAATTTTAGTGAAAGAAGGCGCCAAAGCATTTTATAACGGTGCTTGGGTTAATGCTATTAGAGGTGTTGGTGCTGCATTGGTGTTAGCGATGTATAATGAGTTAGAAAAGTATATGTAAAATTGTCATAAAATATATTTAATATAATTAAATTTCTAAATAAATGCTTGCTTGTTAATTGTATGTATATAACTTTTATATTTAAATTCTATTATTTAAAGTCTGGTAAGAAGTTAATTAAAGAGGTAAATTATAAATTTTTATTTAAAAACATTAAACAATTTCTTTATCTTTTATATTTTGACTTAATTCTGTATAAAAACCTTTATCATCCTTACCAATTTGAACATCATAAAAATCTAAAAAGTCGTGATTATTTTAAATGTGACAACTCACTTCTAATTAAAGCTTTCTCTGAAATTTTGGACATTTCGTATTTACATCTTAAGATGCAACGGTCAATTTGGCAGTAGATTAATAGTAGTGATAAAATTATAATTAGAAATAAGAGAAAATATACTAATAAAACAAGCATTCCAATAATACGCTCCAAGTCATATTCTTTAAAATTGTTTGGTTCAAATAACCGATACATATCTACAACTTATTATAAATTAAATTGAATCTAGAATAATAAATATATTGATTTTTTTTTATTATGATATTAAAAAACTGTGAAATATAAAAATGCTTTCCATTCATTTTATGGTCTTAATGTACACATTATTATTTTTATTACATTTTATAAGTTCTAGAATTATGTATAGAAAGAAAAAACGAAAAGCACCTTGCTACTTATTTTTGATATTACATTGTGAGATGTCTGAAAAAAAATTATAAACAGAAGTATTTAAAAATAAAATATCATTTTATTAAAAAAAATAACAAGCATTTTTACTTTAATCACTACACTTATATTCTCCTTTTCTCAATTTAATTTTTTCTTCTTCTTGTATTTGAAACCACTCTGGAGTGATAAAAATTTTTTGATTATTCTTTACAGACATTTGATCACATAATTTTATTCTATTAATATCACCCGTATAATATCCAGCTAACAAATACTCCTTACCGACCATTAACTCTGTGACTCCACATAAAATATCAAGCTTAGGAGTAAAAATTAATGGCTCGATTTCAGATTCATTATCAGGTAAAGTGAAAATTTCCTTATGTAAGGCAACATACATCATATTACCTGCTATTTGTGGCCCCTCTACTGATCCATCAATACTTAAAATATCATACTTTCCAAGAATTGACACATGTGAAACTAAAAACAAATGAAAATTTATAAATTAAATATCCTTACCCCAATCACTACTACAAACGACATCCTGTAATGATTTTAATCGACATGTACATGCATTTGAAGAATGAAACAAATATATAAACAATAAAAATATATAAAAAATCATCGTATAAAAATTTTTGTTACTATTTTGAATACTAAAATGTTTCCCTTTTTATATACAACTTTCTTTAATTTAATACCTTTTTATGTAATATTTTAATTTGTCAAAACATCTCATGACAGAAGTAATATATAATATGTATTTATTTGATGTGTGATAATATAATGAAAAAAAATTTAATATATGAAACTTAATTATGTTGCTTATTTTTAAATGAAGAAAACATACAGAATTTTTTGTTTTTATTTTTTGCTTTAAATTTAAGTTGTAAATATTTTTTTTTTAAATAAAAAAGTATGTGTCATTAAAGGAAGTATTTATTCATTGATATCAAAGTGATAAGAAATGACGTTAATTTTTAATTAGAAAATTAAATTTATCATTTTAATAATTTATTTTCCATAAAATAATTGTAAAAGACCATGACAAAAGATAATATGATTCAGTGATATGTTTTACGATTAAAAATAATATGAACCCTTATTATATCATCTTTCATCCCATGACAAAAAGGAGTGGTAGATGGTGGAAATGTAATCAGTATAAATTCAACTTGATTTTGAAGTGATTGATTGTAAAAACTTTTACGAAAATTTTTAATTAGTTCTATCATTAAATATGAGCGAGAAGGATGATTTTGAAGAACGTATGTTTATTGAGCTCTTTACTGATAATACTTTATATTTTAGGTGAACATGAATACAAACCAGGAATGTGTGGGAATTTTTTAATTTTTATTACAACTATCCTCATAATAATAACATTTCCAATTACAATGTTTCTTTGTATAAAAATTGTTAAAGAATATGAAAGAGCTGTAATATTTAGGCTAGGAAGATTGTTACCGGGAAAAGCAAAAGGTCCAGGTTTATTTTATGTCAATCCATTTATAGACAAAATATCCATTATGGATATGCGTGTAGTTTCATTTTTGGTACCACCACAGGAAATTTTATCAAAAGATTCTGTAACTGTATCAGTTGATGCTGTTGTATACTTTAAAATAAATAATGCAATAAGAGCTATAATAAATGTTGAAGATTACGAAACATCAACAAAACTGCTTGCGCAAACAATTTTAAGAAATATAACAGGGACCAAGACATTATCTGAATTGTTATCGTACAAAGAAAACATATCACATCAATTACAAGAAATTCTCGATGAAGCAACCGAACATTGGGGAGTCGAAGTTCAAAGAGTTGAACTTCGTGATGTTTGTATACCACAATCATTACAACGGGCTATGGCTGCAGAAGGTGAAGCTGCAAGAGAGGCTAAAGCAAAAGTGATTGCAGCAGATGGAGAAAAAGAGGCTTCTAAAGCGTTGAAAGAAGCTGCAGATATTATGTCATCAAATCCAAATGCTATACAATTAAGGTACCTTCAAACACTTAGTCATATTGGACAAGATAATAGTTCAACAATTGTTTTCCCATTTCCTGTTGAATTTTTGAAGGGTATGGCGAGTTATATGAAATAACACTTAACAAAACATTGTATAAATATAAAATAATTTTTTAAATGATGAACAAATAAACGATGTCATAATAATGCAAAATTTTTATATATTATTCATACAGTCAATGACGAATTTTGCAATATTGACCTTGTGTTTAACGTATAAATATAAATAAAATTGGTATATGAAAGAATAAATATTCTATTTGTTAAATTCTTAAACGAAAAGTTTTACAAAATGACAAATTTTTTAACATTTTTTGGATTTATTGTATTTTGTCTAATTAATATAAATGAAGCATGCAAATGTGCTTTACGTGATCCTGGTATTGTTTTTTGTACAACTGATTGGAGTAGGTTATTTGTATTTCACTAACTAATTTACATTTTAGCATCCCATGTAAAAATTATTGGAAAATATACTTTGAATGGAGATGAAAACAGTGGTGGTGGTTTCTTATTTGGTGGTCCAAATATTTTATACATTGTGGAACAAATCAAAGAATATAGAAAACCTGAAAATGTATCTTCATTACCAGTAACTATTTTCACTAATCAACAAAGCGCTGCTTGTGGAATTACCATGTTAGAAGTTAATAAGGAATACTTATTATCAGGAACATATAGTAAAAATTTACTTTATATTAATTACTGTTCTCAAATGAGAGGTGAAGACATTGATAATTATGGTCCCACACCGCAAGAATGGGGATTGATTACGAAAAACCAAAGGTTAAAACTTGATAATGGAAATTATAACAATTGTACTAAGAATGAAGTCTATTAAAAAATGGTCCAATTAATAGTCATTCACGATAATATAATATGTTAACATAACTACAATATTTTATAAAATACTGATTATTTGTCAAAATAAAAAATTAAGAATATTTTAAGGATAAATATAATTGATTTTTTTATCATCAATTATTTGACAATTCTTTATTATAGAGGTGCTTCTACTATTTATGCTGCTGTTGCCGTATGGAAATGATGTTGATAATAACAGGGAATTGTTCAAGAAACTTAATGGTAATGTTTCTAAAAAGACGGAGGAGGACAAAGAAAATGATAAAATAGGAGAAGAATTGAATATCTCAATGTACAATACTACAACAGAGGAAACAAGCCAAACAAACTTATTCATATCCTCCATATTGTTCACTTTTTACATTGATTAAATCATGGTATGTTTTGTATTCTTATTTTAATTAATAATTATTTTTCAGGTATCCCTAAAAACGTGTCTAAATTTATCAATTTCTATATGCTGAATGTTACAAACAAACAGAATACTTTTCAGTTTTATTAAAATTATTTTCGATTTTTATAATCTGAGTACATTCCAGTTTGTTTATCAAATATTTGTCCATTTTCTTTTGAAATTAGCCAATAAGTTGTCATGACACCTTTACCTTTGATAATAACTTCTCCTCTAAGTTCAGTGATATAACCACCAATTTCTTCTGTTAATAATTTATGAGCATCAGACGACATATGAATAGAATTAGCTTAAAAAAAGTATAAATAAATATTAATAAAAAAAAACATACGTTTTCCATTACTTTCCATTCTGCTGGCTGTATTTACAGTATCACCAAATAAGCAGTATCTTGGCATTGTTAATCCAACAACACCAGCAACGCAACTTCCAGAATGAATACCAACACGAATTCTTAATTTTTCATTAGGTAAATGGCTAATTTTAAAATCTTCAAGGCTTTTAATTAACTCAAGACTTAAATCTGCTATTTCTTTAACATGTAAAAATCCATTTTTATTTGGAAGTCCAGAGACACAAAGGTAGCCGTCACCTATTGTTTCAACCTACAAAAAAATAAATTTAAATTACTGTACTTAGAAAAGAATGCCGAAATGTCGGCTTACCTTATAAACATCATGTTCATTAATAATTGTATCAAAGGTTGTGTAAAGATTATTTAACAAATTTACTACCTGCAGTGGTGTACATTTACTGGCTAGAGTTGTAAATGATACAACATCTGAAAAGAATATTGTAACAGAATCATACATCTCAGGTGTCACAGTTGATCCTGCCTTTAATTTTTCAGCTACTGATGCTGGAAGCATTCTTGAAAGTAGTATATCGGCTTTCTTCTTCTCTTCAACTAATTCTTTTGTCCTTTCATGTATCTCCTCTTCTAGGGATGTTGTATGATTTTCTAACATTGAAAATACATGATCCATTAAATTTTTACTCTTCCCAGAATTCATTTCTTTTATCAATTTTTTAATCGTATTTATTGATGGTCTCTCATCAACATAATCACTCCACATATCCTTTACTAAATGTATCTGGAATGAAGACCCATAATTATTATTACAGTATTCTTACTTATAATCTTACCAAGGCAGGTGGCATATCAATTAATTTAGGTTCTAAAATTGGGCGTACTATTTTATGCCGTTTTATCATATATATAACTTCATCAGCCCCTCCTTGAATGTTTGAATTTTCATACGCTTCTTTTTGGTTTACCACTTCTGATATGATAATAGCTAAAGAAAATATATCACAAGCTTGATTTGGCATCATAATTTCTTCACGAACAAGTTCTGGTGCTGACCATATCAAATTTTCAACATCTTTCTTTTCTAAACTTCTTATAAAAGGAATACCATAATCTGATATCTTAACTTGCCATCTTTCATCAACCAAGCAATTTTTAGATGTTAAGAATCCATGAAAAACAATTGGACTATGATGAATATAATATATTCCATCAACTATATCTTTAATGATAGTGTAAATGAAGAAGGAATCTATTGCCATACCAGTAGAATCTGTACAAAAGACATCCCTTAAATTTCCTCTACTACAATATTTAAAAAAATCCATTGGACCTGGTCCATCAATTGAGTAACCAATAAATGAATTTAAATTTTCATGATCCAACATTTTCAAAATTCTCAAATGCTTCATATCTTGTTTTTTTAATTGATATGTAATACCAAAACTATGACCAACAATAACTTCATTATTATATTGATAAAGCTGAAATTTTCCACTATCACTATTTAAATTGTTTATTTTTTGAGATGTTTGACTATACGATTGCAATGATCTTTTTGATCCTCTTTTTATATCTCTATTATCTGCAAAAACACAAAGCTTTAAATATGAAATATTCCACAACTCATTTTGTTTTTTCTCTTCATTTTTTTTAGAGTACATAAAAAAGATTATCATTAGTATTATTATTATCAGCAACAAAATCGAACCAGTTATTGTTATACCAAAACCAACAGGATCAGATTGATAAAATGGTAGTAAACAAAATTCACCTTCATAACCACATTTTGGTATATTAGATGGTTTATTGCCTCCCCAATGTTCCCATAATGTTTTTGACGGATCCGTGTACATTTCATTTATTTGCTATAATTTTTGTAAAATGTAAAAATAAAGAAAACTTACTATTGGATCATTATTTATAATATACATCCATGTAGAAATATTATAACCATTGTCGTCATATGTACTCAAAGAAAATTCTGAATTTCTTCTAAAATCATTTCCAATAATAAATTCACCTGTAACACCTTGATACGTTCCTCTTGAATATTCTGTGAGAAGATTACCATTTTTAGCTAAATGAGTTATACTAAAATCTTCACCATTTTCTTCCATAAGTTTAGCTAGTGATATATAAAATACATAAGCAGCATCGAAAAGATAACCAGAATATTTTGTTCCAATATTATAATCAGCACATTCATCTGTACAATTGAATGGTTCCTTTGCCATTTTTTCTTTGGATACAGATCTTAATTTGTTAAAATACTTAGAAATACCACCTCTCATTGAAAATTGA
Source organism: Parastrongyloides trichosuri (assembly GCA_000941615.1). NCBI lineage: Eukaryota > Metazoa > Nematoda > Chromadorea > Rhabditida > Strongyloididae > Parastrongyloides > Parastrongyloides trichosuri. The sequence continues at coordinate 700,820 of LM523167.1, forward strand.
AAATGAAACATATAATGCGCCATTTTCAAAGCATCTTTATCTCTACCATCAGATGGTTTGTTATAATCAACAAAGATGTTATAATTTTCCATGTTAACATAATAGTCCATATCAGCATCAATATTAAAATAAACATACTCATCTGAACACATACCATTATCATAAAATGTTAAATATAGTTTTCTTAACTCCTCATACAAATCTCCACAAACAATAACAATTCTCGATCTGGATTTAATTCTTTTAGCAAGAGAATTCAAGTTAGGTGAGTCAAAATAACTTAATTGTTTAGAAACAATTAAATTTAAATCTTGATATTCACTACTTAAAATATCATTAAGAGAATCGGCAAATCGAAAACATTTTTCTAACCGTTCAACCGATGAGAAGTAGACGAAACTAAAGGTGGTGAAATTAAAAGTACTCAAGACTTCACATACAGCTCTAGCATAATCATCAAAACCAGGTGTTATTTTAACAACATTTGCTGTATCCTCCTCCACAATCTTAAATACAGACCATAGATATACAGGAAAATTATAAAAAGCCCCTATATTGATACATACTTCAGCCGCCTCAGCACAACTAGGCCCTAACAGAACATCAATACCCCCAATGTCTAAATTTATCAGTTCAAATGTTTTTCCTGCTGATAGTGGTACATTACATTCTGTGTATTCCCAACTGAATCTGTTTAAAAATTTTATTTGTTTATTCAATGTTTAAAAATTTATATAAAACTTACTGAAAATCAACAAAACCTAAAACAGTACTATTTAACCTGGCATAGTCTAAAGCATTCATGACAACATAAGCAGTTCCTTGGTAATTTTGCCATTCTCTTAATCTTTCAGTATTTTTTGAAAATAAAAATCCTAATCTTATCACACCAAATGGTGGTCTTGTATGATTAGTTTGACTGTATATTATTACTAAAAGTGATAATATAACTACCAGTACTTTCATTTTTAATAAATGATGATATAAAAGTATTTCTCATCTTACCAAGTTGATGATAAAGATAATTTTTCACAATGAAATCCTATGATAAAGATTTTTTTGATAAAAACAATCTCAAACAACATTGAAAAGTAAGGTGTGTACAATATTTTTTCCTGGAAAGATATCTCTACACAAAGAGAAGAAGCCGAAAAAAGGGCGGTAAAAGGATCGCTTTTAAAATTACCATTACAAATTTATATATACATTTATTGTTCTTAAGCTTATAGGTATTATTTTATTCCCTACTAATACTTCCTTATTATTTTCTTTATTAATAATTTTATAAAAAGTTACCGTATCACACTAACATAAATTTGTCAGATGTTTTGTTTCCTTTAATTGTTAATTAAATCCATATATCTATATTAGGGTACCGCCTCCTCTTTATAATGAATTGGGAATAATATTGCATCATTTTTTTTCATAAAAAATTAATAATATTCTTAATAACATTTTTATTAAAATGCACTTTTATGATAACCAATAAAAAGGAATTAGATTTTTATTTAATTTTTGATCTCATAAAAAAGTATATCATTCCTTTTATATTATATGAAATGTTATCAAAAAGGACACTTTCTATATTAAAAGTTAACCTTCTTAGAATAATAATAATCTCCATTCAATATTCATGTACGTGTGTAATAACAAAAAGAATTATTTCTCTTTTTAGTTAACAAAAAATTTAATTTATCTCTCAATTATCGAAACATTTTTATTTAAGTAATGTACAATCTTTGACAAGGAGATATACTTTTTCCATATTTTAAGGAGGACTACTAACTTAATTTGATAAAAAAATTATCACAAAAATTCAACAATACAAAAGTAGTATTATCAGAGACAACTTTTGATTGTGAATTTTTGTATAATTTTTTTCTCAAAATATTATTTTCATCTTTAACCATAATATATATCGTCGTACGATAACTGTTTATATATCCATTATAGAAGAACAGAAAGACTTGAAACTCTAAATAAAAATGAAAGGGAACTGAAACCTAAATGAGATAAAATGAAATAAATGCAGCCTTTAAATAAGGATATATATTTAAAGGTATACTCCTACTTTATGCACTTTTAATACATTTTACCTAAAAAGAGAAATAAAACAATTATAAAATTAAAAACCTTTATTTTAAAGTACACACCTGTTGTTTTAGTAATGTATTGATACATAGTTAAAGATTAATTTTAAATAATATCAATTTTACATCATAACATGAATATATGTAAATATATGGGTATACTAAGAAAGAATAAAATATAGGAAGATGGTTAAAAAATTTTATATACATATTAAAAATAAATTCTTTTGTGGAAGGTATTTGAAAAAATAATAAAATGATGTGTTTAAATATATATAAATTTTAATGGGTTTTTCCTTTTTTTATTGATAAGATATTGTAAAGTTGCATTTTTTAAATTAATTTTAATTGCCTTTTTTAGTCATTTATGAATGTAATTAATATCATTTAATATATATTCTTATAATAATCTTTCTTATTTAAATATTTTTTTGACATTAACAATGTATATATAATTTATTATTAAAAAAAATGATATTATAAAATTTTAAATGAAAATACATTAACAGTTGTTAAATGTGATTACAAAAGAAATAATTGAATTATATTTGTTAATATCATTAACTTTATTGTAAAAAAAATTAAGATAGATATAAAAATAACTTTTTTTGAAGGATATTAACTTCCTGTTAAACTTTTAAACAGTTTTAAGTGTAATAATATGATTTAATAGAGGAGAAATGTTCATAAATAGACTTCTAAATATGTAAAAATTGATTTATTAATAAATGTGGTAACTTGTTTGTAGATCATAGATCAATGAAATATTAGGCTTTATATTTTAAATAGTTTTAATGTAAGTATTTTATTATTATATAATATTTTACTTCTAACATTGATCATATAAAATATACATCTTTAACTTTTTTTGTTAAAATAAATTGATTTGTCTCCTTATTTATAGAAAAGAATAATTATTTTTTTGAATGAGTAATTATAATATAGAAGGTTAGTTTACAATAATCTGTTAATCTTTTATTGATAGAAGAAATTTTATGTTTAATATGTTCTTATAAAGCAACAGGTATACATTATGGAGTCATGTCATGTAATGGATGGTAATTTAATTAAATTATTAAGAAATAATTTTATATTTTTTTTATAGTAAAACATTTTTTAGAAGAAGTATTGTTGTATGTTTGTGACATTAAAAATTTGTGCTTCTAAAAAACTTGATTCTTTTTAGAAACAAAAGATATATTCTTGTTTAGGTTTGAGAAATTGTGACATAACTAAGAGAGATAGATATGATTGTAAAAGTTGCAGATTTGACAAATGTATTAAAGTTGGTATGAATAGAGAAGGTAAATTTATATTTAAACATTGAATTTTATTTTCTTTATCAATATTGTAGCTATACAAAGTAATAGAGATAAAATTGGTTATACACAAAGAGGTTACAAGAAAAGTCCAAAAAGTGAAGATAATAGTGAGTGTTCAACAATTAATTATTGTAATGTTACGAATGAAGATAATAATCAGTATTTATATCATCAACAAGTTTCAACGTCAAAACCAAATGAAAATTGTTCTATTATCTCTGGTTTCACCTATGATAACATTAAAATATTTAAATCGAACATAAGAAAATTAAAGAAATTAGAAGACACCTTTACATTGTTACTAACACGTGGGAAAATTGAAGAATATTCTAATTTGAATATCGGTTTAATGTCTCCATCAATATTTAATAAACCACTAAATATATCATATTTGGATGCAATAGTAGAGCCAACGATTGATGATGATAAGTACAAGGTTCCTTTTTGGAGGAAAAGAATAATAACATTATATGTGGATTGGGCTAAAACATTTTCAACATTTAGTAGATTACCACATTCTGATAAAATATGCCTAATAACAAATCATGCCTCCAGTTACATAGCAATGTGTGAAGCATTTCGTACACCAGAACATATATCTGATAAAATTGAACATCCGGATGGTCATTCATTTACACTTAATTTCCCGGAAATCTTTAAAAAACATCCCAGTTTAAATACATTAACACCAGCTATGAGACTCGTATTTGATTTTGTTTATAAACCATTTAGACGTATAAATATTACGACAACCGAATTTGCCATCCTCCAATCTATCATGTTATTTGACCCAGATACTAATAATTTAGGTTATGCTTCTCAAAGAAATATTATGGCTGAACAAAAAAAGCATATTAATACGTTGTTATTTTATATTTCAAAATGTTACGTTAATGAGGATGTGGTGAATGAAAGGTTTGCTGATATCATTCTTAGAATACCAACTATAAGGAAGGTTGCTATCAAAGTGTCAGAGTCATTAGAATTCACTGATATGTTTAATTGTTATAAAATTAGTTCAATCGTTAAAGAAACATCTTTACCTGATCATAATTTGATTCTTTAAAAAATTAATTCAATTATGAATAAATTATAAGGTATATAAAATTTATCTGATGATTCTTTTGGTTTAATTACTATTGGTAGTAAAAACATTACATTTTATATTGTATGCGCGTTTGATAAAAAATTTTAATCATAATTTATTTTTTGAATACTATAATTATGAAAAGATTTTTAGACAAAGGTTTACTTTTCCAATTATTGCAAAAATACAAAAATGGTATGATTTTTTCTAGCAAGAAATTATTTCTAAAAAAAATGTATTACAGTGAATTTTACAAAATCTTTATAAAGATTTTATTATAATCTTAAAATTACATTAAATAATATATATAAAATACTCTTGATCTTAGATATGCATTTGTCTCATAATGTAACTTCCTAGGATTAATCCTATTTCCTTAAAAACGAATGAACTGAATACGGATGAACCACTGTCTTTCGGAATTTCGGCTGGAAATATTTTACCTTCTTTGTTAGGGTCACCTCCTGATCCCCCTGGGCCACTTGCAGGAGAGCTTTCTGGTTTATCTATAGGAGGTTTTTCTGCGTTTTGTTCTCCACCTTGAGAAGTATTTGTTGAAGGTCCTGTCCCGGCAGTATCAGTAGTTTTAGGAGCATCTTCAGCAGCAAGAAGACTCAAGGAAACAGCCAAGACGAGTATAAAAATAGTAGAGACAAGTATCTTTGAGTTGAATTTCATAGTACTTGAAAAATACTTATGGAAGTAACGTGAAATGTCATATAAAACATTTTGTTTATATACTAATTTTACAATAATTTATTTTGAATACAAATGTTCAAGCATAAAAAATTAGCATTGTAAAATGTTAATATAATGTGTATAAAATTTTTTGGAATACTGTTATCTATATTTACAAGGGCTTTTAAACAAAGATTTACCGTTTCAACTATTGTAAATGACGCAGAAAAATATGACTTGTTGATAAAAAAAATATTGTCCAAAAAATTTATACATTTTTATAAAGATTTTATTATAATCTTAAAATTACATAAACTATATATAAAAATATTCATATCTTTAGACATATATTTGTCTCATGATGTAACCTCCAAGAATTAATCCAAGTTCTTTGGCGAAAAATAAGTTGAATAGAGATGAACCGCTATTTGTTTCTTCATTTTTAGACTTATCACCTCCTGTTTCACCTGAAGCAACGTTACTTGCAGCTACTCCATTTGATTCTGTGTGGGCCGTTTGTGATGGTCCAACATCGTTTACGACTGCGGCTGATGGTGCGTCTCCGGCTGGTGGTGTGCCTCCTTCTGCTGGTATCGGTTCTGAACTAACTGTGGTAAGAATACTCATACAAACAATTAAGACAAGTACCAAAAGAGTGGTTCGTAGTAAATTTGAGTTGAATTTCATAATGTTTGTAAAATACTAATAGAAATAATACGAAATTTTATAAAAAAAATATTGCATTTATATATTATTTTTCTAATAAGTAATTTGAATAAATTTTTTTAAATTGAAAACTATTATTTTATGCATAATATATTTCTAAGTTAAAATTATTTTTTTGAATCATCATTTTAATGTTAAATTTCTATTATAAATAATTTATGAATAAATTAATGGTCATAATTAAAAAATATTATCAGTTAACATTTTCCTTATTTTAACAACATTAGGCTTTCTTAAACATGAATCAATTTTTGTGTAATTTAATGATTTGTAATATTTAACGAAATTATCCCTTGCTTTATTATACCTAAATTTAGCTATATCTCTAGCTTTTATCATTTTATCGGTTTCTTTTTTTGATTTTATTCCCAGATGGTACATAAATACGTTATTTAAAACGAGAAATTTATATTCCTCAACACAGAGGCTCCATCTCTATAAAGTTAAAATGATTACAAATTATGATTTAAAAACATACCAAGACTGTATTATCTCTGTAGGGATAAAAAAAATTTTCATCGTGATATGGAGCATCCTTAGAAATAATAATCTTTGGTTCCCAAGCATCATTATTATATGGTATCTCTATCTGAACCGATGACTCATTATTATCTTTCACCTTAAACCATTCTTTCAATTTGATTATACCATGATATATAATATTTGAATGATGAAAAACAAATGCTTTATGAGTCTTCAATAACTTCAATAGTTGTTTCTTATTTTTTGGTCCATTAATCAATTTTTCAGAAGTTGTTTCAAAAACTCTGATCACAAAAACATTTTTTTTATTTTTTGCATATTCATTTTTAATTACAGGTAACACCTTATCCTCAAAACCAGGTGAAAACATTTGATCAGAATCGGTGACAATTAAAAATTTGGATTTTGAAAGTTTTCTAGCTATATTTCTTATTGTATTTATTGGATATAATGATACCTTCTTTATTTCATTATTATTCTTCCCAATAAAATTATTATCCTTCATATCATTTTTTTTATAACATAATGATATATTTTTTAAATAATTAACGTCATCATCAGTGATGATTATTTTTTGAAATATCAAATGTACAGAAATATTCTTTCTATTTTTAATATATTTTTTCAAAATGCATATCGTATTTATAGTTTCTTTTGATATAACCAAATTGTTATCAACCATATAAATACCTATTGATATGGGTCCTCTCCAATTGATGAAACGATCGTGTAGTCCATGGAAACTTCTGTCATTACTCATATGTAAGACAAGGGTTAAGGTATTAAAATAATCTGGTTTGATTCCTTCGATAACATTTGAGATGACAGTGAATGTTTTGTAATGAAACCTTAAAAAACGTATTTAATAAAAGAAAATATTAACACATTATAATATATCAACTATACCATGATGAATTGCTCTTGAGAGGTGGTAGGACTTCCTCTCTTGAGTAGGAAAAAGTATCATTATCAATTAAGGTGGAATTATTTGAAATACTTGTTGATTTGTTTAAAAATACAAATAATACAATAAAACATGAATATAAAATCTTCATATTATATATATATTTATATAAAGCTTGTTATATAATTGCAATAATATTTTTTTGTGTCTTTAATAAAAAAAATATTTTAGATAAAATCAATAGCTATTTGATTAAAAGATAAATTTTAATAATTATTAAGTTATATCTGCAGAAGAATATTCTTATTATATATATAAACATGTCCAGGAACTCAATTTTATTTTGATACTTATTTTTAATAAATTTACTAGTTTATTAATTTATATTATTCCATATAAATAATTTTTGGTTATATCTTTAATTTCAAGTTTCTAAACTTTTATCTTATAAAGATATATGACTGAGTGTAATTAATTATTATGTCATTATTTCCAAAGATCAAAATTTATTATACATCATTTTTTTCAACACTAAATGTGAAAATTTACTTGATTAATTTACTTCCATGAAAATATGTATATTTTAAAAAACAAAATAACGCAATAGTTTAATTTACAACTCCTAACTTAAATATTATATTTTTCAAAAATTTTTTTTTATCATTTCAAAAACAAGATTTTTAAAATGAGAAGTAATTTAATTAATTTAACTCTTTCTCTACTTATATTAAAAAATGGTTATTCAATGTATTATATATTTTACATAATATCTAGTTATTTCTTAAAAATACGTATTCAAATTAAAAATATTATCAGAAGATTAATAATAATTTCTAATATTGTATTAAGATGAAAAGTTTTAAAGAAAGATCAAGTCGAATTGTCTATTAAACTTATTTATATCATTTATTTTGATTAAAAACTTTAATTATTTTTTAGTATCATCATATTTTTTCTAACGCTTTATATGAAATTATATATTTTACTTTTACCTTTATTACTACCTTTCACAGATATTATATCACAACATATAGATAAAGTAATTGAGTTGTACGATGATTTAAATCAACCAATGTATATTGACGAAGATATTAATAATAATAATAATAAGAATTTTTATAATGTATCTTTGACTCACCAGGATGATATATTACAAGGTAAAATAATAATATTTTTCATTATAAATTATTTTTACAGACTACAAAATTGAATTGACAAAATCATTAGAACAATTAATTCTTGATAAGAAGATATGTCTTATAAATAATGAATATTGTCTACATTCAACAACCTTACCTATTAACTATGAAATTGTATTAAAAGTTATAAAAGACTCATGCATACCAATCATGACCTCCAATCAGTTGAAGTATTTAGAGGGTAACGACAAAAAGAACAATCCATATCTTGAAAGAGCAATTATATTAAGAGAGGTATTTTCAAAGAATGCTAATTGTTTAGCAATTTCAAAAGAATTACAAAAAATGAGAATAGACAATATTGAAAAGTTGTTTTATGGAGAAAAAATGGTATTGGAGGAATCAATAAAAAGTCAGGGAAAACAAATTAATAGAGATTATATTAAAAAGGGAACATTTAAGAAATTAGAAAAAACAGTTCCTTTGTATGATAATGATAAGAATTATTTTATAAAAGCTAAATATAGTGGTAAAATTAAATCAAACCTTTTTACTGTTATCGTTTTAACATATAAAAGGGTAAAAACATTAAAGAATGTGATACGAAAATTAAATCTGAATAGGAATGTTGATAAAATTATTGTTGTTTGGAATGATCAGAATAAGAAAGATATACCAAAGAAGAGCACTTGGCCAAGGATAAGAAAGGGTTTATATTTTGTTAAAACGAAGAAAAATTCATTAAACAATAGATTTTTACCGCTCGATATTATTTGTACAGATGCTATATTGTCGTTGGATGATGATCAAATAATTAACAATAATTTAATTAATAAAGGATTTTCTATTTGGAAGAAGAATCAGGATGTCTTGGTTGGATATTATACGAGGAGGACATTTGATAAACATAAAATTGGGTATTTTCCTCAGAAGAGGAATACCTTTGACTTAATCTTAACTGGACTTGCTTTTATACATATGGTAATAAGATAATATCAAGTAATTTATTATTAACATTTTCAGAAATATTTAATTAAATACACAAATGAGATGAATTTTAATATAAGAAATTATATTGATAAAAATATGAATTGCGAAGATATAGCTATGAATTTTTTAATAGCAAATTCGAGTAGGAAACCAAATCTTTCAATTGGTAAAGGAATCGGTCTTCATCAAAGTATAGTGAATAATGGTTTGTCAAGTAAAAAAAATCATTATAAGGAAAGAGAAAAATGTGTTAAATATTTTATTGAAATATATGGTAAAAATCCAATGAAAAAATCGAGTGTTCATTTATATCCAAATGAAAAATAGGTTTTTTATATTAGTACATTTTTAGTCTATTTTAATATATACAAAAAATTATTTTTTAGGTTATTGATTTGCTTTAAAAAAGGAGAGAAATTTTATGTAACAAATATTATATACTTTTATATTAACATTTGAAAGATTACCATTTGAAGATGGATAACGTTGTTGTTATTTTAATAAAAAAAAATATACTTTTTGTTTTAGATAACAAAAATTTGGATTACTTTTTCCATAAAATTGATATTTATTTTTCTAAAATTTTAGGTAACAATGGTCTTTTGTTTCAAAATAGAACAAATTTCCAAATCAAAAAGACCTTCTTTCCATGCAAAAATTATATATAAAATAATTAATATACAATAATTTGTTTTTTCAATATATACGCTTAATTTCCTTTATTGATAAAAATAATACTATTTATATTCAGAGCTAATCTTTTTAAATGAATTTCCCTTCTTTTTTCCCTCTTACTGTTACAATAAATAGAATAATACTTTAATAAATATACATGTGTTAACGATATATATATCTTTATAATTATCCACTTTTTTGTTATCCTTTTTTTTACAACAAATCTATTAATAGATAATTTCTAAAAATAAATTGTATTACACATAATTTATCAATGAAAATTTAGTGTTTAAATGAACTAATTTTAATCTCTTCGAACCATTTTAATTATTACGATATACTTACTTTTAACAATAAATGATTTTAAAATATAATTCTTATATTTAAATTACTATCTTTCCTCTATAATATATAATACCACTGTACATTGTACCATTTTATTTATGATCATTAACTCTCATTAATTTGGAGGCTGAAAAAAATATTATAATATTAGTAAATAAATCTAATAAACATTTTCACTTACTATTTGTAATGTTATTAAATATCAAGAACGATATTATTATTATTATTATTATTTATATACAATTCGTTTTTAAACATAACTTTTTCTAGTATTTATATAAGAGATAAAATTACTTTAAACCAAAATTTATCCTTTTTGATACATACAAACGAGAGTATTCACTATACCAATTGAATAAGTATATATCAATATGCGAGAATGTAATATTTACTATGGAAGTGTTGAAGATTCAAAAAAATGCTGTAGTATTGGTTATACAAATAATTTATGGTTTATTGTATGTTTACTTATCCTTTTTAAAATATTAAATTGTTATACTTAATAATAATATATACCTCCTTTTTAGGCATGCTCCTTAAATGGAAATGTTAAAATATTTGATAGAAATTTAAAAGAAATACAATGTTTAAATGATAATTTGAATTACATATCAAATGTAGTTTGTTGTAAGGTTAATGGAAATATATTAATAACTTCAAAAAGATATTTTTTTGTTTATGAATCTATTTATTCAGATAATTGTTATAAATGGGTAAAAAGTTTTGACAATTTTGTTGATAATGATATATTGTGTGGTGAATGGTATTATAATGGTAATAGAATTATCATCTCAAGTGGTTATTATTTAGAAATTTATGAAAGAACATTAATAAATAGTGAAATAATATTTAAAAGAATATGGAGATATTGTGTTTCAATGCCAATAACCTCTATATCAGCTTCCTCTGATTCGATGTTTTTTGCTTCAATTGGGGAGAAAGATAGAAAGGTTACCATATGGTATGAAATGAAAAGCTGTAGTGATAATGAATTAATATTTGATTTTACAATACTAAACCATCCAACGTTTGTTGTTGGTTTTGAATGGAGACGAATTCCAGATGAGATGTTTTGTTATCAAATAGAAAATTGTATTATAACATTTTGTAAAGATAATGTAGCTAGAGTTTGGAAAGAGAATGTAATAGACGATGAATTGTATATTGGTAATGACATTGAAAATTTAAGTGATTTGTTATTTAATGATTGTAAAGTTGAAGTTTTGAAAAAGAAAAATGATGTTAGTTATTTTAGTAAGATAAAGGAAAAAATTATGGCAACAAAAAATTGTGATGATGAAATTAGAAGGAAAAAAAAGTTGATACATAAAAAGAAAACATTAAGTACAGACCTTATTTATTCTCCTTTTAAAGTTAAAAAAACTTTCTTTTATATTGTTACCAGTATTATTTCGGAAAATATTGTAGAAAATGTTGACTTTTTTGGTTATAGTACAAATGCTTTTACACCACATTGGTTAAATAATAAATATTTATTTTTTTTGAAAAATTATAAGAATTCTTCTACTGGAGAAGGAGAGATAGAAAATAATGATAATGAAACATCAAAAATGGAAGAATATTATTATGAATGGAGAGACAATTCGGATGGAATATTTACAATTGATGAAAAAAGTGGAGCAATAACAATATGGAATATATTCAATTTAGATAGTTCATATAGGAGTTGTGATGCAAAATTAATATCTTCAATACAAAACTCGTTATCTTTAATGCAATCTCCATCGGAAGTTTGGAATGCATTAATTTTGCCTTTTGAAAATATACAAGACGAAGAATTATTGTTAAAAGATGAAGAAAATTCAACATTGATAACAATATATAGTAATGGAAAAATAGATATATCAAAAACAAAAATTTATTGTCAATCTAATTTAACATTTCTTGAGACAGTAAAATATTATACGTCCCTCAATGGAGCCAGATATCCAATAAAAAGTATATCATCTCATAAAAATTTATCATTAACATTTGGATTAAAAAAAAGTACAAAAATGGAAGAAAATGAATTGGAATTAATTTTGTGGAAAATAAAAAATAAAGATAATAAATTCGTACTTCAAGAACTTTCTAAAGTGTATCTAACTGTAAATGAATATCATAGTAGGATAACATGGCTCAATAGGGATGGTGACACATTTTCGTACCAATTTGCAATTTGTTACAATTGTATGATTCATATTTATAAAATAAATGAGATAACTGCCAATATTAATGAAACTCAGATGAAGGATGATGCGTGTGGAGGGAAAAAATATGATATTCAATCTACATATTCAATAGATCTTATGAAATATGGAATATTTAATATTATTAGACAAGAATTTTTAACGAAAAATGAACTTTTTATAGAAGAAAATAATAATTATCATTATTTATTTATATCTGGTTGTTGTCAAAATTTAAAAGATTACAAGTTAATAATATTTTTTTGTGATGAAAATTTTAATAATTTTGATGTACTTTTTGAAGAAGATATTTTGGAAGAAGATATCAAAAACATATTCATTATTAACAAAGATGTTAGCATAACAAGAATATTAGAAAATTATATTGAATTTCCAAGACTATGTATTGAAGATTGTAACAATTTATTACATTTTTATTCAATTAGTGAGAAAAAAAAATTGATTAAAAATGTATCTTTAACATTTAATTTACCAAGAAATACTTTATCATATACGATGTACGATGGAAAGATAGGATTGATTAAAGAAGATGAAAAAAAATTAGTCCTTCAAATTTTTGAATCCAAAACAAGTAGTTGTAGAGAGTGGAAGGAAGAATCATCAAAAATTATATCTGTTCCACACAACAACAATAATAATAATTCAATGTATAATAGTCTTTCTCTTTCTTGGTTATTAACAAGAGACAAAATTTATTATTTATGTATTCAAATTTGTAATGAAGTACAAATTTTTTTAGCAAACAATTTATCGTTACAAATTCCAACTATATTATTACCTAATAAGTCTAACTACCTTTTAATGGATTGGTTGGAAGAGAACAACTTACTCATTTCTGATGGAAATACGTTACAATTATATGAAATGGAGGATGATGAAATGAATAAAAATACTCTAACATTACAATACCATCCAGATTATCTATTTTGTCTAATTGAGACAAATAATTATGATATTGCTATTTCAATTATCAGGAACATTATTATTCAAATGGAGAGAAGAAAAACAAAGAAAACTTCAAATGATTTTTTAAAAAAAATATTGATTAAACCCTTATCAACAGAAGAGATTGAAAAAATAATTGATGAAAGGAATAAAAAAATTACATTTGATGAATATATTGAGAAGGAAAAAATAAAAGAAAATAATATAGTTTTTAATGAAGTAAAAAATAATACATTTGATGATGATCTATTTTCAAGAAATTTGGATGACGTCAATTCAATGAATAGTGAAGATTTTAATATTGATATTGATTCTAATTATGATGAGGAAGAAGAAAATATTGATGATGAGGATAACAATGAATTGGACAATACAACTAATTATTTGATACAAAATAAAGAAAAAGAAGATGATATAACAGAGGATGATTGTCAAATATTAATAAATAATATAGGAAAATTAGAAATAATTGGTTTATCAGGTGATGAATTGTGTGAATTAGTATCAATAACAAAAGGAATTGAGAGATGTTCTTTGATAAAAAATAACATCGCTTATGACAATTGTGGAAAAAAATATTTTTTTTCTCTTTCATTATACTCTTCATTAAGAAAATTAAAAAATGCCAATAATTGTATCTATCAAATTCCGTCATCTTCAATTGTATGGGCATTTCATTCAACGTCAGAAAATGAATTATTTACAAATGTTTTGTCTGATATTGGTGATAATTTTTCATGGGATAACTTAAAAAAATACGGAGTTGGATGGTGGTTAAAACACCCTGAAAACATTAAAAGATGTTTTGAAAAACTTGCACAAAATGCATTCATGAGGAAAAGTAATCCAATGGATGCAGCTATTTATTATATGGTGTTAAAGAAAAAGAACATTATTGCCACATTATTTAGGAAACAAAATGATACGTTGAAATCAAATTTTTTTTCACAATCATTTACCAATGAAAAAGAGAGAATTTTTGCGATGAAAAATGCTTTTAGTTGTATATCAAAAGGTGAATATAATAATGCAATTGCTATATTCTTATGTTGTGATGATATAGAAAATGCTTTAAAAGTGATTATGGAAAGGTTATGTGATATACAGTTATGTATATTGGTTATTCGAACGTATATTATTAATATATTTGAACAAGAGAAAGTATTAGAAGAAATTTTATTAAAATATGTTTTAAAATTAAATAGAAAGAGAATAGATGATTGGAGAATAAATATTGAAGAATGTTTGGTACTTAGTCATGAAAATGACTCTGCATACAATAGTGATCCTTTTATCAGATCCATGGCATTTTTTTTAATAAAAGAATATTATCTTTCATCTTTGACATTACTATATGATCATTCATACAATTTCAAGCATCATTTCACTACATTTGATAATTTATCATGCTATCTTACATCTATATACACATTTTATCAGTACCTACGAAAGCATCCATATGTGTTGCGCCAAAAGTTAAAGGGATATCAAAATAATTTATCATTTCATGAACTTTCCAAGAAAAATGTTACCAACTTGACACATTTGGAGAAAACACTTTATTTAACAGCTTCTTATCAATTAATAATTAATGGGAATGACGTTGTAGCAAAAAAAATTCTTGACACAGTAAAGGATATTTAAAAAATAGTTATAAACATTTTAATGACTTCTTAATACATAACTTTGTTTATTATTAATCATTTAATCATATGTATTTTAAAGCTAATAAATGAACCTAATTAAGATTCTCATTAAGAACAACATGTGAGGTTTTATAATTTTTCATTTCTTTGATGAATGCCAAGGCATCTGTCGTTTAACACTTAATTCATCAGTAGAATTTTTAGCTTCTTGTACACAACAGAATATTCTTTTTATATCTCTTCGAATGATGGATGATGACAAGAATAGAAGGTATGGCGTCAAAATATATAATGAATCACAAATAGGATAGCTAAACATTTATTAACATATGTATAATTTATTTATAAAATTACCTGATTGAATTTAATGAATTTACCATATCTTTATCATTTTTCCATTCACTATAATAGAGTAATACTTGAATAATTGCATTAATAAATAATGTAATAAAAAGTATTATTGATATTATTAATAATTTAACTTCAACACTATACTGTTGCATATTATTAATAATAATTTTATTTACCGTATTTTTTTTATTTCTTTTTCTATACAATTTTAATGTTATTATTGTATAAAGTATAAAACAAAGAATAGCTGAGATGGTACAGAAGATAAAATCAACAAATGACGTTAAATAATTAGTATTGTCATTATAAATTAATCTTATTGTTAAAAAATTATCGCTGTAGATATACCACGCAGAGATATCATTACTAAATGCCATATAAATGACATAAGGTAAGGGGAGAATAAATACTAAAGAACAAATTATGTAATTTCTTTTTTTATTCCATAATATATGGTGATTTGCTTCATATACGATAGTTACAAATCTATTGGCAGCAAGTAGTAACGAACTTAAATAAATGAGAATTTTCATATAATAATGAAAAATTGTTGTCACTTTAGGTAAGTATCTCCAACACCAACTGCCTTCATAGATTATCCAACCTAATAATTCATATTTCCTCATTCTCATTGATATTGCAAATTGTAATAACATTACTAAATCTATAAAACACTAAAAAAATTTTTTCTTTATATTAAATAAGTTATTCTTACTTTTACAGTATATATGTAAAAAAAGACTGATTTTAAAGATTTATTTCTTCCAGGATTAATCAAAATAAAAATGAGAAGGCAAAAGGTTAAAGATGTAAATCCGGTTAGAAATAACAATACCTTTTCATGAAATGGCATCGAAAAGAATGCCATGCTTAAAGATACAATTATTTCAAAAGTGTATACATGTAATTTAAGATGAATATAAAATAAAATGAGAAGTAAAAAGTCTCAAATACTTCCTCAATAAATTATATTAAAATATTTAAATTAAAAGTTATAAGTATTTCGTGTTAATTGTATTATTAAAAATATTAATTGTTTTCAAGAAATGGGTAATTGAAAATTTTTATTGCATAATACTGTTAATAACGAAGTTTGATTTTATTATCACATTGCCTACTATCCCCATTTTCAGCAAAATTTCTACAAAATGATGTTTCATTTTTAGAAATGTCATAAAATATTTATTATCAGGTATTATATTATTAATCTTTTAACGAAATATACTTACGTTAAAAGGGTTTTCACTATCATTTAAATATAGTTGTATTGACCTTTATAAAAATATTATTATTAAGGAATACATTAAATATTTTTACCATAACATCATCCCATAAATGGAAAATTACTTTTTTTTTTAATATCTTGTGCATTTTGTGAGAAATATATTATCATCATTTCAATAACTACTCCTTAAATTACATCTTTTTTTTTTTAATGTTTCTTTCATAAAATTGAAAAATGTTCGTTTTTTAACACTCACAAACACCTAAAAGATCTTCTTTTTTATATTCAAAACATAAAAGTAGTAAATTACCCTCATTAAAGAAAAATTTAGAAATCTTTTAATAACAATTTTGACTGACTCGAAATGTTTTTATCTAATTTTTTAACACTTTCATCTTAAAACTCTTCATTTTTCCTAGAATTATACTATATTATTATACTATAATTAGGAAAGGCATATTTAAGTAGTCTTGTTAAAAATATAAATAAATATATACATGTATTAAGAGCATCATTTTAAGTTCAACATCTATATCATATTCAAAAGAAATGGTGTACATTTTTATTTTCTGAAAACCCAAAAAACTTATCACTTTATTATATTTAATTTCTTCATTAAGAACAGTTAGGACATTTTTGTTATAATATTTTTTTATGGTAAATAAGAATGACATAATAATATTATTATAACATTTTTTTTATCTTAATTAATCATATTAATTTTTATTTTGACACAAAATATGATTATTAAATTGTCTCCCACCATTGTTAATATGATGGTTGGATAATATTATGACATATTTACTTTAATATGATATACCTTATAATATTTTTTTTCTTGTTATTATTCACCGATATTAAATTTCTAAAAAATTAAATTTAAATCTTTTTTATTATCAACAATTTTTTATTACAAAAAGAGTAAAAAAATTCCCAATTTTTGTTTCATAGGAAAATATCATTTTTTGACATTTTTAACCTCCTAATACCTTATTAATATTTTAAAATATTAATTTAAAAATCAAAGTAAATAAATATATATAATAAAGTATGTTGAATTTTAATATACTTTATTATATATGCATTTTTTTTTTGTGCTTTCTTTGATACAACCCACCGTTCTTGAAAATTTTTTGTTATTTAAGTCTCTATGGTACATACAATTTAGGAAGGCGTTTTCATTTTCTGTTATCTTCTATTTAGAAATTATATATACTGATAAGTTTATATATATTTTTTTAGTTATTTATTTTGCTTTAAACTTACAAAAGATGCTGCCAAAAGTTGGAGCTGGTAAGATTATTGTTTTCTTATTGGTAGCATTATCTGTAGTGGAGGGTAAGCAAAGA
Source organism: Parastrongyloides trichosuri (assembly GCA_000941615.1). NCBI lineage: Eukaryota > Metazoa > Nematoda > Chromadorea > Rhabditida > Strongyloididae > Parastrongyloides > Parastrongyloides trichosuri. Next base: position 718,985 of record LM523167.1, read on the forward strand.
AGAATCTTGAATGATGTTGAGAAATTATATAATGAAAATTTAAATGATTGTATGTTGTTGTTTTTTTAATAATTAAACTTATGTATAATTTTTTAAAATTTTCAGATGTTCCAAGTAATGTAATAAGACTTGGAAGATTTTATGCTTTTTATGATAAACCTACTAATAATGATGATGTTTCCGGTTTTGGTAATAACTTTGACAAAAGGTTTGTTTTGCTTATGACATATATACTCATTCTTTTAAAACATTATAAGCAACATTACATTTTTTTATATTTTAGAAGAGATAGACCTCGTCCGATGAGATTTGGAAAATAAAATGATTATATTTCAAGAAATATATTATAAAAATAACAAAAAAAAATTTTTTTTATGTTAACTCTACATTTACAAAAACTTTATATGATACTCAGTCAATTAAACAAAATTCTATCTACAAGTAAAAAAATATTATGTTTTGAATACAAAAACCGAACAAGAAGACATTTTCTATATTTTTGTTGATTCATTAATTTTTCAAGTCCTACAAACCTTTACATCAGTATATTTGATTATAATGTTTATAAAATAAAACAAAATAAACGGCAGATATTTTATAATAGAATGAATGAGTACCTTTACAAAATTAAAATATTATTCATGAATTTGATTGTCAAAGATTTTATATTTTCCAAATAAAAAATTTTTTTCATAATATTATAATTAATATTTTACTTTCTTAATTTTTCAAATATTCTACAAAGGAAACTGAAAACAATGATTTAATTTAAAGAAATCTTTAGAAAAAAAAACTAATATATTACGCTCTGAGACACATATTATATATGGTTGTTACGAAAGTAGGGGAGAAAAATTTAATCTCCTTTTACAAAAAGAGACTATGGTAGAAAAAATTAATTAGGTGTTATATTTGAGAAGGTAAACAAAAAAATAATTACTTATTTTCACATTAAAAGATATCAAAAGTTCAATTATGTGTGTTACAAAAATTACTTTAAAATATAACAACCATCAATTTATTTTATTAGTATAATTTAAAACATTTCACATTATTAAAATTATATTTAAAATGAACATATTTGAATTGGATACAATTAAAAGAAATTGTTACAAAAAAAAATTGAAATGATTGTAATATGTCAAATAATATAATCATCTTAAATAGTAAATTTAAATAACATCAAAAAATTGTATAGTAACATTATTATGAAAAATAATAAGAATAAATAAATGTTCCTTGATAAAGGAAAAACAAATAAAGAAGATATCAAATATGTAACTAAATATTATTAAGCTATAATATTTTGTCAATTATTTTCATTTATTTCTTTATTGACAAGTAAAGACAATATTTCTTTTTTAATAATTTTCTTAAAAAAAATACTACAAACAACCATATTCATTTATATAATGCCACAATTGTTGTTTACCATTCTCTCCACATTTATTTTTTATTTCACTTGAGATACAATCATAAAATTGCACAATACCTTTGCATTTTCTTTGATCATCACCTGGTAAAGTAGTACCAATAATAAACCTTTTGCAATCTTTACTATTCACATTAATTATACTACTTATACAATTGAATGCCCTCATAAAATGAGTTATTTTTAAAGGTGAACATGGGTAAGCAAGATTATCTCTTACAAAACGTACATTACCATCATCCATACAACTTATTATATTTTCTAATCCAGTACAAAGAAATATATTAGCATAATTATCACACATTTCTAATACCTCTTTAGAAGATAATGAAAAAATAGATAATGTAATTGGATTTTTTTTTCTTTCCACCATTATTTTCCACTCTTTTATAATATTAAAAGTACAACTTCTAGATTTCATTAAATTATAGTGTGTACAATCATTTGAAATTCTATAATAAAAATGTTTCCCTTTTGAAATTGATTCTCCATATTTTGTCAAAATTAAGGAATTATCAATTTTATAACCAACATCTAATGATAAATGTTTATTATCTTCAACTGTATTTACAATCTCATCCTTTGATACACTAACAGAAGGTCCTTGTTTTGGATGCCTACAACCATAATTGAATATTGTATCATCTAATATTCTTAATCCTTTATCACCACATGTTCCTTTAATATCATCATGAATACATTCATAAAATGATGTTTGTTTTTTACATTTGATTAATGGACTCAATCCTGGTAAATTTCTTCCTCTTATCATATAGTAACATTCTGGTTTCCTCAAAATTACTTCCTTCATACAAATGTAATCTAAATTAAATACTTCTTTGTTAAAATATGTGCACGCTTGGCCCAATTCTTGATCAATAAAAAGAAGATTCTGAAAATAATAATTTATAAAATTACTACTTAAAATTTTTTAAAAAACCTCATTAGAAAGACAATCTTGGATAACGCTTGTTGTTAGGCACTCCTCAATTATAACACTTAAAATATCACATAACTCTCCAATTTCTTCTAACTTATACTTTAAGAGAGGAAAAAAATGATACTTCTCTCCAATTGTATTATTATAAAATTTTTCCCTCTCAATTTGATCCCATCTCATCATCAATGGTGTATAACATTGAACTAATTTCTTTTGTTTAACCTCATCACACATATCTACATTGATGGGATGTTTTTTAGGAAAACTCCATTTAACATCCTTACCAATATATTTTTTTGAGAGCTTTATACTATTAGTGGAAACTAGAAATAAAAAAAAANAAAAAAAAAGATATAAAATATATACATTTTTTTTTGTGTTTGAATAATAAAAATATAAAAATTTATCATAAATAAAATCTTGTTAGTAAGTTATTATTAACAAAAAAAGAAAAGTTTTTTGGTGTATATATATATATTTTTGACATTTTTTGTCGTGGTGATAAACATAATAAAAAATTGAAATGATTATTATGAAAAGTAAATCATTTATGATTTGATTTATTCTTCTTTCTTTTCATTTAATATATTTTTAGAAGACAAGTATTTTTTTATAATATCATGTGTCTTATTATCAATTAATGATGATGGTGGATTTGTGTAACTTTGAAGATATTTTAATATCATATCATTATCCCTTTTCGATTTCCCATTATGGTTTGGTGTTTCTAAAACAAAAAAATGTTTGTGAGGTGCAGAATAAATTTTAAAGAAAATGTATTATCAAAGGAAAAATTTGGATAACAAAAAAACATGAATATAATGATAGGGTTTTTATATTGTAAAACTTACTTCTTTTGAAAACATTTTTTGTAGTTTTAAAACATCCAAATTCATTTATTGCATTAGTTAGTAGTTTTAATGTATGAATACCACATTTCGTTTTAATGTATCTTCCAATACATTTCAAAAAATATCTTATATTATTACACCTTTTTTCATCACTTGTATAAGTAGATTCTCTTATATAGCTAAAGCATTCTTGAACTTCATAATTTTTTGTTTTATCAATAAAAATATTACGAAGGCAATCAAATTCTTGCCAAAATTTTATTCCTTGACTATTACCACAAAAGTAATTTAAATTGGAACTTAAAAATTTTTTTAATAATATCGATGAACAGGTGTTTGAATAAATATCTTTAGTGAAGCATTTTTCTTTGCTCTTTGTATATAATCGACATAATAATACAATAGATTCTGTTGAAAAAAATGGTACCTGTAAAAATAATTATAGTTTAAGAAATATTACCAAAAAAATTACCGGAATTGAGATATCAGTAGTATGATATTCATATGATCTAACAGTTTCCCATAAATTGAGTAATGGTCTAAGACATACACCAAATGATGTGTCCTCAGGTACATCCTGACATTTGGTTGAATTAGATAAATAAACAAAATCTAATTAAAAAATAATTACCTTATATGAATAAAAATAAAATTTACCTTTTACACAATTAGTGACTTGATAGTAAAGAAAGATAATAATTATTAAAAAATATATCAAATAAAAATTCATATTTTTATTCATACAATTATAATAACATCAAAAAAATGTATTTTAGTTAACCGCAAATATAATATACAATTTATTTCAAATAATAATAAAACAAGATCCTACCAATAAATTTAATTAAAATAAAAATATATACTACTACTACCTTTTAGTATTTTTCCTCCTTATCCAAAAAATCTCTTGATCATCCCAACTCAGAATGTTTTATAGACATACACTATTTATTTAACCATTCATCAAAAATATTATATATTATGAGGAAGGAGGAGTGTATTTTAAATTTAATAAAATATAACATTTTTTATCTCCATCAATTAAAAACGAAGATAGTTTAAAATATATATTGTTGGGAAGAACATATTTAATATATTACATTTTTTTTTAATTAAGATTTTAATCATTTTATTAACTTTCATTCTTTTTGTGTTATATATTTAAGAAGAGTTATTAAAACAAATATTAAAAAAAAAACATTATTTCTTTTTAATGATGAATTTTTAATTCGATTATGATCAAAATTATGAAATGACATGTTTTATTGGATTATTTTGATTTTATATTTTTAATCAAGTTTTATTCTTTAAAATATTATATTTTTAATGGAAAAAAAAAATGTCAAAACAACAGAAGAAAAAAGTAATTTGTAATATTAAAAATTGAAATGATAAAGAAATTTTCTTCTACAAAGAAGCATAATTCCAAAGAATAAAACAATTGAAATCGTTGTAAGAAAATTAAATAAGTTTTTTCATTTTTATTTACAAGCATCAGATATTCTAATAAGAAATCGTGAAATTTACTCAATATCATTGAAACCTATTGTTAAGGCATTAGTTGACTTCAACAACTTGTTAATTCGTGATTATGACAATGTAAATTGGATCAAATTATTTTTTATTGATAAATTCGACACCATCCAGAGATGCTTCATAGATATGCATTTCGTTTTATGTGATGAGAAAAGAGATATTGATATAAGGTTTGTTATTTTTTGTTTTTATATAAAAATTTTTTGTAGGATTATGTGTGGGGAATCTATTTTGGGGATGTTAGAAAAACTACCAATTAATATTACAAAACCAATGATATCACCAATCGTACCCGGATTATTAGACAACTTTTCTGAAGCTTCAATAAAAGATGGTACTTCAACAAATAGTAATATTGTTATGTATTGCTTAAATTTAATTGAAAATGTTATTATGATAACATACGAAGATTGGATCGATAAAAGGGGAAGCCAATTTGAAGTTATTATGAAGAGAATTATTTCACATCTAACAATGCATAAAAAATTTGAAGTGAGAGAAAAATTAATAAATTTATTGGAAAATATTGAGAAAATATTGAAAAACCAATTTGCCCCAATAACAAATATTTTTTTAGAAGTTTGTATAAATTTGTATAACGATGAAAATAAGAAAATTAAGGATAAAGTAAAGAGAATAATTTCTTCAAAATTGGAATCGAACAAATCATTATTCATAAAACATTTTACAAGTCAATTAAATATTTCACTTGATGAAATATCATTAAGAATGGTATCATCGAAGACAAAAAATCAAATTGATATAAGTAGAATATTGATACGTATTCACAATCTTATTATTATTCTTGGTCCATCATACATTTCAACAATATTATCATTCTCAACAAAATTGATAGATAATATTACATCAATCTTAACAATTAATACATCAAAAATATCAATTATTTGTGAGGAAGATAATGTAATCTACAAGGATTCAATGAATTTTTATAATGAAATATCATTTGAAAACAATATTTCAAATGAGTTAATATTAAATATATGTGAAGTTTTGGTTCAAAGTGGTAATACGAAGGATTTATTTAATAATATACTAGATTTGATAAATATATCTGATGTGGATAAAAAAATAAGTTACTTCATATTTTGTTTTGGATTAATTTTAAAATTGAAATCAAATGATGAAGGTCAGTACAACTATTCCTTGTTATTGATATTGGAAGTATCAATAGAGATTTTGAAACGTTATGAAGATAAATTTCAGGTCAAGGAACAAGATGAAGAAATTAATATCGATATTATTCAATCGAATAATGAATCATTTTTTATTTCACTTTTATTAGTTATTTGTAGCGAAGTAATCTCAAGACTACATTCCAAATTAGAACACGTTGATCTTCTAACTGACTATTATTATACATTATTAGTATATACTTCTTCAAATGATTCATCTATTTGTCAAGCTGGAGTGTTATCATTAAATAATGTATCAAATCAAAATTTTTATAACTCTATTCACTCTTTAGTTTATAAAACAAACTGTAATTTGAAAGATTATAACAATTGTTCAAAGGCTGCTAATGTACTCTCGGTATTGTTACATCATTTAAAAGATAGAAGAGATTGTTCAATTAATTTGTATAACGAAACTAAATATATTATTGAAGATATTTTATTAACTATTGATCATGGTAACCAAACAAGAATATTTAATATATTAAAAACCATCTATTCTTTTACCAAGGCATGTAATATATGGTTTGTGGAGATAAAATGTATTGAAGAAAAGGAGAATGAAGATGAAGAAGTATTACCTGAAGAAATTAAATTGGTACATAAAATTTTAACGAGAACAAAAAATTTAATATTATCAAATTATTTACCAATTCAAGTTATAACATTTGATATAATGAAAGAAGGATTGTTGTTTTGCAAAAATTTTAGAAGAAAAACTTTACCTATAATATATGGAAATTGGCAGGGAATTAAATATAAAATTACAATATTAAAGAAGGAGTATAATGAATGTTTAAAAAATCCAATAATGTTCCTAGTTGCTGCTAAGGCTATATCAATAATATCCCATATGACAATATTCTCAGATACCTTTATGTATGGAAAAATGCGGGAAATTATAGATAGTATACATTATAGTATGATTGAAACGTTAAAAAAATCTTATAAAGCTGATCCAGTTTATTGTTATAGTCAAATGTTTGAATATCAAAAGACGGTTCTTATCTCCATTCCCATATTTGTTAAATACTTTGAAATTTCTTCCAAGGATGACTTGTATGAACCATTATTTGATATTTGTAAAAGATATTCATGTGATATTTATCAACCAACATTATTAAAAGAAGAAGCTACTAAAGCTACTAAGTGTTTTTTAAAATATTAAACATTATTTTATATCATTAACACCTTTTATATATATATATTAATATACACGTTTATCGTCTCTTACATATGTATATACCAGAGAGGATTTTAATAATTGTATAATTTTCAGAATATTTTAATATTATGACGACTTCGAAATTTGACTTACCCGTATATTTTAAAGGGACAGTTGTTCATGGACATGGAAGAGGTGGTAAACGACTGAATTGTCCAACAGCCAATCTTAGCCCTGAAACTATAAAGCAGTTACCTCATAATTTTCCTAATGGTGTTTATTGTGGGTTGGCAAAAGTTAATGATGACGACTTACTTCCAATGGTTATGTCATATGGTGACAATCCATATTTTAAAGATGTTGAAAAGACACTAGTAAGTGATAATATTTTGAGCTATTAAATATTTTAAAAAATTATAGGAAGTTCATATTCTCCATCAATATCCATCCGATTTTTATTCAGCAAAATTAGCATGTGTTGTCTTATACCATATAAGACCTATGTCATCATTTTCAACCGTTGAAGAGTTAATTATGGCAATAGAAGGAGATAAAACATTCGCTTGTAAGATTCTTTCAAATGTTAATCTAGACAAATATAGAAGTCATTCAATTTTTAAATAGAAAAACTAACTAATAGAATGTCAATAAATGTATGTATTTTTTTAGATTTTTTTTATTACCATGAAATGATTCGAAATAGAGAATTATATATGTTTTAATAAAAATTTTAAATATGTATTAAATTGAAAAAGATTTATTAAACGAAAGTCTAAACACCAATTATGATTCAGTAGTATGATATTATCATAATTTATCATAATCATATGTTTAATAATTATTTTTTCGTTAAAAAATTGGTCATATAATAATGATATATTTAATTGAAATATTCTTATTTAGTCATAAATGACATTTAAAATATAAATTTAGTATATATTAAGAATTTTTCAACAAAATATTACAGAAAAATTAAAAATGAAATTTATTATTGCTTTTATTACTTTAGCTATCATTGCTGTTAATGCTTTACCTGTTGCCAATAATGGTAATTCAAAAGTTTCAATGTTAAATGATAATGATATTGAGTATGGTCAAGAGTTTCTTGACGACGACAAAGTAACAAGTAAAGAAGATGGAGAGAAAAAAGGAATTGAATTGAAAGGTCATGAAACTAATAGAATATTGAAAGTTACTGATGAGGATGGAAATGTAAAAGAATATAAAGAAGTTGTATTGAATCCTGGTGATTTTATACCAAATATAATTAATCAGGATGAGGAAGAAGATGAGGAAGGAGAAGAGGATGAAGAATTTAGCGATGAATTAGACAAAACATCTATTGATGAAGTCCTTCGTCATTATGTTTCAAAAGAAAATAGGAACAAATTAAACTCTTATCTTGATGATTTTAAATCTATTTCTGCTTTATCTTCCCTCAAGTCAGAGGAAGATTCTGATGATCTTAATAGAGGAAATGGAGAAAAAAAATCATTTTCATTTGACCTTAAAAAAATCATTAGTGAAAATCTTGTGAAACTTACTGAACTTTTTGATTAAAAAGTCACTTTAAAAAAAGTTGAAAAAAACTAAAAATTTACTTTTAAAGATAAACAACATATAATGTAAGAAATTATACCTATAATGTCTTATTTTTAAAATTTAACTTTTTTATATCCAATAAATTTTGAAACAAGATTAGTAGTAAAATTTTATATTACCCATTTCAAGTTATAATTAAGATTTTTAATTAAAAAAGAGAGGTTAATTTTTAGTAAATAAATACTTTTAAAAACACATTATACTACAAGTTTAATAATCTTAATGAGTTTTTTAATTATATAATACTATTTGAATGTAGTAGAAATAAGAAGTATCTTCAATGTAAAGTTGGTGCTTTATTTGAATTGATAAAAAAAAACTCCATCATCTAGAACAATATATTATAATCATTTAAAAGTGAGGATGAATGTTTAATAAAAAATATAATAAGATAATATTAATAAAAAATAAATTAAAAATTGAGAACATAAATCTTTTAAAAGATGAACTTTAGTTTTTTTTATCTTCAATGTAGACATTGGAGAAGAGATAAATGATATATATTACAACGATTATTTTGCGTATAATATCTTGTATACTTGTTAAAAGAGTATTTATTAAAGTGAAAAATTTCAATAAAATATCATTTTGATTTAATTTTGTTGTTAATCTAAAAGTGTTATTATTATTATTATTATAATGGCAATACCTTCAAATGAGAATGATATTTGTATAAGTGATGGTATGTTTTTTCTTTTTTTTGTTAAATGATATATAATAATAAAATTTTAAATGTGTTTGGAAGTATGAACCGAGGACAAAAAGGTTGTAGAATATATATTTATCAATTAAATTGATAATAATTGTATCCTTTAAAAATCATTTTATTACACATGTTTTAGTGATAAGGATCACAAAAAGAGCATGTTAATTTGATTAATTAAGTTATTAGATAGATTCGAGAAAATTTATACTACTGTTATTTATCATTCATGTTACATTCTTTTTATCTTTAAAAATGTTGTTTATTTATTTAATAATAATTATTTGAATTTTGTTGTAAAAATATATATATATATATTTTTTTTGACTCATTTATTATAAACATACTTAAGATCATTAATCAGTAAAAACAAACGTCGTTATTATATCATTGTGCCGGTTTATATTAGATTATATAAGTTAAANAAACAATTTTCCCATTAAAACTTGAAATTAAAGATGAATAATGAAAAATATTTGAAAAAATGTTGTTTTCTTTTAAACATTTAATTCTTAATAAAAAAAATAAAAAATAATGTATAAATGTTTTTATGTCTTTTTGATTAATAAACAATGCTAAAAACATTAATTTTATTGTGGCACCTCTTTATTTTTATCACACATTTTTTCCTCCCTTTACATATTATTTTTCTTTTTTTAAAAGTACATGTAATTGTTGGTGTTACTAACCTTATTGACGTCTAATTATTGATATTGCTCATAAATATATTTTGATAATTAGAAATGCTACCTAGCGAATGTGTTTATTTTTCAAATTAATCATGTTAATACTTTAAAATGTTACATATTTTTGAAAAAAAAATTAAAAGGTAAACGAAAACAAAATATATATATATATATATTTTTATAATGCTGTTCAGAGTCACATTATTTTATACCTCAAGTAGGAGGAACAAAAATGTTATAAATAATCAAAGTTCATTAAGTTAATTACTTTTTTTCAAAATGTCTATATTATTAAACATCTTAAGGATGTTTAGGCAAATGAAAGATATATATAATATATCTTATACAACTTCATATATTATTTGTGGCGTGAGGTAAAAATTTCATATTTTAAAACAATTGTTAATAGTGGTTGAGGAATGCATATTATATCATCTTTATGCTTCATCTTTTTGTTAATCTCTATTTGTAAAAGTATATTATATATATAATTGCAAAGATATTATAATCATTTATATTATTATTTCCAGAATTTACGGAAGACATGGCAACAACTTCCTCTGAGATATCTCAGCCGACAGTGGTTAATGTAATACAGAAGCCTTCTGTAAATATTATTGATAGATTAAGATTTAAATTGGGATTAAGAAATGATATGTATAGGAATCTTATTGTTGAATGTTTCTGTACAGCATTCCTCTGCTTTGGTGGATTTGCTACAAATTGTCAACAGGTTTTAAGTTATTCACAAAAGAATAACTATTTGGCTGTTGCAATTGGATGGGCATTATCATTAATGTTTGCCGTTTTCATGTCCTTTAGAACCTCTGGTGGACATCTTAATCCTGCTGTATCATTATTCCAATTTACCATGGGAAATATTAACGCTATCACATTTATTTTATATAGTATTGCTCAAACTATTGGAGCATTCTTTGGATCATTATTTGTATACATTTTATATTTGGGTAATTTTTTTATTGTAAATTATTTTTAACACATATATATATATATTTAAGATGCTATTGATAACTATGATGGTGGAAATAGATTTGTTACAGGTCCAAGAGCAACAGCAGGTATTTTTGCTACCTATCCTCAGTCATACTTAACAATATTTGGTGGGCTTTTTGATCAAGTTCTTGGTACTGCTGTTTTATGTTTTCTAATTGGTGTTGTAACTGATAAAAGAAATAGAATTGCATTTACAATTCAACCAATTTTAATTTCATTAATTCTCTTATTTATTGGACTTTCAATTGGAATGAATTGTGGTTATGCAATCAATCCAGCAAGAGATATTGGACCACGTATTTTTACACTTGTAGCTGGATATGGATGGCGTGTATTTTCCTACAGAAGTTATACATGGTTTTGGATTCCTATTATAGGACCACTTATTGGTGGAGTTATAGGTGCATGGTCATACCAATTAATTATTGGTATTCACCTCCCAGACAACACATTTGAAGATGAAGAATTTTACCGTTCAATTCATCCAGAGGTACAACATATTGTTACTAGTACTTATGATAATACAAAATCAATTGAAAATAGAAATACAAACCAAAATGGAATGCAAAAGGGATACTCTTATACCAAAACATCATCTGGAGATCAATCATATTTTACTGAAAAACCACAGTAAGTTTTATTAATAATTAAAATGATTTATACTTCCTCATTATTTTTTTCTAGCCAAAGTCGAGAGTTTGTGTAAAAAGTATCACTAACTTTATCAATTTCAATAAACTGATTTTCAAATCAAAAATTTATATTAAATATCTTTTTTCTTTATTATAAAAGCTCTAGATAGACAATAAATGTTTAAAATATCTATTTCATTATTACAATTATTAATACACAGAGAAATATTTGTGACGTAGAATTTCTTGTGACTTAATGTCACAGAATTAGTTGTGACATTAAGTCACAAATTGCTATAAAAATGTTCATGTGACAAATTGTCACAGATTTAATTGTGACATAAAGTCACGATAAAATTATTTCATTTTTTAAGCAAATTTTAAATAAAAATTTTTTTATTTATTTTAAAATAAAAGTACAAAAAAATGGTTCAAAACACAGTAACAACTCAAATTAAAGATACAAAAGTTCAGATAATCAAAAGTAATAAGACTAAATTCCATGGAAAAAAAAATTAAAAAACAAAATTTATTCAAAAGAATTTTTTTTATAACTGAACAAGTTACTTAATTGTCTAGTTGGTAACAAACTCTGTATAATTTATCATTTAAGGCACACAGTCTCGACTCTCAGTAGTTACGAAACATTGGTATTTAAGTACCAGAAGTATTAAGTTACTTCAAAAACATAGAAATATGTCAATCATGAAATATGATTCATGAAAAATAATTTATATATAAATTAAAAATCAAATATTTATTTTGATTTTTTTATTTTAATTTGTCACAAAAAAATTGTGACTATTTGTCACACAAAAAGTTGTGACTATATGTCACAAAAATTTTGTGAGGTCCGGGCAAGTCACAGATATTTTTGTGACATAAAGTCACAAAATAGTCACAATTATTTCTCTGTGTATACTTCTGGATTTATTATATATCATCTCGTGACATTTAATAGTTTAACACTTTTATTATTATAACACTTTGAATTAATCAAATGGATTTACACTTTGTTTAAAATGAAAATATTCAATATAACAATGGTATCAAGAAAGATAAAAATTTTATAATTAGTAATATTTAATGAATAGATGACATTGTTTTGTTAAAAAAAAAACTAACTAAATTATACATTTTTATTTGTTTCTAATAATACGAAAATATTTATTTTTTAAACAAAGAGGAAGATTAATGATGATAATATTTTTTAATAAATTTTTTGTTGTATCTTTTAAAAATATCTAATTTGAAGAGAAGGTAAATAAAAATTTTTTCAATTGGATAATTTTATTTACACATGGGACATAATCTAAAGTATAATTTTTTTTACCAAAATGACTAAAAGTTAATGTTTTGTCAAATAAATTATTATTCTAACAGAGTTTAAAATTATTTTTTGTTAAAGCGTCTTCCTATTCAGTTTTTTAAATTATCTCAAAAAGATAATTTTCATCAAAATAAAGAATGTAATCATGATAACATGGACAATATATAAGTCAAAATTTTAAATCCTTTTATAATTCACTTTTTCGTTGATTATTTTATCTATTCTTTTACTCTGCTATGACTGCAAACAACAATAGTTCTCGACGTTTAACTATGTCATCAAACGTCGAACCATTAGAGGTGATGGAGATAAATAATTCCCTTAGTTCATTATCACCACAAATCAAAAGATACTTGGACTTAGTCATTGCGGATAATAAAGCTATCAAGTCATTGAAGGTGAATGCTACAACAAAATCTTTGGATGAAATTCTCAAGGAAACCAAGTTTGATTCACGGAAAGAATTTCATAACTTGAATTTAGTTAATAATGTTATTGAATTGAAAGGAGAGTTATCAATAGCAAATCTATCATTAATATTACCATATGTATCATCGTTATTGGGGAGTAAACGACAAGTTATGCAGGAGACTGGGATTAGAATGATGAATATGGTAATGGCGGATTGTTTGAATAAAGTTGTGGAAAAATCAAAGATGAAGACAGATCGTTTTGACGCGAATGAAAGGATAAAGGAGATCGATTGTGCAGGAAAAGTCGTGGATCATCTTATGAATATCTCTATCAACTATAATGGGACCAAACTCTCGACAAGTGAATTAACCTCTAATTTACAGAGTATTTGTGATTCCATCAATAAAAAATTTTCTCTTGGTTAAATATTATATTATTTTCTTTTAAATGTATCTATTGTGTATGTATTTTACTAGATAAATTTTACTTACAATCCCTTTTCTTTTTTGTTAAATTATCCTTTTCTCCTCTTTCACATACATTTAATATTTTTATACAAAAAAGATGATTTATAATATTATGGATAAATTTTTTAATTTATGAATAAAATTTACATGTATAAATTATAAGAGTCATTCTTTATTTTTCTTGTGGTAATTAATTTTAATAAATCAAATAAGCTTCTACATTTATCAAAGTTTGAACTATCATTTTCTCTCATTTGACATAAATTAGTTTGTATTGTTGATAAATTTATTACTTTTGAACTATCTTCACTAGACTTATCATGACGTTTTTCACTCCTTTCTATAGATATACTTCTTTTGATTTGATTTAAATTTAATTTCCATGGACTAAACTTCATTCTTAATATCAAAACTGTTTTATATGTCTTGTCAGTTTTTGATAATAATTGTTTTGTATCCACAAAATAATCATCCGTCACATGAACCATCTTTTTCTAAAATCAAATATTTAATTTCAATAATGAGATGTACTTACAACTTCATGTATAAAATTAAAATACATTTTTAAAAATTTCCATAAAGAACATACATATAAAATTATAGCAAATGAGTTTGAAAACATAATTAATAATCTTGGTGTCCAAAAAAAATTATCATCTTTTTCATCACATACATTTCCAGTACAATTTATATTAAGAAAACATGAATTGCATTTACATTGATATTGCTTTAGACTTAATGTACTATTAATTATAGGAAAGCAATCATTATTTCTTGGACATGTAGTGTTCAAACAATGTTTTTGAATCTTAAGCAATTTCAAATTTGTACTGTTAATAAATATGAATGTATAAAAAACAATTAACCAAAAGTAATTGCAAAACATATTTGTGATAAAGATTCCTTTAAACAAATATGTTTATAATTATTCAAAACTTTTTAGCTGTTATTTGAATTTTCAAACAAAAATTCATTTATCTATATAACAAATTTATTTAAAGAAATAACAAGTGACTAACTAAACATCAAGTGAAACCTTTTCATTACTATTAGAAGCATCTAAATATGCTTTTATGGCAGGATATAATTCTTTCTCTAAGAATCTATCTACCTGTGAAACACATCTTCCAGTAAATTCAATTGGTTTTGAAGCTAATGTTATTACTCTATCCCTAACACCATCAAAGTACTTATCCTTAAGCATTTCTTCTAATGTTACAGGTCTTGTTGCTTGTATCTCTTTAGCTTCCAAAGCAACTTTTCTAATTATATGATGTGCTTCTTGTCTATCACCACCTAATTCACAAATCCACATCATTGCTTTTTCCAAAGCTAAAAATGGTAATTCAGTTTCAACTATTTTTTTAACATTCTCTTTTTGAACTGTAATACCTTCAAAAATATTTTGTAATGTAATTAAACATGCATCAAGAAGGAGAAAACTATCCGGAATCAACATACGTCGATTGGCAGAATCATCTAATGTTCTTTCTAATCCTTGATCAGCAAACATATTCAAAGCTTCCTGTGGAGCATGCATAAGTCTTCTGGCAATAGAACAACATCTTTCACATTTCATTGGATTTTTCTTATAAGGCATAGCCGAACTACCAATTTGATTTTCCTCAAATGGTTCTAAAAGTTCACCAAAAGCTTGAAGAACACGAATATCAAGACATATCTTCTTTATTGCTCCTCCAGCTAAAGCTAATGCATTTATTAAACGTACATCCTGTGAACGAGAATAAGTTTGTCCAGATATGTAAAATCGATGTTCAAAACCAGCTTTCTTTGTTACAAGAGCATCTAATTCTTCAACTTTGTCTTCATCACCATCAAATAAAGTAACAAATGAATCTTGTGTACCTGTAGCACCTTTGATTCCTCTAAATTTCATTGTATCTCTAAACAATTTGATATCTTGAAAAGCCATTAATAATTCTTGTCCCCATATAACTGCTCTTTTACCAACAGTTGTCAAAGAGGCAGTTTGATAATGAGTTCTACCAACAGTAACAACATCCTTGTTTGTCTCAGCAAAGGTAGCAATTCTGTCTAAAACAATTGATAATTTTCTAAGAATATAATCCAAAGCATCTCTTTGATTAATCAAATCACCATTATCTTGTACGTAACAAGATGTTGCTCCAAGATGTATAATACCTGCAGCGGATGGTGCTACTTTTCCATAACAATGATTATGCGCCATTACATCATGCTTAAGACGTCTCTCTTCAGATCTAACCATATTCCAATCAATATTTGAAATATTAGATTTCATCTCTTCAATTATTCCTGGTGTGATTTGTTTCAATCCCAATTCCATCTCAGCTTCTGCTAACAATATCCATAATGAGCGCCAAGCTTCAGCCTTAAAAAATTTGTAAGGTTAATGTTTTTTAAAAATTACTTACTCTACTGCGTTCAGAAAAAATTTTGAGTAATGGTGAGTTACGACAATAGCGCGTCTTGATAACAGATTCATAGGTATCTTCGGGAAATGACATTTTTTTTTATTTATAAACTAAAATTTAAAAAAATATAAAATATTTAACCAATTATAAATATTAATAGTTAATATATATAGAAAAAAATCTCTACATATACTTAATTCCACAATGTTTCATTTTATAACGATTTGAAGTTTTATTAAGATGCATAACATTTGTGTTATGGAAGTATTCGTAACTTGTATAATTAACTTTCTTATTGAAAACTTGATTCATAAATATATAGAAAATTTTGTAAAAATAACAAATATTTATAAAAAATAGATTATTTAGGATAATTTTAAAAGGAATTTAAAAAAAATATAGAGAAAACCTTTAATTCGAGGTAGAAAGTTAAATTAGTTGTTAAGATTAGCTAAAAAAAATGCCACGAGCCGGGATCGAACCGGCGACATTTAGATCTTCAGTCTAACGCTCTCCCAACTGAGCTATCATGGCTTGTGGGTGGAGCTAGGATCATCAAATTCATAATTTATTCAATATTTACAGCAAAAAATTTATATCAATTAACAGGACTTTAGAGAAAAAAGTACCTCTGTATAATATTTCACGAGATAATTAAAAGTATAAAAAAGAATCATTGAACACTAAATTTATTTTCATATAAATATTTAATTAAAATCATATACATAATACTTTAAATGAAAGCAAATTTATAAATCTATATATTTTTAATAACAAAAAATGTATGCATAACAGAGTAATAAAAAATCTAATAAATTTATATATTTATAAAGTTATCATTGACAAATCATACAATTGAATAGCTAAGAAAAAAGTCAATTGTTTTGGGGGGATGAAATTTGAAATAAAATACATATTTATATACCCTTAATATCAATAATATTATTTCTAAATATAATATTTTTTATCGAAATTAATATTTAATGACAACGAGAAGGGAGTAAAAAGGACACTTCACAAATCAACGTCACAACCCTACTTAAGCTATACTTTATTGTCCCAAAATTTCAATTCTAAAGTAAGCGTTATTCCAAGTGCCATTTTTTTTACAGTTAAGATTTGTTTGAAGTTTCAGGTTTAAAAAAAGTTTTATTATTATGTGTAGCATTCCTATTTGCTTCTTTAAAAGTATCTATTTAAATTCTATATTAATTATTTATTGATATAAAAGTTTTATTATGTCATCTTCTTAGATGATAAAAATATATCATTTAGGTGTGATAATTTTCATAATGGAAAATTGTTTAAAATTTTTTAATATTATAAAAAACTATCTACATGTATATGTATGTCTAGTGATATAACTATAAAATTATTATTATATTATTTTATAAACTTTTATAGTTTTTTAACACAAAATATATTTTATCACAAAAGAATTTTTATTATTGAAATATTTTGACTTTAAATTTAAGAGAGATAAAAAAAGACATGTCAACAGTTTGATTACATCGATGCATTTTAGTTCTTAAAAATTTTGTTCCTAGAGTAATAAAAAATTAAAAAGTATTGCTTTTGTTACTTCAAAATTATTTTTTAAGTTTTCATATCATTCCTTGAATATTATCTATGTCAAAGAAGATGAAATTTAAATTTTAAGAATATATGCATGTTTATTTTCCTTATAAAAATAAAACAAAGCTGTTAGTTATTTATATATGTAAGATGTAATAATGTTATTCCTCAAAAGATGCATGATTATTAATATGATATGAAATTTATATTACATTTTTTCACATTAAATATATTATTTTTATCATATTAATTTAATTATTCTTTAAAAAATTTTTGTACCTATTAGATGATGCATATAAATATATATATATGTATATGTGTAGCCCATATTGTATGAATTTATATAGATATTACTCGATTTTAGGAGGGATTATTATTAAAGCATTTAAAGGTCATATAGATAAGTGTAATGTTTTGTTGTATGAGATTTTTATTATTTTTTTATATTATCAATATCATATACATGCTTCGATTATATTTTTAACTTTCAATAATTTCATCCTTCTTTTAAAACATTTTTTAGATACTAATATAAACTAAAAATGTCTTTCCAACCAAAACAATATAAAATGGTTCATTGGTCTTCAAATGATAATTTACCGGAAAAAAGACTAATAAGAAAAAATTCAAAAGGAAGGTGTTTTGATGTTTTTCCTCAAGATACCTTACAAGATGAAGATAACATAAGTTCTATAGATAGAATTAGGAAGGGTTTTATTATAGATGTGAGATCATATGAGCATGATTCATTTCTTATTAATTCTCAAAAAAATAATTCCTTTGGAAAGACTTTGGAAAATACCACTACAAAAGCATTTCAATTTTTTGATAATATTATTAAAAAAAAATGTCTTGACATTTCGAAAAATAACAAAAAAAATATTTTTCAAAAACTTTTTCAAGTAACTGATTGTAATTATGTAAGCGTAATTAAATTAATATTTTATATACTTAAAAATATTTTTAATTTATAGAAATTTTCAAAAACATACACTATACAACAATTTTTTGAAGATTTATGTAAAGGAAAAGATTCATTTGGATTGTTAAAAAAGTTTCCCTACTTTGAGAATAAGGATAATTTTTTAAAGTATCTTTTTAACTATCGTGTACCAATCTCAAAAGCAATATGGTTTATCAAAATTATGGCTATTTTTAAGGCTACTCAATTTGAAGATGGCAAAGCTCCAAAAAAATCTCAAGTACAACAAGCAGCTTTAGAATATGTTCAAACATTAATTAGTGGTTATATTATTCATACATTTAAATATTTTCATAGTAATAATGAAAGTATTGAGGAAAAAATTGAAAGATGGAATTATTATGCTCTTCTTATAAAACATATGTTTGAGGAAGGTGTTCTAGATAGGCAAGATTTTTTAACGGATATGATTGACTTACTGAATGAGTATATTGATTTTCCATTAGATGGACCAACAAGATTCAAATTATTATTTATTTTTACTTCTCAATTTTCAAGTTTTATAACACAAAATATAATATTATCTCGAAGGATGGCTTTTGTTATTTGTAGGAGATTTAGAAAATATCATTTTGATTATATGAATATAATGGGTGACTTTATAGATTGTGGTACTACAATAAATGAATTATTGAAATGTGAACATCATCGTCCACTTATACTTTCTATGGTTGGAATTCTTTGTTGTATCCTGACAGAGTGTATTCAAGCAATAACATACAAGTATATTCATGTAGATAGAAAATTTTGTGGTATTAAATGGTTTGATGATTTAACATCAACACCACTAGAATATCTTACGTGTACTTTTGATATTATTTGTGAAGGTACAGGGAGAATGTCCTTAGAAAGTATATCAAGAATAAAGGATAAAATAAATGAATTTACCGAAAGAAGTATTGACTTGAAATATATGCTCCATTCAGTTATTACTGGTCAAGAAGATTGTTCTGATGTAACTATGATGATACTCAATATGTTTGATGCATTAGATACAATTTATATATGTAATGAACAGGAATTAAAAAATATCTATGAATATATATTTACTCATAAAACACATATGAAAGAAAAAACAGAAGTAATAATAAAACTTCGATTACTAATTCATTGGTGTATAACATCACAAAGATATGGGACAGAAAGAGCAGCAATAGTTTCAAAATTATTATTGATACATTTTAGGACCACAAAAATAAGTTCAACAAAAAATATGATTGAAATTTTGAATGATTACATCAACACTGAATGCCCTTCTCCAGGATATTGTAATTATGGTTATGAATTTAGAAATTTTATTCATTTTTTGAATACACTTCAGGATTATAATTTATTATCATATAAAGAGTTACTCAAAAATTGGATAAAACGCAAAAAAATCAATCCAGAAGATTGTTTATGGAGGAAAACAATGAAGTATGTTTATGGAGAAAATTATGAAAGAGATTTAAATCCATCCTGGAATAAGTATACACAGATGTCATCCAGGTACGCATTACAATTTTATCGTAGAGATTCAGAAAAGCATATATTAATTAATTTGGAGGATGTAAATATTGAAGAGAGAATATTTCTACAGATGCCATTGTTGCCATCGATAAAAAATAGGGATGATATCATTTATAGAGAAAATATTATTTATGGNAGTATAACAAGAGTATGGAAAAAATTGTATTTTTTCAAAATTAAGCATAACAGCAATGGGGTTGATTTTCACGAGTACCATGATTTTGATAAATACTTAAAAAGTGGTGATATTTTAATGAAATTTAGAAGGCAAACATATTTTGATCAAACATTAATTACATATTGGGTTGGTTATGATTTTAGAGATTATTTGAAAAGTTACATTGTCAATGAAACATCACGATTACCGGGATCAGATGGTTTAGATTATATTTTGAGAATGTTTTGTATCTCAATGAATATATGTGGTATGATTGAATTTATTGATGAATTGTTAATTTATATTTCAAAATTGGAAGATATTATGATTGAAAGGAGATACAACATGATACCTGGAATGTTAACAAAATCATATTCATTTACAATTGTAGGATATTTGAGTGAACATTTTTCATATTTTTTACAACATCCAAAGGCTCCAAGTGTAATAAATGGTTTATACTCTACAATAGAGAATACAATTGTATTGAAAGGATATCCAAGAACTGGTTATGATATGAATATTGCAATGTTCATATATTATAGTAAATATATTTTGGCTGCTGAAGAAATGTATAATGTAAGCTCATTAGGAGGTTCTGTAAAAGATATTGAGAAATTGTATCCTTTACCATACATCGAAATTAAAACTGATCAAACAAAAATTAAACCAAAAAAATTGTATTTTGGTAAATATTTAAAAACAACACCACAAATGTTATCACATTCTGAGTTACAAAAAATGACAAAAGATATCAATGAAGGTGGTATTAATTCTAGATTATCATTTGTTTTAGCATCATTACAAGCAGCAAAAAATTTGGGAAGAGATATCAATAAATTAACATTATTGGGTAATTATGTTGCCAATGTTTCTGTCCATTTAAGGTTGGAAAACGAATGGATGAGTGTTATCTTAGAGATGTGCTCATTAACAACAAACCCCAATACAATATATAAAGGTGTACATCGTACAGTTAATATTGGTAGAACAGTTCAACATTATCCTCTTTCAACTTTTATTATGATATTAGCTGCAAAATATGTTATTAGACCAAGGGATTTAATTTATACTTTAACAAAAAATACAATGATATCTGTATTTAAAGGAACTTATCTTAAATCAAAATTTGGTTATGAAAAAGTTATTCTTGCTGCATTAATTTGTACTAAAATTTTAACTGGATATCATGATCCATTCAAATTACCAAAAGGATATACTGGGTTACAAGAAATTAAGAGACCTGACATTAGAAGATTAGCTGATTTTAAAGCTTGTGCTGTTTTATCCTTTAAAGAAATTAATGATGTTTTATATAGCTTTATCAAATTATTATCATTAGCTAATAGACCAATTAAAAATGTTCAGAAAAAAAGACCAGGGAAAAGAATAAGAATTAATCATTTTTTTAAGGCTTGTTTATTATGTATATCAGAACAAAATTGGTTTTATCAGAAAATTAGTCTATGTATTTATCAACCAACTGATGAGCTTATTAAAGATAATTTTCTTAATTCTAATGGTTTATGTGGAACGTTACTTAAATTTATTTCTCGTTCAAAAGCAGATCGTCAGGTTAAGCTACAAATATTATCAAATACAGAAAAATTAACGCATAAAGATTTTATTGAAAAAACTTTAGATACGCTTAATATATATAACTTTAAATCCGTTTATTGGAGCTTGTATGGTTTACTCAATGATACAGAAAGAAAATTAAAAGATAAAAATTATGCACAAAAAATATTTAATAGCAATCATGTTATGAAATGTATTGCTGAAGGTATCAAAAATATGTTTTTAAAACCATCAAATATTTATGGGGAAAATATATTTTTTAAGTCTGATTCATTTTTTCGACTTAAAAATATTTCTAAATTGTGGTTACTGAAACATTTAATTGATGACTTTCCAAAAATAAATATACCACAAAATGATTATAAAAAATCCAAAATTTCAGTTATGCCATTATCACAAGCCGTATTGATTGAATTTACATATTTTTTAACAGAATCTTACTCTAAGATAGAATACATAAAAAGGACTGAACAATTTTCATATATTCTTCGATCTACACCATTTGTAGAGATTCTTCAATCATGTGCTAATGAAAATTTAACTCATACACATGCTTTACTTCAGGGATTTTATAGTTATTTAACAAATATTATAAAAGAGTTTGATTCAAGAAGAATATTAAGTTCACAATTAATTAATGAGAAAAATGGTATACGTTTAAGAATCATCATTATAAGTGGATTAATGGAACAATTATTAACAATGCCTGCAATTGAACCATGGGCATATTTGTTATGGCAATTGTTGTATCTTGAAATAATTCACCCAGAAAAAGANTGTTATATGATATGTTATGAAGCGTTATCAACAATTTTATTTATGTCAGCATTTAAAGTTCAGCCAAGACAGAATGAAGGTATTCATCACCGTGCTCGATATTGGGCCTATAATCATTTTTGTAAAAGATTACGTAGAGAGTGTCAAGATCGTCCATTTCCAAGTAATAAGAAACAGTTAGAACAATTATTACCATTACCAAAAAGAACTTTTGATTATATTATTTTCGATAATTATTATAAATTGATTGCTAAAGCAGATAATGTTTTGGAAGTAGAAGGTAATACAAGTGAAGTAATTAAATTAGTTAAAAGAACAGGTTATTATCCTGTTGAAAAAATTAAATTAACTACATTCGAAGTTATACCTGGCTTTTTCCATGAAAGTCTAGGAAGAAAAACAGTCAATTTTTGGTTTTATCAAGCTAATATTCTTGATTACAGTCCGAGAATTGATTACAATATGATAATTAATTTATCATACCATAATCATAGAAATATATTTCCTAGAGCTCCAATTTATGGTGAAAACAAAGCATTGAAAGAGAATTTTGTTTATTTACAACCATCTATTGAATTCAATGTAACAAAGGAAGAAAGACCATCATTAGACAATACCAAAACAAAATTAATAAATAATAGTGTTGTATCACCAAAGATTGTTAATGTCCCAGACAAAAATAATACATTTCCAATTCAAAATATACAAAATGGATCAAATAATGTATCTAAACAATCAAGTAATACTACATTAAAACCATTACAAATTAATGGTGAAATAATTGATCCATCACGACCACAATTTAATCCAATTCAACAAAATATTATACCACCAAGTTCACAAGTACCTGTACAATATCAACAAAACCCGATGTCAGATGTACTTAATTATAATTATCAGCAACCAAATCAAATGCCGAAAGTTCAGAAAAGAAAAACAAATACTTCTGAAATTACAAAAACACCTATTAAAAAACGTAAAGATGTAAGTGATGTTATACCACCACCAATGGGAAGTAATAATATGATAAATCCAAGAAGTGTTATGACACAGCAAAATATTATTCCTCAACAAAATGTACTACCTCATCTTCAGAATGTTCAAACAAAAATGTTACCTCCAAATCCACCTACCAATAATGTATATCAACAAATGAATAAAAATCAAGGGATACCTCAACATGATATTAATTCAACAAAATCAATGATTTATTCAAATAATGAACAAAGTGCAATAAATCCAATGAGGCAAAATAATACAGATCAAAGAATGTTTGAACAAATGAGATCTAATCAAAATCCTCAAGGATATATATTACCTCAACAGACAAGAAGTATTCTTCAACAAAATGAGAGATCCAATTATATGGAGAAATTTGACAACCAAAATAAGCACAATAATATGTTAAAAGAGATGCTTCAACAAAAGAATCCGCAACCAAGTCAAATGATGCCTCCGCAATACAGTCAACCAATCAACAATCCAAATATTAATCAAAAAACTCAATTTACTCAACAACAAAGAGATATGTTATATTATAATTCACAACAGCAACAACAGCATAATCAGATACCATATCAAGATTCAAATATGGGTAGAATAAATCAACAACATCCTAACAAACCTCAACAGTATAATCAACAATACATGTATCCACGTTGAATTTTTAATAATACTTTTGTTACTGCTTCTTCTTTAAGTAATTGTCTTATTAATAAATACTTATATTCATTAAATAACACTTTTAATAATTTGTTTCCATTTATAACCACAACTTTTTAATGAAAGCCTGTTACAAAGATATACAATTTTAATTCTAAACTTGTCATTTATTTTTAGAGATTAATTACTATCTATAAAACATCTGCTAATTAGTATATAGAATGTAACTCACCTCAACTTGTAACATCTCAATTTCACATCCTCTTAATACTCTCCCACAACAAATATATATTGAAAAGATATTGGAA
This sequence comes from Parastrongyloides trichosuri, assembly GCA_000941615.1. Classification (NCBI taxonomy): domain Eukaryota; kingdom Metazoa; phylum Nematoda; class Chromadorea; order Rhabditida; family Strongyloididae; genus Parastrongyloides; species Parastrongyloides trichosuri. The sequence continues at coordinate 743,912 of LM523167.1, forward strand.
CTTAGTAATCGTCTAGTCATCGCATTTAAAAAAGCCTATCTTTACCACAAAATATTAGTAATATTTTTTTATTTCCACAAGAAATCATTTCTATTTGTTTCATTAATATATTATATTTTTTTTT
>LM523167.1:744040-833742 GCA_000941615.1 Parastrongyloides trichosuri
TTATACAGCACTACTTTTCATACAAGAATTTAATAAAAAAAAATTTCATCTTTTAAAAATGTATATATGTATTTATCCTTTACAAACAATTTTGTATATAATAAGATAAAAATTCTTATTATTATTTTTGAAGGAGTAAACTTTTCATTACATCCTACAATATATTCGATTTCATGTACCAACATTATTATAATCCAAATATTTATCATTCCTAAAGTATATTTTATTACACCAAATTATATACATGTAATATTGATATAAGTATATAATATCTTCCATTCATATTTTGCATGTATACTCATTTCTTTCATGTTTAAATTAATACAACATAACATTATATATGATATACACATTATTATCTATTTTATTGATAAGGTGAAAAAATTTTTCTCTCTCTTTTTTTTTTGTGATATCAAAATTTCTTATTTACTATCTTGAACATACCAAGTTCAGAAACTATGGAAAAGTAATGTAATCTGTTACTCTATACTTTAATATATATTTTTTTACTTATAAAAGTTATAAAAATTTTCGGTTTAGATAAGATTATTTATTATTATTTTTTTTTCTGAACTATTATAAATTTAACTATAAAATATATATATATATATACACATGTATTTTTAAAAATGGAAAAATGTCATGATGTAGATAAATTTTTAACATTTGACCAGTTGCCAAAGGGAAAAATTAAAGAGTCAATTGTTGAAAATTTAGGAATTAATATTGATGTGGAAAAAAAAGGTTTTGAAAATTTAATCTTGAAGCACATACCAACTGTTAAGGAGGCGTTACAATTTGTTGGTAATTGTGCTATTATCGAGAATGCGCCCTCAGTTCATAATGCAAATGATATGCCTAAAATTTTTATTGATGTATGTTTTTTGATAATATAATAATTTTTTTTATTGTTATCCTTATAGTTTGTTAAAGATAAAATTGAGTATAATGATTTTTGGAGTTTGGCTGATTGCATTGTGAGGGGTGATTATTTCTCGTACTCGGAGATAGAGATTGATATAATAAAAGATATAAAACAAAATCATGAGGATAAAAATTTAAATTTTAAAGCGATAAGGAAACAATTAACAAAAGGATTCATGGGTTATTGTGTGGATCATATGACTAGAGCTAATCTAATAATGTTCCTTTGTTCCCAACAATGTCAAGTCAATCCGGATAGGACAATAAATCATACTCATTGTGAGCATATGAAAATGTTGCTAGAGAATTTGTGTGCCGAGGATAGGTATGCTTTCCTGACAGCAGAATATGCTAGGACCAAATTTACATCATTACATTATGCGGCAAAGATGGGATCACCATGTCTATTACTAGCATTATTATCATTTGGCGCCAACCCAAATGTATTTGATAATGTGGAATGTTCCCCAATGTCATATGCATTAATGCGTGATAGTATATCATTTTCAAAGGTACTTTTATTGTTTGGTTGTAACATAAATGAATCCACATTATCATATCCCAAAAATATTATATTTTCTGACAGTGCAAATAAATTTCATTACCGTTTAAATCTTCTTAAGCGTAGGATGACAAATATGAAAATTAAATTCAAGGAGTGGTGTGAACAATATGTTAAAGATTATAAGGTCATAGAAATAGCATCAGATGTTCAAGTAGCTAGAGGTGCTTTATATCCGGGAAAAAGTAAGGTATATCCGGCCGAATCTAAATATTTTACTCAAACTCAAACAATACGTGTAGATATGACATCTGTTAACGGCATAAATCAAGATCGTCTTGAAAATGGTTTATTTCCAGTAATCACAATTATACCATTCAATTATAATGAAGAACAACTGGGATGTTGTATGAGTGAATTCAATGCAACTCGTGTAAAATTTGTATCAAATAACAATAAAGATGAAAAGGAAACAATTGTCGAGTATATTAAAGATAATCTAAAAATGGAAGGAACATTTTCAACTTCAAATTCTTATCCTGTACTCCCTCTAACAATGGACCCTGGGCATAATGGTTATTTTTACATGTTTAGAATTCCTGATAATGTTGTCAATATTACTAATATAAAGATAAAATATGAAATTAAAGATATCAAAAATCCCCAATATCTCAACCTAGCTATAGCTCTGGTTCTTTTGCAAAAAATAGTAAAATAAAGTGATATTAGTATCATTCTAATTATATATTGATTTTAATTAAACTTTATATAGATGTGTTAATTTCTTCAAATTATACATTGTGCCATTATAAAGAAACTTTTATCTTAATTTTTATATATTGCCTTCAAATTATTGTAATGTTTATACTTCCAGGGCAAATATGAAACAATTAAGATGCCACAATATAGCTTGATTATTATATCTTTAAACGTAATATATAATTAAGTGTGAGAGGTGTGAAGGTAAAAAAAANAAAAAAAACAAACAATTACATAACATAAAACAAGCTACAATAACATTAGGGGGTTTTGATTGTTTGGCAATTGTCTGTTAAATTTTTTCTATATATAAAGGTTATCTTGTGCAAAAGCTTATGAGAACCTTTTAATGATGTCTCATTATTCCTCGTATAGTAACAAATCTTTTGTTGGCGGTGTTCTTGAGAATGATCGGCGTACTTTATTTTTATCTAAGAATACTCCTTTTGAAATTAATGTATGTTTTGTAAATTGCATAATAAATAAGGATTAATCTCATAATTCCATTTATTTTAGAAAAAACGAGCTCCTAATTTTGGTTCTTCTGAAATGAGTAATTATACATCATCAAGGTATGATAATATTAAGGAGGACAAGTATAAAATACAATTTTCTGACAATATCAAGTCTAGAAATTGTACTAGAATATTTGTTGATATATTTGTATTCTTATTCTCATTTGGAGTCATTGTATCATCACCACTAATGGCAGGGATACCATATATTTTAAACTATCTAGATCCAAAAAATCATTTGGAACCAATATGCGATATTCAATGCCATGGTTTAACAATGAATATGTTACTGAAGACTTTTCTTCTATCAATTGCTGCATGGATTTCCTATTGTTATTCACCATCTCATTTATTACCAAGATTAGACAAGATACGTGCTTCCTTGGGAATTTTTGTTGTATTTATACTGTTTTCATTTTGGGTATTCTACTACTTTAGAGTTATCGTGGAGGAAGAAAAAAATTACAACGAAATTATAAATTATTCAGTACTACTTTTGGATGGTTTATTGTATACACATTATATATCAATAATATTGATATACTTTAAAAAGATGGAGAATAAGTTTATTGTAACTATAACAAGAGACAATGATGGTGAAATTGGATATTTAAAAATTGGAAGTATGACCATTCAAGAAGCAGCAGTTGAAATTGCTAATTACTATCTTACCACATTTTCGACGTACAATGATTCATTTATGAGTAAGGCAAAGAATACGAAATTTAAAAAGCCAGATTTTGTATCAACGTTTAAAGTTTATGATGTTGAAAATGAAAACAATGACAATATCCCATCGATTCCAAAAACAAATGCATCAGCTGTTATTCAGGCTGCTATTAGGAGAAGGGAAGGAAATACTAATTTCGAAGAATTGGAGTTTTTGAAAAGATTTGAAGAAAAATTATTAAGAAGGAAATATTCATTGGAATGTTCTACAGAGGAAGCTTTTGCTACACTAGAATCATTTAAAGCTGATATGCCAGGTAGTGGTATAATTGATGAAACAATGGATGTTTTTAATTCATCAAGAACGATATTTTCAATAATATCAAAACCATTACAAAAATTTTTAAGATTAAAAAAAATCCAAACTTATCACTCACCCGAAAATATTATGAATAATCTCCAACAATGTTTATATTATAAATTATCATCAAAAACATTTTTACAACGTTTCTTCTCAAGGATTTATACAGATAGATTTGAAATGAAAAATTACCGTTGGTCGATATTGTCTAATGAATCTGTTACCAATTATTTATCAGAGGAATTAAATTTTGTCTTGAAAGCTTATATGTTTAATTCAGATAAAAATGTCAAATTATATTGCCAAATTTCAAAAATTCCAACGGTTACCCTTTCTGAAGAGTCCATCCTCAGTGATAAAAGTGTTTATAGGAGACGTATAACGAGCATTGTTTAATTTTTTTTTATGTTATTTTTAACTTATTATTTTGTCATATTTTTTTGTATATAATGTATTTTAATAAATATTATTTTGTACTTCTTTTTCAAAAAAAAAATGAATTTCGATGAGGGAACAATTTGAATAATTAATATAAACTATATCTCTCACATTTTACATATCAAATACATGATAATCTTCAATATAGTTATTGTATATCACCTTTGACTGACAATGTCCATATTAAGATAAAAAGTACGTGTTATATAATAGAAATATTTTCTACATTGGTATTCTCTTTTTATCATTTTTATTTTAAATATTGAGAGAATCAATAAATAATAAGAATATTAAAACCATAGTTTAGTATTATAAAGGAAACTTGATTTGAGAATTGATTTAAAGATGTAATATTACTCACAACTATAAAAAGTTTTGTGAAAATAAAGTTATTTTTAACGAATTTTTTTATCAGTAATTAATTTATATTGACACACTTGTCAATTACACTTGTTTTGTATCCATAAATATTTTTTTTTGTGAATTAGATGAATAGAAATTTGTTTTTTTATAAAGGTTAAAAATAAGTTTACAAAAGTTTTAAAAAGTTAAAATTAATTTAACTAAAGGAAGAAATGTTATGTTTAACGAATTACAATAAAATCATTAAAAACCATATTGTAAATATCAAAATAAAGGTTGAAACATAATATATAAGTGATAAGCAAAAATTATAAATATTTATATAAATTAAAACGATAAAAAAAAATTTTTCCTAAAAATCCACAAAAAATAAAATCTTGGAATTGTATTAAGTATAGAGATGATATGGATTTAATTATTAGTAAAAGAAAGTGTTTACTTTTCTTTAGGTCATATTCCAGTCTCTCTTTTGGTTAAATTTCAAAGAAATGTTAAGCTCAAAATAATAAAATAAAAACATAAATATTTATTTGTTAATGACAAGCATCCTCAGCATATTTTTGTATTTGATTTTTATCCTTTGAACATTCGATTCCACTAAATAGATAGTTCCCTAATCCAGCACCTAAAACAACTGCAGCTCCTAGATATATATTGTATGTCATTGTTATTAACATCAGGCAATAGGCTAGTGTCAATTGGAGAACATATAAGAATGAAAGTAATAAGCGCATACATGGAGATTCTTTACTTATTCTTGACTTGCAATCACTAACATGTACCTGTTGATTGGATGGACATTCATCATTTGAACAACAGTGTTTGTTGAGAGGGACTGCTTTGTCTCCATCACCAATTCGATGCATCTCTTTGTCTGCATTTGAAGAAGATTTTCTGTTAAAGATATGAAATAGAGTTCCTTTACTTGATTCCGTTTGAAGGTATACTCTAAACCATTTTAATCCTTCGTAACATGCTGCTGATATAAAAATTAATAAACAGGAAAATAATAAACCATTTAATGAATTTATTGTCCAGAAATCAAATAGTATTACTTCATTTGTACCTCCATGAAACCACATTTTCATTGAGTGATGATTTGAGTGGTCCATACTATGGTGATGTTGATGATCCATATTATGATGATTTGAGTGATCCATATTATGATGGTTTGAATGGTCCATATTATGATGGTTTGAATGATCCATGTCATTTATAGATGTTGGAATTGTTGTTGTACCTATCATATCATGATTATGATGATTATTGTGGTCCATTAGTTTCTAAAAAATATTATTATATAATAATAAAGTAATAAATTAGAAGTAAAAAAAAAGTGGGTTTAGTAAATAAGAATTTATATACATATTTTCATTCATCAATAAACGTAGAAAATTATTTATCAAGGATGACCATCAATAAAAAGTAAAAGGAACAGGAAAATAAGACAGTAGTCTAAAAGTATCTAGTTTAAATGATACATTAATAGAAGCCTATTTAATGTAATGTTTTTATAGTTCATAAATAAATGTGATAAAAAAATTATTAGATAAAAACAAGAATTGTGTGTGTGTGTACATAAAAATTAATTAAATTTCTAACTATAATGCTTACTAATTCATATATAAGTAAATATTAGGACATATATAGAGATTGTCGTGAAAATATAACCCATTAAAAATATTAAATTACACAAATAGAGAAATGAAATGAAAAATGTCGAAAACAGTTATCATGTATAGAGAGTACGAATTTTATAACAATTTTTTTATTAAAAAATATTTCAAAAACATTTACTCCTTTCTAACCACAATACTTAATAACATATTTAAAGCCAATAAAATCTTATTATTATTACAAACAATGTCATTACAAATATTTTTTATAATGTAGCATTACAATTAATAAATATGATTTGAACACATATGAAACATGTTGTATGTAATAACTAATATAGAGATAAAAGTGTAGAAAATTTTGTAATGAACTGACAAAACAATGATGATAAGAATTTTATATGAGAAAATATTTCTTCTTCATGTACCAGTTTATAGAGATGTTGTATATACGAATATCCAAAGACTATCATTTTAAGACAAGTTAGAAAAGAATTTTATTAAGTCATTCGTGTAATTGTAAACCTATTATATTAAAGTGGAGGCAATCTTGTATCAAACAATTTGTTAATTATAATGTATCAAAATAAGTTTGAAATAAGACCAAAATATTTATTATTTCTTTTTTTATCATTTTGTTGTGTAAAATGTTAATCATAAAAAATGTAAGTGTATATCAAATTTTTGATAAAAATAAAGAATTAAGAAAGTAATATTATAAGAGATATTTAATAAAGAATTTCACTCTTTTACTTTGTATTGTGGTTTGAAAAAGAAGACATCATCATCGTCGTCGTCATCATCAAAAGTCCAATCATTTGAGATTGTCTTTTTAGTAGGAAAGACAATTTGTATTGGATCATCATTAATTGAAGGTGTCTCCTCAGTTGTTGTTGTTATTATAGTTGTAGGTATTTCTTTTGTCTCCGGTGACTTTGTTATAATCATATCTTCAAAATCATTATCTTCTTGAGATGTATTATCAAATGGTTGATAATCATCAAGATCAATTATTTGCCTGATTGGAGAAAATTCTACTTTTGGTTTCTTTGATTGTACCATGACTGTTGATGTGTACTCATTTTTAGTTGATTCAATATCTAGTGGTCTTCTTGAGTTATAATCCCATACCAATTCCGTTGGTTTTGGTGTAGTTGTTGTTGTCGGTTTTGATGTTGTAGTGGTAGTAGTTGTTGTTGTTGAAGGTCTGGTATAAATTCTTGAAGTTGTAGGTGGAGTTGGAATAGTTATAGCTGGAGGTAATGTTGTTATAATATTATTATCTATAACATTCATTATTGGTTTTTCTGTCGTTGTAATATATTTCTTATTAAATGATTGATCTTTATTATATTTTTCAAATGTTAACGCTGTAGTTTCCAAATTATTTTCCTCTGGATATTCCTCTCTTCTAACTAAGTAATATTTATATTCTGGAACATAATGAACTTTAATTTTACTACGCATTTTCTTTTTCAAATCATTTTCCAAAAACTTGGCATACATTGATATTGCCTTCATTCTTTGATTTCTTAATTTTTTTGCTTCTTCATACCTTCTATTAACTATTTTCTTCCAATATTTTTTCTTTTCTGATAATGGTAGGTGTGTTAAATGTGATGGTAATTTAAAATTTGTTATATCCTCTGTATTTATTGGTTCAAAATCTGTTTCACTCCTTAATGGTTGATCTCTTAAAATTTTATCCTCAAATCCAATTGGTAATTCAGCATTCCTTTCAACTGTTGTTATAAATCTATTATATCTTCTAAATGGTGCATATGCGACAAATGTTTCTTTTCCATTCCTTATTGGATACCCATCATTAGCCCAATATTTTCTCCCATAATCTCTTGAATCATAATATGAAGAGTATGATGACTCTTTATGCTGAAAGCAATCCTTATAAAAAATAGTACAAATTTTTTGCGGCAACCATGTGTTACATTTATTATTTTAATACCATAGAATTTTATTTATTCCTTTCCTTTTAAAATCCTAGCATGTGATTATAACAAATATAATAATTGAGAAGACATACAAATGAATATAAGAATACAATTAATCAAAGCAATTTTATGATAATATAAAAAGCATAACACTAATTTGAAAAAATATAATGAAAGAAATTTTAAATTAGTTAATTATAATAAGTCATTGTAATAAGGCATATCATGTATCATGTTAAATTGTGTATCAAGCTCAGGCGATTTTTTTTTTGTCTCACACAGATGATGTATATATCTTAGCGGTTTTTAACAAAGAAGGTGATCTCCTTTTCGTAGTTTATAAAAATTTAAAGAAATTGTGCTAATGTTAAATTTGTTATATAATGTGAAGTGTTGTGAAAGTACACACAAGAATTTATGATCTTACATTAATTAAATTTTTTGTTTCTTGCCTATAAGTTGAGCGAGTATTTCTCTTCTTAACATCAGCCTCCTTCTCCAAATCATTGTTGTGGGAACGTTTATGAAATTTACGAACCCAACGACGACGAGTAGGAAATTCTGGCTCTACTTGATGCCATGGATGTGGATCATGTGGCATAACGTCATCAACTGTTAACACATTATCTCTATCCATATCATTAGCTAAATTTCTTGGTACCACTTGTTGTTGTGTACCTCTTTGTTCTTGAGCTTGTCTCATAAGAAATTCTTCCTTTTGACGATTATATTCTCTAAGACGTTCTTCATATTCTTTTTGTTGTTGAAGATATCTAGGATCTTTAAGTTTACTTTGTGAAGAAGGTCTTACCAATTCACCATGTTGACTTCTCATATATTCTTCATATCTAGGATCGCTTGGATGAATTTGATATCTTGGGTCGGTTTGATGTTGACTTGCTGATTGTTCATCATATCTTGATTCAGCTTGTTGTCTTCTTATGTATTCCTCATATCTAGGATCGCTTGGATGAATTCCATATCTTGGATCAGTTTGAGAACCAGCTTGTTGACCTCTTAAATATTGTCCATACCTTGGATCAATCTGAGAATCTAATTGTTGCTTTTGTAATTCTTCAGCATATGGTTGACTAACAGGTTGTCTACCACCACTTTGTTGGCTAATATCACCTATTCTTTGTCTATGTCTTTGACCATGTTCACTTCTTTCGTAATAATTTTTTTGATAATGACTTTTTGAAAAATCACCACAAATTTCCATACAATGATTAAAGGAATAAAATTTATTAGCAGAGCCTCCACATCCACTATAACTTGTACAAATACATTCCCCTTTATTAGAGTCAAAGTACCAACGTTCAAAATCACCCCAGCAATCACCTTTATCGTATGGTTCATGACATCGTTGATAATTCTTTATATCTTCACCAACTCTTCCATAAGTACACTGTGAAAGGCAGTCTAAAATATAAATTATATATAAATGAATATTATTCTTACCTTCCTCTGTATCAAATCTATTCTCATTTCCATCACAACCAGAGTAGAAAAATTTTTTGCACTTTCCACTAAATGGATGGTAATACCATTTCATTTGAAATGCCTGATGACAATTACCTCTTTCTGGATACAAGTTACATTTTTCATTATGTGAATCATACTGAGCACCGTTTGCAATTGAAATAAAGATTAATAAACTTATAATATATAAGATAGAACCCATCATTTCATCTCTAAAAAGACAAAGTAGTGGTAATATAAAGTTATGATTATTTTATCACTAAACAATCTAAATATTATTCCTGTGTCGGTATGAATGGTAATAAATCAAAATTAAAAAATAAGATATTAAGAAATACGACGTTTTGGCAACAAAAAAAATCATAAAGATGATCAATTACTTTTTTATTTTATAAGAAATAAATGCTAGAGAATATGAATCATTATATTATATAACAATAATTTTGCAAATGTTTATATTTTGTGGTATAATTTTTGTTTAGATTGGTAGTTTTGCAATATTGGTAAGAAAGAAAAAAGAGAGGGAAATACCTCGATGTAAAGAAATATATTAATTGTATGAAATAGAATGCTTTTTTTATTCTATAAAAACGTTAATGGCATTTTTACTGCATAAAATTGTAATAGAGAAGAAAAATTATAATTGAATAAGAATTGAATTTTATTGTATTAGTAAGATTATGTAATCGTATTGTTTATTATAACTTCTAGAAGTATGAGGCAGTAAATAAATATATATAATGTATAAAAGATGTCAAAAATAAAAAAAAAAAAGTAATAAACCTTCGTCATTTAAATAAATTTTAAAAATGTTTATTCTATACAAAAACTATCATCAAGATGTATAATTGTAATGTGGGAAATATTATTTTTAAACTCATAATAGTTGAGTAATACTTTGATTTAACTTTTCATTAGCACATTTACCCTTATCACTCTTTATTTCTTTCCAGAATATATGTTATGTTTAATGTAATGTGGAATAAGCATTTGATGAAATATGATCTAATTAGTATTCATTATTTAGGAGTTAATATTTTGAATATAAAATTATCAATCATCTAACTAAGAGTTCTCTTTTTTGAGAAAGAAATATAAGATATATATATACCAATTGTCCTCTATGTTTGATATATGTAAGGGTGATGTTAAAAACAATCTAAATATTATGTTTATGAATATTAAACTTTTTGATAACATAAAATAAATACATTGAAAAAGGTTAAAATGATTGGTAGAGGAGAATAAAATTGAAAAATGAAGACTAATTAAAAATTACATAATAAATGTGTTATTGAGTTAAATAAAAATACTTAAACAGTCGTTGATTAGTCTTTTTGTTGTGTATGTTATAAAGATTTATATTAATTTATTCTTAAATCATTCTCCAAGCATCAAAATAACATTAAAATAAGAATAAAGGAGGAGAATAAAAATTAAATTAATGACTTGCTTATATATTTTATCTTATCTTGTCCTATATTCTTTTCTTATACTTTTATATTATCATAGCATTTGTGCCGGTATATGTCTTTTGAAGTAATTTTAATAGTTTTGTGTAATATTTACAGTATCCAAAATTTTTATTTTTAAAAATAAAAAGATGAGATATATATTATTTAAAAATGATCGTGTCAAGGAATTTGATTATTTTAATAATAAAAAGTAAACTCGATGATAACTAGAAGATAAAAATGTTGCAAGGTTTAAAATTTTTATCCTTCATAAAATATTATTATCATTAATCATTTCACACATCATGTGTCCTTTAGTGAAATTTAAATAAAAAATATGTTGTAATTTTGCTATTTTGATATTTTACAAGAAAATGACATCTCGTCCATCAAATTTTTCATTCTTCTTTTATCCTCAAAAATGGCCACTAAATAAAAGATCAATTTTTCATTTTACGTCATATTACATATTTTAGATAGACATCAAAATATATATCATAATAATAATCTTTTTCCATCATTACTAAAACACTCCTTATTTTACTACAACGTTATTTGTAATAATTATCAATGATAAGAGAGAAAGTTCCTATATACCCATCAAATTTATTTTAACCATTACAAACTAAAAATAGTAATTATCATGTTGTAAAAATGGTTAATCTCAATTATTTTGTAAATATATATATGTAGACATGTATATTGAATCAAACATTAAAAATTACCATTGAATGACTATCACGTGCCGCACTTTTAATTAGTTTATTATAAAATATATACTATAAGTTACACGCTGCTTACTTAATTTTTATCTTTATAAATATGCCCTTTCATTAATAAATTTAATTTTGAAACACTATAAAGTTGTTTTCCTTGTCTATTAAAAAGTAAATACATTATTATTTCCCAAAAAAAAAATAATGTATAAAGGTTGTTAAATAATATACATTTTACCTTCAATTTCACACCGTCATATTAAAAGCTTATTTTTACCACTTTAAGAAATGATTTATTGTTACTGCATAAAGCTAAATATGATGAAAAGAAACTGTTAACGCATCGTTAAGTAATCTCTTTTATTAACAGTATGAAATGATTGATTATTTCTTTCTTCTTTTACAAAATTATATGTTAACAAAAATTATATTTGATAACTCCAGATGTTTCAAAAAAAAAAATTATATAAAATAGTTTCATTTTTGACTTTTACTTATTCTTTTATAAAATTTTAACTATAAATTTCATTAAACATGTGAATATTAAATTGAGAAAAGTGGGGAAATTTAATTTTATGATAACTATAAAATATTAGTGTTAATAATGAAGTGCCATGATTCGGTAATAGTAAGCTTTCCTTGTTACAATATTTATCATCTACAAACTACCCCAAAGTAAATATTCTATATATTTAATGAAGAAAAACTTTTTAGCATAACTTTATTTTTCCTATAATCTATAATAATACATTATATAAAACAAATTCTTTTATTATCTTTTTACATACATTTTATCTAAAACATTAATATTTTTAAAATATATAGCTAAAATGATAATAGAGACCAAACAACATGCTTAAATTTTTGGATAAAACTTTAAATTTTTCTCCTCTTTCATATACATATATATATATATATACTCCTATTACAGATTCTTTTCACGTTTGGTTTGTATTTTATATTTATATGTAAACTTATTTTCTTAACACATATTATAATATATTTTTATCCATCCTCATCCATAAAAATTATATTAAATTATTTGGACCTTTAAATCTCCAGCTGCTTCTACTTTATAAAATAATTCCCGCTCATTACATTGTCTAACCTTCAGTTAAACTTTAATTTTAAATCTATTATTAATAAAAAAAACTTCTTTTAAATACTAACAATAGATATTACATTTTAATTATTTTTCGTTATATTTAATAACTATGCTTCATTGACAAACTATAACACTTCAACATAACTCATTTTTATTCCTGTCTTCTTTATGATCATCAAATAAGAAGTAATATAAAGTAGCATGTGATATGTGTAAAACAAAGTAATTGTTTATGAGGATAAAGTCACAATCAACTGATTTATATATTATCTTTTTATCATCATCTAATACTACTACTACTGTTATATTCTACTAAGAGACATTATATATCATGATAAAATTTTTCTCCCATAACTTAACTATTTCATTTAATAAAATCATGTATTTAATTATTCTTTTTTTTATTATAATTCTTCTAATATACATTTTCCTTCACACATTCACTTATAATTTTAATATTTAATATATAAAATTTAAGGGTCCTTGTTAATTTTTAATATGGAAAATTTATAAATTTTCTCTATCTCTAACAATTATTATTCTTAACTTTACTCTAATGATAGCTATTTTCCTTCATTCTTTTCATTTCTTATCATAAATAATATTTAAATCTTTTTCAATTTAAAAAATTCGTACAATTTTTTTGAGATATTATTTTAAAACATATGTTATCTCCTTTATTAAAAAATACTACTTTCATTCTAATTATTAAATTTCTTCCTTACTTTTCCTTTTTATTTAAGATATAAATTATAAAAAAAAAGAAATACAAAATAGTAAAAAAAAATTCCCTTATAAACTTCCTCTTTTGAACAGTTTAAGAATATTCTATTAGTATTGGAAAGAATATAATATATTTTTCAAAATATTATATAATTTTCCCTATTTATATATATGTATATGTATACAACACATATATGTAATATTTATTTATTCACTTAAAATAAACAAAAGTTTGTGATAAAAAATGAAAATAAATTTAAATGTTAAATAAATTTTATTTATTGTTTTTATATATACCAACAATAACAAAAAAATTTTTAATATTAAAATTTTATATCTCCATTTTGATAAACAAAAAAAGTTGTATATTTAATTTTTCATGTTATTATAGTAAGATTTCTTTTAATATTATATTTATTTTCTAAAAAAAAAGAGATAGATAAAAATAAATTTATCATTTAATATGGATATTTATAAATTATACACCATAAAAATGTTATGGAGAGTAATGCGATATGACATAACATTAACAAAAAACGATAAATAAATACAAATGTTAAAAATTAGAATCTATCATGCCTTTTAACAATAAAAGAGACAATTGTTTACTTAACTCTTAAAAAATAAAGCTAATAAGAAAAAGATATATGTATAATATTGTCGCGCAACTTTTTAGTTTTATTTAAAGTGGTTTATGTGGTTTGTTAAAAGAATTTTGGGGGGTATATTATATACATATAGATGTATTAGTATAAGAAAAGGAAATGGGTGAAAATGATCTGATCATATTGTATCTGATTCTATACAACTTTACGCCACAAAAATTATTTTATTTAAATATTTACCTCTATATTATATTTATCATTAAGCACTTTATAGATAAAAATGTTATCAAAAAAAAACAATCATTTATTATGTTATTAAAAAAATAAATATATATATATATATATATTTGTAGTGATTTTAATACTCGTAAAATAGACAAAATTACTATAATAATAAAATTTATTTATTCAAATAGATATAAACATAGTCATAAAAACGAATAATATTTAAATTTTATTACAAAAAAGTTTGATGTAAATTTTCTAAGAAACTATAAATATTAGTGTATATTATGAATTTTATCAATCATACTACATCCCCACTTTACTTCTTCATCTATCTACTTTATTACTCTTTTAATTTATTTATTAAGAACATATCAATTTTAAAAAATTTTGTTATTTTCTTATCATGCGTATATTTTTTGATTATTAATGCTAACTTTTTCTATCGTTTCAGATAACTATCTCTTTCTCCTTTTTTATATTAATATACATTTTTATTGCTTCAATTTGATCTTTCATTTTATTACTATCAAATAAACAAAAGTGCATACCAGTATCAAAATTTATTAATTTCATTAATATATAACGGGTATTAGAAATATTTTTTAACCCCAGGTTCATAATACGATTCAGAAAAAAAATTACTTATATATACCCTGAACAAGGAAGTATAGAAACATAATTTGACATCTTTATTATTATCATTAAACATGTTAACTACTCTCCCATCAGAACTTTTATTGGCCGTTCTCAAAAAGGTTGACAGAAGGACAATTAATAGAATGTTATCATTAAATAAGGAGATGAATTCTTTTATACAATATTTTATCAAAAAATTACCTAAATTTTCTGTTGATGAAGCTCATATTGTATTTTTAAAAGAATTAAATATCAAGGAAATTTATTATTGTAAAGATGGTAAAAATCATGTAATTAATGGAGATGTAAATTTTTTTTTTTATTTAATCAATCATCTTACCTATTTTTATTTTTTAGAAGATGCTCGAAATAGAAAAGATAACTGATCAAATATGTGTTATGGAGGCCTTAAGTTATTGTGGCAATTGGGATTTATCAATATCAGAAAGTTTATCAAAAACGTGTAAAGATGCACAATCTGTATGTTGTTAATTATTTAATCTAATAAGTAAATATATATATTTTTAGATAAGAATATTTTACCAAACAGAAGTTATTAATTTGGATGAGTTAACAAATCATATATCAGAGTGGCAAAGATCCATGGAGTATATTCTTGTTATAAATCATAAGTGTAAGGATGATGATAACCGTGAGGAATCAATTTCTTATGGGAATGATTTAACTTTAAAAGAGCTTTCAACTTTTGGATGTCCATACTCAGAGTGGGCTTATGATAATACTTTAGTTAAAAAACGTAATTTAGATGCTTTTTTGAAACGAATAATGGACTTAGATTTTCCATCAAAATGTCAAACAATAGGAAAATATTATTTTAGTAACGTACAAGTATCATTTGAAGAGTATAAAGCAATGTTAACGGATTATTTTACCATTAATAGCAATTTTATTTTCATAGAAGATTGTTTTAATAGTGTATTGATAATGTTTGAAAATAGCAATTGATATTATAATATAAATATGTTTGTAATATGATAAAGGGTAAAATGGTATATTTTTTTTTTGTTTAATTATAATATAATGCAATCATTTAAATAAATTTTTGTCAGTCATCCCTTTTTTTTATCTCTATAACAAATTTAATCAAAGTATTAATATTATATTAAATTTGTATCAGATTATTATAATATTTTAAAAGAAAAAAAAAAGTTATCTTTACCTAATATACAAAAATGTCAATAAATAAATGTACAAAATAAGAGTTAAAATTTACTTATTTGTTCATTTTAAATAACAGTTTTTGAATCATAGGTACATAAAGAATAGATTTATATTTTAGAATAAACATTTACATTATAATTGAATGAAGTTTGAAAAACTTTTTGTTGGTATTTGATAGACATAAAAAAGACATATTTTATTTTTATTAAATAATTTATAAAATTAAAATTATATATTTATTTGATTTACCTTTGATCATATAATATGAAAGAAAAAAAATGTTGTATAATCAAATTTAATATTAGTCTCTGTTTAAAATGTAAAATAATAAATTTTATATCATTGGAATGTGATATTATGTTCATTTTTTGATGAATGATTAAAAATATTTTTCTCAAAAAAAATTAAAATAATTATTTATAGACACTTATATTTTGAAATAAATAGTAATTTAATGGATTCAAAAATTACATTTTAAAATGAACGAGTTAAATTTTAATGATTTTTTTATTTTACATTATTTTTATTATCATTCATTTGTTTACTTTTTATATAATATTGGAAAAAGTTATATTTTTAATGCCATAGTTGAAGTTATATCTATGTAGTAGAATATAAAAGTATAAAAAGAAATAATAGCATAATAAAACTTGTATCCCTTTCTTTTCTAAAGAATATCTTCTCTTCTTCTATCTCTCCCTTTTATTTCTTCACTATTAAAAAATTTTTTTATTATAGAAAATTTGGCATTTACATAAATTCATTTAATATTTTACAAAGTACTAATTTCATGTTTCAAATAAAAAAATAATTTTATTCTCCTGAGTACTGATGAATTTTTTAATCTTTTCCCTTACTTAATATCATTTTTTTTATATACATAAAATATCCTATAATACATTCTTTTTTACTCTCTTTATAAAAATTTTAACAAAATCAACAAATTTTTTTCACTCATCATGATAATTATTTTATTTTCAATAAACATTTAATTTCATTGAAACACGCAAAAATAATAAAATTGTATATATATAAATAACAACTGAAGATAGTAAAGTATCAACATACATTTTTTCACTTGCAAAAATGACATTTTGCCTCCGTTAAAACTATCGTTCAAAGGTAAATCAAATATTGTTATTCATTGTTCTTTAATGTTTGTAATTTTTATTATATATTATAAGTCTTTTTTAAAATTACTTTTTAATATTTTATTTTACTACACAATATGCAAAGAGAGGTTAGAATTTTAAGGAACGGGATTATTCAAAAATCAATGTGTACGTGTCTACAAAGCTCCCAACTATATGCATAAAGAATTTTTTGTTGGAAAATTTTTAAACACTTTGTCTTTATTGTTAATTGACATTTTTAAATTATGCAAGAGCAGGTAATGAAGGGGTTTTTCGTTGATTATCATATAAAAATATTATTGTCATTATCGAAGATGATGAAAATTAAAATAATAAAATAATTATTAGATGTGAGAGAGAGAGGAACATTCACAAATGTTAGTTTAAAAATTTTATTGAAGTTTAACAAAAAGTACAAGAAAGCTTAATTAATTAAACTGGTATAATTTTATCAGAAATATATATATATATATACTAAATGGAACATTTTAAATTATTAATTAAATTTTCTATAATTGATCATTATTAATTTGTCTACATATTTGTCTCTTATCTATTAAGCAAACATAGCAACCAGATAACATGACAATTAGGATAAAAATTGCAAATGGTAAAATATATCAAAAATGATATTTTATCATATTTTTTAACTTTATTTAATCTTTATTGTTCTTATATTTTAAATATCACAAAATGTAGAGTTTAATTTGTACTACCTCTCAACAATAATGTTCAAAATGTTGTCTCTTACTAATATTATTATCAAAATTTCTTATCATTGTTTAATTTGCATAAACACACATATTAATAGATGAATACATAGTTTTTAAATCATATTATTATTATTTTTTTTTATCCTCTATTATATCATTAATTATATATATATATATATTATTAGTACAACTATTATCCCTACACCTACCATCTCATATATCTTCTCCCTTTGATTTTTATATTGCAAAAGATATTTTTGCAAAAAAATATTAACATCCAAAAAAAGTAACAAAAAAACTTTTAATATTCTCCCATTAGAGTACTTTAAATTGCTGACATACAAATATTTGTACATTACAATGAAATAAGTTAAATCAAAACAATTCTTACAAAAATACTTTAAATACAACTCCTACATTACCCTTTTATCTCATATTTCATCAAAAAAACTTTTTATATTATATTTATTTGTATAAACATTTTGAAACAATTATAAAACCTTTCTATTTTTGTTACTATTTTTAAACATAAAAAAATATAAAAACTTTATTTTTACTTTTTACCCTCTTAATAAATAATATTCAGTTTGTAAACTATTGTAAGTAAAGAAAAACAATTAGAAAATTTAAAGTGGTAAAAATATATTATTATTTAAAGTAATATGATAGAGTGAGGGAGAGAGAGGTATTTGATTATGAGTACATAAAATACAAATGTATATGTATTTTCTCAATTAAAATTCTTTTGATTTTTCATACCTTTTCATCTAAGCCTCAACTCAGTTACCAATCTTTCATTTTTATCATTGCTTTAATAATACATTTTTGATTAATATAAAGATTTATTTGTAAAAAATCCTTTAGCGTCATTTTATTTTGAAGAATCAAATATTTATTATGTGTTTGTATAAATAAATATATATGTGAAGACTAAAATTTGAATAAAACTAGATATAGTTAAAAGAATCTTGGGTAATTCTTTACCAACGAAAAGATACTTATTGTCATTTTTAGAGGGGGGNGGGGGGAAGGTTTTTCGGGTTGGAGGAGATAGCAAAAGATTATAAGGGTGAATAAAAAAAAATAACGAAAAATGTTGATGAAAAATATTTGTAACTATTGTTATCATTAAGATAAAGAGAAAAATTAATTTTAACTTTTTAAAGTATATTTTATAATTCGAAATAAATATATCCATCTATCTATCCAAATCCCCAAAGATATAAAATATTTATATGTATATATATTTTTTTTTGGAAAAAAATATTATTAATCTATCTTATTTTCTTGATAAATGAATTATAAATACAAATATAAATTAAAAAGAGAACCCTATATTTATGGTTAACTTTATTTACCCTACTAATGTTTCCAGTGATTTTGTAGTTACATGAATATTTTGTTATTACAATTGTATATAAAAATTCACTTTTTGTTAGCTTTCATTGCTAAATAAACAAATAATTATTTAATATCATATGTTTTTTCTCTTTTTGATTTGTTTAATATGTCATGATAACTATAAAATCAACAAAAATCTTTTTTTTTCTTATCATGAAAGGTGGGATAAAATTAGTTTAGCAATTTATATTATTATTGTCACACATTATCTATTTATTTTTCCACACTTTATTCCTTGTTGATAGTAACTCAAAATATCATTAATATTTCAAAACACTCGAAACATTTTAGATGATATATTTCATTCACAAAATTATATATATATATACATATATATGTAACAATAATGATGTTCAACTTTGGCCTTCTTGTGTGATGATCACAGGTAATAATAATTGGTAAAATGGGGCCTAGTAACTTTTATTTTGCATTCATGATTATAATATTCTATTTTAACGAAAAGGTAATAACGATGTTATTTAATAAAATAAGACATTCATGCTATAATGTGGGAAGAATAACATTATATAATGACTTTTTTTTTAAATATTTGACTCAAATGATATTTTCTTTATCATTGATCAATCATTTTCATTAACCTGCAACATATATTTAATAATATATATTCACTGGAAAAACAACTGTTTGACCTCAACCCGTAAACATGCTTTATATATTTTTCATATATTTTTTATTGTTTACAAGTCAAATATTTTGATATTAAATGACAAATATAACTTTTTTTTATTTTTGACACTCTTTAATTTTTTAAAGTTTTCTTAATGTTATTCTTATTATTTTCTAATTCAAATGTATGTATGTTTATTCATTTTTTTAAAAATACTTTTTTCAATTTCGTTATTAATAATAATTAGACTATATTCAAATATATATTATTAGAATTTATAAACTTTCAAACCAATTGTTTCATACACTTTTGATATTATCATTTAAAAAAGTACATTCAATTTGTTGTTAATTTAATTTTACCAACATCTGTTCATTTAAAATTACATATATCATTGCATAATTGACTTGTTTAAGAATAATATTTTATTATACTTATATTAAATGTCTCCTTAATCTTAGTAAACTTTAATTTTTTAACCAAAGTTAAAATATATTGTTATAATTTTTTATATAATCTTTCTCTCTATCAAATATATACACTTTTTTTTTTTAATATATTCATGAAAAAAGATATATCCATTTTCAAATTAATCATACTTTTATAAATAAATATACAATAATATTTATTGTTTATAAA
The DNA here is from genome assembly GCA_000941615.1 of Parastrongyloides trichosuri. Taxonomy (NCBI): domain Eukaryota; kingdom Metazoa; phylum Nematoda; class Chromadorea; order Rhabditida; family Strongyloididae; genus Parastrongyloides; species Parastrongyloides trichosuri. Next base: position 764,782 of record LM523167.1, read on the forward strand.
AAAAAAATTATCACTTTATCATTTTATTAGCATTTTCATTTGCATATATCTACTTTCTATCAAAAATATTTAAAATAACTTTATACTAGAGGGGTTCTAAAAAAATTGTACATTAGCATTTTGTCATTTAATCTTATTGCATAAAGCAATGATAATCGTTGAGATACATTGACGAGGCGTTAGCGCATAGTCAAAAAAATAATTTTTTTTTGCAAATGGGTACTTACAAATGATGAAGATAATCTTTATACATTGTATGTTTTTGTAAACTTTTGTTTTTTTTTNTTTTTTTTTACTATTTCTAATGTTTCATTAATACTTGTTAAAGTTTTATTTGTTGTTTGTTATTTATTTTCATTTACAATTTCTTATGATATGGTTCATTTGTAATGAATGAAGATATTTTCAACTTTTCTAGTAATGGATGTTAAAAAAAAATATCTGAAATATTTAATGAGGTATAGAAGGTTGAATTAAATTGTCTAAAGAAATTTTAATGAGTCTTGCTATGTTTATGACTTTTATATGATGATGCAAAAAATACATATACATATATATTTAAAAATAATTTCCCACTTACTTTATTAGGGGTAATAGTTAAACAAAAAAAAAAGTAGAAAGAGAAAGGCTTTCAAACAACTTATGATTTTTTATCATTATTTATCATACCATTCTTCATTATGGTATTCAAATTTTAATTTAAACAATATTTACTTAACAATCCATTTTAATAACTAAATTTAGGCAAATAATATATAAAAATTGTTCCAAGCAACCCTATTTTATTTTTATTCTCCACAAAATTTTTAACATATTCAATGGTGGAGTTTCAAAATTTTCGAGAATAAAAATGGGTCTTTTAAAATAAATTTTTATGTGTTTAGTTAATAATTTAGTATTATTAAGAGATATTTAAATATCTATTTCGACATCTTTTAATATCAAATTTTAGATTTTGTGATATTATTTATAAAGGTTAGTATTTACAAACTAAAAATTTTTATTAATCTTTTATTCTATTTACGTTTATCAATTATATATATATATATATATTTATTGTATAAATAGTTTAACTTAGAATAATTCTATTTAAATAATGATAATCTCCACTCTTGTACTTTTATAAAATAAAGGACAATAATATTTAATTTTTATTAATGACTCATTTAATTCAATAATTGAATTATTTTTTAAAATAAAAAAAAAGTATATATATATATATGAATATAAAATAAAATCCTGTAAATTTTTTAACTTGCTAAATTGGTACATCTAACAAAAACTTTCTATCCAATTCAATCTACAAAAGCTTTTTTTAATAATAATTCTTCAAAAACAGTTTCATATAAAATCTTTAAAAAACAGGCTTTTTTCTATTCATTCTATAAAAAGCATAAATGGAATGAGAGTGCTCTTACAAAATTCTATTATCACATAAATTAATACTTTTCCTGCTATCACAATTATACCAATTTTTACATTTTTATATATTTTAATTCATCTACATATTATACATCTTTTTATAAATATTTAGAATATTAAATATGCTTAACACATTTTGAATAATAACTTTTTAACTATGATAAGAGGCATAATTTAATAAATGTCACTTCCTTACAAACATTTAATGGGGTAATTAAAAGTATGAAAATTATTTTTATATTATTTTTGGAGGAGATTTAATTAATAATTATTATTTTATAAAAGTTAAAGTGTTTTTTAAATTCATATTAAACACAAAATGCAAACATATATCATTTATATAAAATACCGTAAAAGTAGTAGTAATTTCTTTTATTTTTTATTATTTTTTTTTTNTTTTTTTTATTGTTTATATTTACTTCAAAAAAATTTATTCATAATATTTTCAGGGAAGGAGTATATTTTATAGGGTAATTTTCTTCCTTATTAAACTACCAGAATCACTTTTTTAAACTATTTCATTTTATAAAAAATTATTATATTTCAATTTCAAAAACTTCTTCAATACCCCCCTCTCTCTCCTTTCTATCCTCCATCTCCTATACCAAACACACCCACTAATTTATTTTTATTGCATTGTCAGCTTTTTTTAATACAAAATTTCAATGAATTAAATATTAAAGTAGTAAGACTAGTAAATACATTTGTTATCACAAAAATTATGTCATTTGGATATATTAAACAAATTTTTGCTTTTCACCAAACATTTTTCATATTCAAAGAATTGAGGAAAAAAAGAATTTTATGATTTGTTACTCCTGTTTACGGCACATGTGTCTCTTGTTAACTTGTTGTTTAACAAAAAATTTTTTGGATAGAGAATTTGAATAATTTTCAAATATATATATTATATTACACAAATGTAGGAATTTTTAATCATCCCACCATCTTTTTATATTTTTTAATGTTATTTATTAAAAAAATAGTAAAATATTTTTTATGTGATATACATTTTAATAATATCTTCCTTTTTTTGAGGAGGCAAATAATAATAATAATATAAAAAAAAAGTAAATTGGTGATGGTTGGAGATGATGAATAAACCATTTTATGCTAATGTCATTAGTCATACTTCAAACAGTAATCAGTTCACTCCATATACCAGTTATTGCAAACTTTTATTTTTTTTTCTTATTTTAACTATTCACTTTTTAACTATACATTGTTTCTAACCAGCTTTTGTATCTCTTGAAACTTTAATATTAATTTATAAATACAATTTTTCCAATTAGCTTACGGTGTGAAGTTTTTAATTATTAAAACCATCCAATCACCCTTTTTTGTATTAATTTAAACTTCGTGAGAAGCTGGTAAATAAAGTTTGTATTAAAGGGATGATTGAGAATAAAAATCTTTTATTTTATTCAGATTATCAAAGAAATATTTCATATATATATATATATATATTGAAATTATAAATACATTATATATTTATTACTACAGTTGAGGGAGTGCGCAATGAATATTGTTGAAGAAGGGGCAATATATATAATAAATGTGATAGATGTCAAAAGTTTGGATGAAGACTTTTGAGAAAATATATGCTAATCAGTGTCACTTATAAACAATCGCCTCTCTATAAAATTTTTCTTTTGGTTGTGTGAAAATTTATTATTATATAATATTTTAACATAAATTTATATATAGAACAAATATGAACATATATTATTAATAATATTAAAAAAAAGGATGAATTTCTAATTAATTTAAGACAAAATTTTTGTTTAATAGTAACAAATATTCATCTTTTGAATAGTCTTATTAAAAATTATTTTAATATTAAATCTTATGATATTATCATAATTGTAATTCCACCATTCTTCCATATTTACTTTCCTTATACAAAACACAATAGACTTTTATAGCTTATCAGATGAATTTTTTATAATATATTATTAAATTCAGTCACAGTGATACATTAAAATGTATTTTGTACACATAAACAATGTTACACTTTCTGTTTTCACGCTAATCTATACAAGGTAATTTATTTTGATAAAGATTTTTTTATTCATAAAAAATATATATGATAAAAATAGAAACTTATAATTTAAATTTTTTTCTTTTAAATATATTTTATTTTTTATTAATTTTTTCCCACTATTAAACATTACTTCTCAACTTTAACACATTTAATTTGCCTATCTATTTTTTATAGTTATTTTATAGTAGTTTAATTCTTTTAAAAGTATATTTACACATAATATATATTCTTAATTTATTGTTTTAATTATATTATACTTTATTTAAACTTTATGGTTATATATATTTTACTCATTTCAATTTTTATCCATTTATTTTTTCTTATTATTTACGTTCATATTATACATTGTATATTAACAAAATTATTTTTTTTTTTACTTATTTATAATTAATTTTAGAAAATGGATGAACAATTAACCATGTTGGCATTAATGAATGCAATAAAAATGGCAAATGCAAATGGTAATATAAAAAAAGAAGATCTACCACCAACACCTGAAAAGGAATCATCACCATCTATTAATAATTCATCATACCCTAATTTGCATCATTTCGCTAATAATCAAATTTTTGAAGCAGTTAAAGCACAAATTATGCTAAATTCAGTATTTCCTTTTGATCAAGGTTTATTAGCAAACTTTTTAGCTACAACTGGGACAGCGCTTCAAGAACAAAATAGAGGTAATACTTTTGAGAATCGTACTATTACCCCATTCTTGAATCAACATAATACAATGACTACACCAATAAATAATGGTATACAAAATCAAAATCATATCAATGATATGACAAATTTATTAAAAAATTTATGCAATAATGTTATTATTGATAATGTTCATGGCACTGGTGATTTGTCTGTTGATAGAAAAATTCAACAACACACTTCCATTGATAATATGATTAATTCCAATTCTATTAATGAAAGTAGACTTATATCACCATCATCAAATAATAAAAGTATGAAGACAAAAAATATTATGAATGATGCTGAGAAGGAAGAGATAGAGGAATTTGCATTACATTTTAAGAATAGTAGAATACGTTTTGGATTCACACAAGGTGATGTTGGGCAACAACTTGGACATAGATATGGTACTGATTTCTCTCAAACAACCATCTCAAGATTTGAAGCTTTAAATTTATCTTTCAAAAATATGTGCAAGTTGAGGCCTTTATTAGCAGAGTGGATTGTTGTGACGGATGAGATGCTTAAAAATGGTAAAACTGCTGAGGAAATTAATCAACAAAAATTACATTCAAAGGTAGGTCTATTATATTTTTGTTTATTATGTCATATATATATTTTTTTTTATTGTTAGTATGGACAAAGACAAACTATTATAAGTGACTCTCCGGTAACAGATTGTGAAAATAATGTTGTCAGTGGGGATGAATTACATGGAAAAAGAAAACCCTCTTTAGATGGCCAAATTGTTGGTAATCTTAAGAAAAGGCGCAAGCGTACAAATCTTGATGCTTCACAACGTGACTTGTTAAATAAACTTTTTGAGAAGGATGAACGTCCAGATCACGATGCAATGGATAAGATTGCTAATCATTTAAATTTAGATAAAGAAGTTATTAGAGTATGGTTTTGTAATAGACGGCAAAAGACAAGAAGAATTGTCGGGACACTATAAAATCAATGATTTAAATGTGTTTAATTATGTGTTAATGGATTAACATAATCAAAAACTTAAATACACCATACTGTTACAAGATCTCTGTGCCTTTTATAACCTCATTCGTTCAATAGTATATATATATATATTTTTTTTTTGTTAAAAGAATCGTTTTTTAAATTTTCATATTCTATATATTTTTGTTCGTCAACATATACACCGATATACTAATACATATTATATCATTGTATCGTTGACATCAAAATACATATTAGCATAAATAGGTATCTAAACATCCGGTAGTTTTTAAGGGTTATCAAATTGTATAATATATTAGTTTTTTTTATTATTAAAAATATATTGTAGATAATATTCTTTTTTTATTCAATTATTAAACCCATTCAATATATATGATTCTTTTTTTATAATTATTCTTTCAAATATTATTATATACATTTGCATTATAAATTATATTTTGAATATTATCTTTTTTGTAAAAATATAAACATAATCTCTCTCACTTTTGATATTGTAATTACAATATATTTTTTTAAAACAAAAAAATAATTACTGGATTATTTATTTACAACTAAAAATTTTAATTAAATGGTATTACAAATTTGGTTAATAAATAACATTAAAATGTATAAGATGATTTAAAAATTTTATATTAAAAATATAATTAAGGAGAATGAAACGTTTATTAAATTTTATGTTAAATAACGAAATGCTTTTTAAATAAACCTCTTTTTGTTGATGTAAAAAATTTACATTTTTTAAAATTATTTTAACTCTTTAATTTTCAGTTACCTTTTACATAGAGATAAAATATATTATATTGAGGGGTGGTGTATATTTATATACATTAGATACTATAAATAGATGTATAGAAACTTTGATAAATGTATTGAAGTACCTTTATATTACTAAAGTGATAGTTAAAGAAAGATATTATTATTTGTATATATTGCGCAGAAGTTGATTTTATTATAAATATATTCAACCTTCTCACGGTTTTTATTTTTCACCATACATATAATTTTCTATTAGCTATAAATATTTATATTAACATATTTATTTATGATCCATATATATTAAATTATGTCTGAAAAGAGGTTTGAAAAAACACTTGGGAGTTATATTATCACTGAATCATGGTTAGATAATGAAACTATTTTTGATGAAAAATTTGAAGATGAGGAGATAAATGTGACATGGTATGATAAAATATCAAATATTCCTTATATCGATGATGATATACTATCAATTACAAATTTTACTTTTCCTTCAACAATAACAACAACAACAACNNACACCGATAACAAGTAGGAATAACTTTGTAAAAAATAATGTCATAAAGCATAATAATATACATTTAAATGAATGTTCCTTTATTTATCAAAAGTTTTATAACAACAATAAAAGGAATTTAAATAATAGTGTAAAGGAAAATACAAACATTGATTATATGGAAATATATTTAAATTCAATTTACAACAATCCTAAACATCCAATGAATTCAGTATTGAAAGGTATTTATCAAAAGTGCAATAATGAAAGTTGTAATAATAATAATAGTGAAATATTATATAATAAGATGATTAATTTATTTAAAAATAATGAAAATGGTATTGAAATTTATATAAAATCAATTTTTAATAATAAAAATCATCCATTATATAAATCTTTGAAAGGCGAAAAAATTTTAAATATGGATAAAGTTGACATGGAAGAATCGACAACAACCTTTACAATGTCCTTCAACTCATCTAGTATAAAGATGAATGATGAGAATGACTTAGGAAGCCCTTCATTTTCTAAATCATTATCGGCGGGATCATTAATATCGTTTGCTCATTTATTTATATCATCAGTCGTCAATGAGGATAACGATACACCTTTAGGTGGTGAAATTGCTGCTGAAGAGGATATTGATAAAGATAATTGGAACAATTTTCAATGGAATGGACAGGAAAGACCAAGTTTAATTGAATTGGGTACTGATGATAAAACATTTTGGAATTCAGAGTTATGGAATAGTAATGATTATAATCAAAATGTTATCTGTGGTATTAACAGTGAAATATTAGAATATTGTGGCGCTAAAGGTTACGATGAAGATAATGAGGATTATGATGTATTTAGGCCAGAAAATGTTGATGTTCAAGATGATTATATTATTGCTCAGGAAGAGGAAATTATTGAGGCATTAGATAATGAATTAAAAGATTGTTCTTATTATGAAATTAATTAATCATAAATTATTTGTATCAAATATCTTCTCTCCTTAATGTATATTAATTAGTATGTAGTGAGAATTGAATTATCTTGAGGAAACAGAAATGCCAATCACCTTATAATGCTACTTCAATATCCATCAAAAGTGTGTTATAATAGTGGATTATAAGTATAAATGCTAATAAATGTTTAAAGAATGATATATTATTCTTTTGATGAGTGGGCATGGCGTAATGTCTTTAAATTTTTTTTTATAGACATTCATCACGATAAATGAGGTAAAGATTAAAAGATATTTCTAATAAATATTTAACGATACTTTTGTTTATAATATTTTTATTCAAATGTTAACCTCTAACCGTAATATGAATTATAAAACATTTTGATTGAATATTACATTTTAAAACAATAACTTCATACTAAATATTCATGATAAAATTTAGGGGTTTTCAACAAATTTCTTGTCTTTTGACTCTTTTGGATACTCAACTTCGAGGTTTAATATTCCAGCATCATATGTTTTCTTGGCAATTCTTCCATTGGTAACATATTGGGATGGGATTTTGAAGCCAAATTTTCTAAAGGCAGGTTTTTTATCATCAAGGTCACATTTGTGGTAAATTCTAACATAAGCATCAAGATCAGTTTCATTTAATGGTCTTCCATTTGTATTTCCTTCAATATGGAACATTCCACTTGGTGATGATTGTCTGCTATCTAAAATTTCATTATTATCTTCTTTTCCAGAACTTCTAAAGAGTCGAACGTAGGCTCCTTCATAAGGTTTATTTCCACATCTAAGTTCTCCTTTAACGGCAGCAGCTCTCAATGCAATACTACTTGCATTAATTAAGGTTAAATAAATGGTAGAGAGGAGAATTATGAAGAAAAATTTCATTATTATTCTAAAAAAAATTGTATTAAAAGTTGTTGAAAGAGATAGAAAAATAATAAAAATGATTATGCTAAAGTTTTACTACTTAATGAAGTGTATATGTTTAAGTTAAGTATTATATTACAATCATATCAATTAATCAAAATGTCTTATCCTCCAATAAAATGTGATCTTTTGTTAAGTTTAATAAAAATTTATCTACACAATACTTTCTTAGTTTTATTATTAAAATTTTAATGATATATACATAGTAAAAACGAAAAATAATGTAATTAAAGAAAAGTTATAAAATTTATTTAATTGTTATTGTCAGTGGATGGAAACATTTGTTGATGTCTCATTCTAAGAATATTTAATGGATGTGATGCTGTTTTTTTTCCTTTCAATTGATTTCCAAATAATTTTTGAGTACATGGAGATAACATACTGTCAGATGGTGAATGAATATTCAATTCTTTTGTTGCTTTTCGTAATTTAATAATTGCTGGAGTGGTATGAATTTCCTTTAAGAATTTTTTGATAAATTATTTATTTGATTACTTACCTTTTCTTGCTCTGAATTAGGACTATTTTGATCATTTGATGACATTGAAGTATCTGATCCTTTTCCTGAATCACTATAATTTTCATTTGGAAGAGGACGCTCCGGAGTAATAAAATCGTTAGATGATAATTGTTTCTTTTCCATGGTATAAAATTAAATAACTAAAAATATTATATACGAAAGGTATTATAAAAACAAATGACACAATACTAGTAAGTGGTAAGTTGTAACGATCAAACTATAGTACATGGTATGTTTGGCGGGATAGTTGACATTTCGCATAAAATATTCAGAAAATGATGACTGTTATCAAAAAAGTCAACTGAACAAATAATGTGGAGTGCCAGCTGGTAATGTTCAAATTGAATCTAGTATAGTATTAATACGATTTATTAAAAAAAAAGGAGTAACGTTTTATTAAAAATGATTTATTTTAATAATAAACGAATGAACAAAAATTAAATATTTAAAAAAAAATTTTAAATGGAAGAAGGATGTCGTGTAATATTTATAAATGTCATTAATTTCAAAATGACCTCCCAAGTTTAGGAATAAATATACTTAAATAATAAATAGGCGTGTTTCTAGCCAAAATATGTAAACTTGAGATATTCTTCTTCATTATATTATAAGAAGATAATAAATAATGAAGAGTCTGTGACAGTAAGGGGTAAAAAGAACTGTTATTTATTTACGCAATCATGTAATTCGAAATCATGAAAGTAGAACTTTTTAAAGGTACCTTATTATCTACCGCTATACAGCTGTCTTTTTACAATGTCATTACAAAGGAATTTTTTTCTTTTATACGTATTAATATCTGAATCTAAACAATGGTAAAAAAAAAGATAACAATACCGACATATTATCTTACATTTTAAATCCAAAAAGAATCAAATTTAATTGGATGAAAATTGTTACAAAACAATAAGATTTATTTCAGATACTTAAGTGTATGTTGTTTGTGTTGGACAAATAACAACACATTNTTTTTTTTTATTAGATTTGAGTTCGACGTATGACTTTAAAGAAAAATAGATGATTTATCTTTAAGTTACAATTTTATATATTTAATATGTTACAGATGTTTTTTATATTAACATCAAGATGTTATTAACGTTCTAAGGATTCAGGATTAAAAGATGATCATTTAATCATTCATAACATTTTCGTTTAGAGTTTGGAAATCTCCTGTTAAATTTTTCTTTGAAGAGTTTAACTACTTTTGAATTTATTTTTTTGGCAATTTTCCTTGCCTGATATGCCAGTTCTCTTTCTTCTTCATTTTTCCAACCAAATTTATAAACAAATACATCATTAAGAACAAGAAATTTAAAATTATTCTTACACATTTGCCATCGCTATAATATTATATTTTAAAGTATATCAAAAAACTTACAAGATTGACATTATCTTCACTTGGAAAATTAATTTCTTCAATATAATAGTCAACGTTATTATTCATAATAAAGATGGGATCCCAATCGATGGGATAATCATTATAAATAAATTGTACAGAAGCATTCCCTTCTTTACTTAATAACCATGTCTTTAGTTTTGGTAATCGAAAATGTTTCTTCTTTTCATTTTTAAAGAAAAAAACTTTTCTTTTAAACGCAAGATCTCTTAATAAACTTTTATTGATATTATCTATTGATGAGAGTTCTTTCAAGATATCAAATGATCTCAAAACTAATACATTCTTTTGTCCTTCCATTCTCTCTTTAGCAATTGGTAAAACTTTTTTTTCAAAGTCCTTCGAAAACATGTAACCTGTATTCCCAAATATTATGAATTTTGTTATTTGATGATTTCTTGCAACATTCTTTACAACATTTATTGGATAACTTAATAATCTTTCAATTTTTTCATACTTGTCTCTAGGTTTTTTATAACACACACCATTGGTATGAGAAAATTTATTGAAATATTCTTCACAATACATTTCATTTTCCATAACTTGTTTTATGAAATCATCATTTGGTTCTAAAAGTTTGTTAAATATAAGGTGAATAGACAAATTTGTTTCATTTTCTGAATATTTCTTCAAATGGCACAATGTACATAGTGTTCTTGCATCTCTTAAAATTTTATTGTGCATAAAAACTCCTAATGATATTGAGCCTTTCCAATTTTTTGAATGTTCTTGAATCATTGATAAATTTCTATCATTACTAATATGCAAAATAAGTGTTATTCGATTACTATCAACATTTTCATCTGTTTTTATTACATTAGGAAAGACTGTATATCTTTTATGATAAATATAATGACTAAAAATAAAAAGTATTAATTTTAATTATTAACTTACTCCATATAATGTTCATTGGGACTATAAACGGAACTTAAAATATCTTCATAATCTGATATTTTACCAAATACCCCAAAATACAATAATATTAGAAGAATATTTATCTTAATAAACATTTTCTTTTAATAAACAATATCTTTAAGGCTTATTTTATCATTAATATATAGTAAAATAGCTTCCAGAAAAATGTATTCTCGTTTAATTTTTATTNTTTTATGAACAAAAAAAAAATAATAATATTTTTATTATATTGTTCAGGTTGATAAAATTTGTAATTGATAGTAGGTTTTTTAGCGGCAAAAATTAGTTTTTTTTTTAATATATACATTTTTAAGAAGATTCTTCCTGTGAACCGGTAATATCTCCTCGTATTGATACTATATTTTTATCCATCGAGATATCTGTTTCTGACGATTGACAGCTATAATAAGAACCAGCGATTTTATAATCTCGCTCAAATTGAACATTTTCATAATAATATTGGTACGGTAAATGTTTGAATAACCAATAATTTGTTCTTATAATTTCAATCCCTTTCTTGTTATATTCCTTTACAAGTATTTCTAAATATTTCTTCTCGCTATTTGTCAGCATACAATCATTCCTTTGGACATTTAGAGAAATAAAATCAAAGAATACAGGAAAGAAATTAACACAATAATTGACGAGATCTTCATCATCTTTTATTTGAACATTTTTACGAAGTTTTTTAATTTTAAAAAAACCTCTTCTCACCATAAATCCATATATTTGATTATTATTTATATATATTTTTCTTCGTGAACATATTTCCTTTTCATAGTAATCTATCTTTGTGCAATAAATACATTTATTATGAATTTTGTCTGATGGATCAATTGCTTTGTCATGACACTTTGAGTTTAAAAAAAGATTCCTTTTATAATTATCAGATTCTTTAAAGTATTTATCCTTTGTTGCTTCAATCCTCATTTTCATATCATACATTCTTCGATGTGTCATACTTTTCGTATCTTCAGAAAATGATTTAATTGCATAGATAAGTCCTTTAATATGAAGCTTACCATTTAATTTTTTATCTCTAAAAACTTTAACTGTACTTGCATTGGATGTTATATCAAGTTGTCTTGAATGCAACGTACAACATATACCACCAAATTCATTAGCAAATCCATCAATCGGTTGCTGATGGCCACGCAATAACATCTTTACATCTAATAATTTAAGAACCTTCTTTAATCCGTTCTTGGTAAAACAAAATCCTACGTTACGACTTGATGCAGGAAACATTCTCTCACTTAAGTCTGGTGACGGATCACTCCAAACTGTATCTGTTATAATTAATCTTTCAACAAGCAAAACATTATCTGTATATGGCTTTTTCAAATTTTTTATTGAATTCCTCGAAGTAATCCATTGTGAAATTCCACCATGAACACAATATATTTCATTTTCAATTATTGCTGCAAGTGATAATCGATTAAAAACAAAATTGAGCAACTTCCAATAATTTCCTGATGAAAATGATTGTCTACAGTGAGAAGGAAATTGATTTCTATGATTTATATCATAAAATTCATGATTTCCTCGTAACAGATAAATATATTTAGGATAGCATATTTTTAAAAGAAATAGAAGCATTACAATGTCAACTTCATATTCTCCTCTATCTACATAATCACCAAGAAATAAATACATACTGTCACCAGGTGTACCACAAGTTCCAAATGCTCTCATCAAATCCTCCATACTTCCATGAATATCTGATACAACATTAATCTCTTTCATTGAGTTTGGTATAGATAGTTCTAGCAACGTTGGCTCACTCTCAAATATCATTGCTGCATGATGGATTATCTGTAACAATCATTTAATAATCTTTTTTTGAAACATACTTAAACTTACTCTAATAATGACAGATTCAGAAAAAAAGTTAGACAAATAGTTTTTTTCTTTACTCGCAAAATAACTAGCATTATACTTTCGAATGATAATGTAATCCATATACCTTGACAACCATGTGAATGCTTCTTCTATCTTTACAGTTGATGATTTACATTTTGGCAAGTTCATTAAAAATCTTTTCATTTGACTTTTAAACAACCTATCATTCTCGTTATTAACATCTATTGAAGAAATATTAATCTTTTTTGTTTTAGTAACAGGTTGATCATCATCTGAAGATTTTGTATTTCCTCCCAACTCATCTCTGCCTGATACAGAAGAATTACTTTCTGAAATCGAGCTCATTAGTAAACGTTTTCCTATAAATTCAGTTGGTCTTATAAATATTGAAGACTTGATATCAGTTGGCGTCCGTTGATTCAAAGAATGAGTTTTTCTCATAAACATTATTCTATTATTTGAATTTTTCATATTTATATTAGTAGATTCGGTCGCAGAACTACTTCTCTTCACCAATGTATGGCATGAATCTCTATTCGTCTTCTTTGATTTTTCCGAAGGTACAATTGATCCCACACTTTTTGATACAACATGTTGAGTTATACTAAGATCATTGCTTCCAGCTTTATTCTTTACACTTCTTCTTGGTTTCCCTTCGCTCTCTTTATTATCTTTATCCTCGATTTTTTGCTTCTTGGTTATAAATGAAAAAAGATTTCCCTTTGACACTTCTCGTTTATACTCTGTGCACTCTTGAATATCCTTAAAATTTTTCAATCGTTCAAATTTGGCGCTTGATTTATTTGTTCTTCTTTCTTTGGTTGTCGAAGATCTTCTCATTGTGACGAAAGAAAGATGACAGTTCAAAGTCAACGTTAACTTCTCTTATCTCATGAAAATTTTAATTTGAGTTTGATAAATATTCTGATTTTGCCAAATATTCAAAAAAAAAGCATTACACAAAAACTTGGAATATTGGAAATTAACAAATTGAGATTTGCACTTATCCCGCCATAACTGAAAAAAATGTTCATTGAGAAATAAAATTTGGTATGTCCGCAAAACAATAAAAACTACCTTATTCCAAACTACGCCAAATTGTTCGTCTTGAGACAACTTTCATTAAAACTCTGTTTAAACATTTTGCATCTCGTATTTCATGATAAGTTCAAATATGGATGATAAATTCTTATGTACTCATTGTGACCAGCAGATTAATCCGGAATCTCTTCATTACCATTTAAAAGATGTTTTTAATTATCGTGTTCATAAATGCCCCTTCTGTTCATTTTCAACAAACAATTTAATTCGTGCTTCTCATCACAGGAATACGACCGGTCATATTTTTGAGAATTTTAATAATTTCAATAAGACAATAGAATGTATGATTAAGGCAGCTGTAAAAGGTTTTTTTGATTCATGTACAAGGAATAAGGAAAAAGGTTTACCTCCAATGTGTTTAAGTAATAGTGATGACCAAAATAGTAAATTTTATAATGGAGGTGAAAGCGTTATGGAAACAAAAGAAAATATAATACTTCCAGCGAGTACTTCATTCAATACAATCATGACTTCACTCACCAATAAAAAATCGACTAGTAATATATCAGATATTTCAATGAACAATTCAAATAAATTTGATGGATCATACATAAGTAGCGATACATTGTTCCAAGAAATTTTATCGTGTGGAAGTCAAAATAAGGAAAATTTCTTTAATGAAACTATTAAGGAAATTAACGATTCATTGGCAACGTATAAAAACAATAAATTAATGAATAGGAGTAAGTTNTATTATTTTAGAAACTGTAACAATAAAAGCGTTCGTTCCTTCTCTTAATGAAACACGACCTTTCACATTTAATCTACCATGTACATATGATAATAAAATGGTTAGATGTCAGGAGTGTAAGTTAGTAGTCGGCCAACATTATATATCACGTAGAGAACATGTATTTGAAAACCATGTACATGATATTAAGAAAATAACAAATGAGTACAAGAATCTAAAGAAATCAAATATATTGATAACAGGTTACAAATTGATTAAGGATTACTTTCCAAATGAAATGATTTGCTCAGATTTTCAATGCATGGAATGTGGATTATTTATTAAGAATTATGTAGACTTTATGACACATGTCAGTAAGAACCATCAACGAAAATATTTAGTTTCATGTCCTTACAAAGGTTGTTCATATAAGTCTGGCAGTCGTATTGCTTCAATTTCCCATGTCCAGAAGGTTCATTTAAAATATCATGGATGTGATTCAAAAAAGTTATATTATGGGGAAATGTCAAAAGATGTTAAAAGGGAACAATTTGACATCTTTAAGAAGGAAAACATTGAATCTTGTAAGGTTTTATTAGAATTGGTTAAATATTATTTGCCAGTTAATATGTATGGGGACTTTGAAGAGTGTCTTAAAAATTACCTCCCTGAATTTGAAAGATTCTTATCAACGAATAAGTCTTTAAAACTTTCAAATAAGTTTACGAATATAGTAGAAAAAAAAAGTAAGTCTTAATCTCATAAAAACAAGTTATAATTAATTATAGAAAGTGAGAAGCAATCTTCAGGAGATACGGGTATAATAAAATTAGAATCAAGTACACCAAATAGAGATCGTTTAAAAAATATGGAAAATCAAATGGACTTGAATGAAACTTTTATTGACTCCAACGGACAACTTAGAAGAAAACGTAAAGAAATTTCAGGAGAAGAAAAAACACATAAACTACAACGTATTGGATCAAATTAATAATAATTGTTAAAATAATTTATAACTTATCATTATTGTATTTTAATGCATAATTATTGATTTGACATCGATGTTTTAATATCTTCCATATTGAAATTTTAAAGTAATTATTAATTTTTTTGTGATCTAACGAGTAAAGCGTTTTAACTATTTAGTTGTTTTTCAATAAATTTATATGTACTAGTTATATTGTTTTTAAATCGTTATTTTATGTTTTTATATGATTTTCTCAAGGTTAACCTAATCAAGCTTTGTTTTTTATTTACATTCTTGCGAATTAATAATACAAAAATGGAGTATTAAATAATAATACTTTTATAATTGATACAAAATATTAAAGTGGAAAAAATGTATTCTGATTAAAATATATAATAGAACGAAAATGTCTTGACATTCTTTAAAATTACACTAAAAAATTTTTACCTTTATGATTTACACATACAATTATTCATTTATTTAAAGCTTTATTATACATCATAGAGCTAATATTAAATAATGTTATATCAGACATCATTTAAATATGTTTTATTAAAACATTAAATAACTACAATTGAAAATTAGGCTCACTATAAACAAATCTATCAAACCATTCAACTTTTAAATCATTAACCTTAAAGAGTTCACTCATTAGGTAATCTCTACAGTGAACAATATATCCCCATTCAAGTTCTGTTAATAATGACAAAATTTCCCCAAAACGAACTTCTGGTTCTGGTATTGAATTTTCACAATAATGGGTAAAAAGACAACTCATTGCCCAATTCCTTTGTTCATTGAACATTCTCCTTTTTTCTTCACCAACATATTTTTCATTGCTCTTACTCCAAAACATTAAAAAATAAAGAGCAACAATTTCAATATCTGTTAATTGTAATTCACTCATTGGTTTTATAATTGAATCAAATGTGTCATTAATTGAGTCACGAAAAACAGACAATCTAATCCTTTTTTTTGTCTCACTATCATCATTTTTTTCATATCCAGTCATATTTGGTGGAACAATTGTATAATTTTGTAAGACAAGACATTTTGATCCTATATGCTCAGGATATTTTGATGTCATGTGAAATGTATCCAGATTAATTTTTCTTAATAAAAAACGTTTATATAAATTTGTTTTTTCATCAACTAACAAATTATGAAATGATGACATTGGTGATAGCCAAGTATTAGCATTTGATAGTTGCATCCTACACAATAAATCCAAATCATTAGGTAATAATATCCTTAATGGAGGACGTGATTGAGTATTCTGTGTTAAAAAATGTGGAAATGGTACTGATAAATGAGCATTCAAATTTTGAATTTCACGATACCTTCTTACACTATTGTAAAAAGGTATCATGTAATTCTTACGCCTTACCGGTAATACTGATTTTAAAAAATTTTCACTGGTTGATTTTGATGTTTTTGGAAAATTAAGAGAGGATGAAATAGATATAGTTGGCACATTAATAGAATTTTGTATGTTATATTTTTCACTCTCCTCAGTAAAAACAGTGAATTGATTAATTGTTGATGCCTCACTTAATGGTTCTGATTTTATATTACCAATATCAAAGTTGGCTTCATTCGTTGTAATATTTGATGTATATAAACTTCGCCTTCGACGTCCTCCTAATGCTCCAGTTGGTTCACGTTTTGGTTGTACTAGAGTCGTATCCATTCCTTTAGAAATACATTTATTATATCTACAAGCTTTACATGTATTACGATTTCTAAAATCAATTTGGCAATTGTTAGAAAATCTACAATTATATAACTAAAAAGATAATATAAATAAGTAACATCTCGCCTCTCTAATATAAACATACTCTATTAAAAGAAACGCATCTCCTCATAAATGCTGTGCATGATCTGCATGCTTGTATCTTGTAATGATATCCATCTGAATAATCACCACAAACTTCGCACATCGAAGCTCCATTGACACTATTAATAACGTTAACACCACTACTTGATAATGTATTCAATGGATTCAAAACAGTCATCTTAATATATACACAAAAAAAAAGTTTTGAATCAAAAGTAAATGAAACAAATTATTAATACATAAAACATTATAAAAGTTTAGTTGGCGGGATAGAGGATGGCATTTAATACACAAATGGCACCTCAATTTGCTTGATAGCCTGGTTAACTTTTTCGTATAAGATACTTTTTAATTAGTTTTATGTCTTTGTATCTATAAACTATGATTGTCTTTATGAAATAATGATATGTTTATCTTTTGTTTGATTTTAGGAGACAAAAGCATTAATATTCCACCTAGAGGAATATTTTTTTATGTAAAATGTAAAGCATTGTAGTTTGCCGCTTAATAATAGTATATTCTTAAAGTTGATCTTTGGTGTTATATATTAACTGATGTTAAAAAGCAACTAAAATTAATAAAAAAAAAAGGATGTATAAAAATGTCAACGCCGTGAAAATAATGACTATTTTTAAAATTAATAAACACAATACCTCTTTAAATGTACATGTACTTAAAAGTTGATTAATTAATAAATAATAAATTAAATATATGGAATAACCAACATTATTTTAATAATAAAAAATTTTTTTAATTAACCAAACAAGACACAATATATGTTCATAATAATAAAAGGTTAGTATCATTAGCTTGCAAATTTCGTAACAAAAATGTACAATAGAAGAGCATATAAATAAAATAAATATTTATAAATCACTTTGGAAAGATATTAATTGTTACATTTTGATGATTTTAATGAAACGATGAACTTTTCTTTATTCATTTTCTTAATCTTTTTATATAATCTTTTTCTGAAAAAGATATTTGGTAAATCATATTATTTAGATCATTAACAATGAATTTTAATATATAAATAAATACAACAGTTAACAATCTTCCCCAATTATTCCTCTCTTTTAAAATATATATATATATATATACTCAACTCTATATTTTTATTAAATACTTTTGTTTGCGTATATTATATTATTTAGAGTTAACATCATATATAAAATTATATGACTCCTTTTAGATCTTCTACAATTCTCTGTCGTAGAAAAACTTTCCACCATAATTCTTTATATAATATAAGTCATTGAAATTGGAAAACAGGTAAAATATTCACTATTTTTACGTCACACCTAATTTTTAAAATAATATATATAGTAAAAAATTATGGTGAATATTAGAAAGTTGGATGATAATATGAACAAAAAGCGTGAATTTAATTTAAAACCTGGTGATGTAAATAAAAATATATTTGAAACTATTGTCACTTTCTTAAGTGATTCAAATAAGGCTGTTTCTATCAAATCTATTTATCAGGTAAATATAATTTATTAAAATTAATATATGGATTTTTAGGATAACTTTAAAAATGGAAGTACAATAGGAACAGTTGTTGCAGTACATGGTTGTCCTGGATCACATAAAGACTTTAAATATATTGAGCCATTGTTAACGGAAGCTGGAATACGTTTAATTGCTTTGAATTTTCCTGGCTTCGGTTTAACAGAAACAAATAGAAATTTGAATCATACCAATACAGAAAGAGTACGATTTGTTCAAGCAATGCTTTGTCTTCTTAATATTAATGAAAAAGTTATTTTTGTAGGTCATTCTCGAGGTTCAGAGAATGCATTAAAAATGGCTGCTTTATTAAAGGTATGTTATTTTTAATAAAAATTTTATATATATTTTTATTTAACAGAATCATGCTCTTGGTGCAATATTAATTAATCCAATAGGAGTAAAAACACATCGTGGTATGAAACCAAAATTTATTATTTCTATTGGTGCTACGTTATGGAAAGCAAGTAAAGGTATGCAATATATTATTTCTCCCATTGTTACAACACTCTACAAACATATTGGAATGAAGATTACAAGCAAACAAGAAGCCGGTGCATCACTCATTACAATTGATAATACAGATTGTGAAGGGCAAATAAAATATATTGATATTGTTAATGAATCTGATGTCATTATTCTAAATGCTATAGGAGGAAAAGATCGTTTAATTGAGCTTCCAGTTAGTAAAGATTTTGGTGAAAAATTCAAAGGAAATATATTTATTGTAATTTTTTTTTTTTCATAAATTTTTTTAATCGATTCTTTTTTATAGACACCTGACAAAAATGATAAGATCAACGATGAAGAAGATATGTTAAATTCATTAAATACAAAACTAAAAGAGGGACATACAAAATTTTCTGCAATATTTCCAGAGTGCGGACATTATGTTCAAAAATATAAGGCAGTTTTTATTGCGAATAGTATTGAGTCAATATTGAAAAAATAATTAACTATTTATTAGATTTTATTTGCCAATTTTTGTTATTTTAGAAAACTTATTCTATAAATTGTGTATAAAAAATTGTATGACAATTTATTTATTATCACAAAAATTTGTTTATCCTTTTAGATTATGCAATAATGTTTCAATTTAGACGGCATCGATGCATGTATGTTATCCTCAAGGTCATTAAATATTAAAATATAAAAAGTAATAAAAATTTATTTACATTCATTCCTCTAGAAATTATAATAATAATATATGTCAAAAAATATTTAAAAAGGGATGTTCATAATGTACAAAATCATTGTTTTTTTTTTTTTAATTATTTGGAGATCCTCGGGCATGATTACACGTCATATTTTGTAAGAAACAATGAATGGATGTAAAAGTTGGACGATTATGTTCTTCACGTTGCCAACATTTTAACATTAAGTCATCGTATAATAATGAATTTCCATGCCTAGGCCTTGGTAGATACGTATTTAATCTCCCTGTATTATACATACATTCAAGATTTTTAACTACTTCATCATCAGTTAATTTTGCATATGGTTTGTCATAACCACCCATAAGGATTTCCCATAGTGTTACACCAAAATGCCATACATCTGATTTTGTTGTAAATCTCCCTAACAATAAAGATTCCCATGCCATCCAACGAATTGGAGCATTCATTTTACCTTGAACTGTATAATAATCACTGCTATATAAACTCCTTGCCATACCAAAGTTACCAATTTTAACAATACCATCTTCATCAACAAAACAATTTCTAGCAGCTAAGTCTCTATGAACAAAATTTTTTGATTCCAGGTAACTCATACCAGCTGCTATCTGTGTAGCTATAGATAACAAAAATTCTGTTGTTAATGTATTATAATTTTGTGATTGAAGATATTGACATAAATCACCATTTTTCATATATTCCATTATACAACAAATTGTGTTATTTGGTTGTTCAAAACTAATACCTATAACTTCTAAAATATTTTGATGTTTTAATGCACTCATTATAAGTATTTCTTTTTTAAAATTAATTAATTCCTCTTTTGAAGCATTTTGTTTTAATTTTTTTGAAGCAACCAATCTATGTTCTAATTGACATAAATTTATTGGCCCAAATTCGCCATTTCCTAACTTTTCAACGTATACCAAAGCTGAGGGATTAATTTTTACAATATGATCCATATCAATTAAAAATTCCTCAATCTCTTTACAATTCCTATATCCAGTAATTGGGGATGATATTGTTGAACTTGTATTTGATAAGTTACTTGTTAATGTACCTTGACTAAAAACATTGTATGTTGTACCTTCAGTAGAATAGTACATCTTATTAAGAAGTGGCTGTTCAACACAAACTGAATAATCCGGATCGGCATAATCGCTTCCATTATCTGAAATAATATTTTTACCTTCTAATAAGGTACCGCTTTTGTAGCACCTCTTAACAGTTTCGCTATTATCTTTCATAATCATCTGAACATTTTGTCTTCTAAATATCGGTAACAAGGTGTTTTTAGGTTGTCTATCCTTCCGACAAAAGAACATGACATAAATCAAAGATGAACAGATTAGAAGTGAAGCAGAAATAAATATAATAACTATAATTAATATGTAATTTGTAACGGTATCTGGAACTTCATTTATGGCAAAAAAGGTTAGTGAATTTTTACTTCCATCAAGTGATATAAAATCATCCTTTTCATTTTCTAATCCCAAATCATCAATATCTGTATCAAGGAGAATAAGATTGGTCTCAAACTTGACTTCAGAGATAAGAAGGAAATCAGCTTTTGATGGTAAATATAGATCAACTTTAACTAATTTAGCAATTCTTGATGGTATTGGAATTCTTATCCATCTTGAATTTGAATAAATTAAATCAGGCTCATATGAAAATTCTACACTTCTCTTTGAATATGCTCCTTCATCACCTGTTGAACTTAACTTGATAATTGCTTTCTTAAATATCAATGATTTATGTTTAAAGAAATTATTTGTATAAAAATTGATTCCAGTCAAATTTTGTTTATCTTTAAAATAAAATTTCATACTAACTTTTCCCTTTACATCTTCATTCTTCCATCCAATCCAATGATTTGGTTTATCGTCAAAATTATCCTCTCCAATCTTACCATCATATAATTTACCGAAACCTTTTGTTTTTATTGTATCATTTGTGGTACCATCAAATTTAAAATCCCTCATCTCTAAACCATCAATAATACCTCCATTAGTTATTGTATAACCATCAAGAACTCCATTATAACGACATCCATGTAATTCAAGACGAAGGCAGACTGTTCTAGTTTTGGGAGATAATGGATATAAACGGATACGTGAAGCAATAATTGAACCATCAAGGGGAATAAGAACGGATGTTCTCGTATCAGTGTTAGCTTTGATGAACTGAAATTTGAGATGTTACATTTAAAGATTAACTTCCAATCAAATAAAATTTTTGTAATATTATGTTTATTTTTAAAAGTCAAGACTTTTCGACATCTTACTATTATTTAAGAGGATTATAATTGAGTAATGTAAAGGTTTAAAATAATTTTATAAGTACTTAAATTGCAATATGCTATTTAAAGTTGCTTTCTATTGCACGGTAATAATCCTATAATTGTCTCAAATAGCATAAATATGTGGCCCTAAATTAACTATACAACAAGTAAAAGAAAATTCTTCAATTATATAATACTTTCTCACCCTTTCATAATTTATTTAATACTCCTTTCCTTCACATAGACCAAACCATTTAATCAATCTGTTTTTAATTTAATAATAAAACTTCTTAAACTGTTAATAAATTGTATCTATCATTTATAAAGATAAATGTATGGTCAAAAAGTATTGAATAATAATAGTTAATGCTTAATGAGATTCGGATAAAAGATTATGAGAAGTTTTAATTAAAAATGTAGTTGATTAGATATATTATAAATACCATTTTTACATAAATTTAAATAGATTCTTTCAACTAATAAAATTTTTAATTCAACAAAAGGAAATTGATTAAAATAATTAAAACATTTTTAGAAATAATTATATCCCCTAAAGGATGTAGATAGCTGATAAAAGTTTAAGATTCAAAACTTTAACATCTGGTGTGTGATAATTTTTATCTAACACTTTTCCTTGATTTTAAATTCATTGAAAAAGAATTTGTATGTGACAACTCCTTGTTAAAGCATTCCCTTTTTATTATGCCCATCAATGGCCATCTTTATGATGAACACATATGATTGATGAAGTGGACTGGATAAGAGGATCAAAATAATGCATGTTAAACATATAATTTTTATTCACTTAAACCAAACATATGTTTACTTTCTTACTCCTATGATTTAAGTTTTTATCAAGAAATGTCAATGTCATGATAAAGTATCTCCAGTATCAAATTTAAAAGCATCTGTTGCTTTATATAATAATTTTTTTTTTTGAATAATAAAATTTTTATTAACATACCTCATTATTTGATGAATCCTTATAACTAGCCCACGGACCCATACCTTCCCTTTTATATTTTATCTTAAACATTGGTGTATACTCTTGTCCCTCACCACCACCAAAACGTCCCTGTGTTTCGATAGCTGTAATAACCATATTAGATGAAAAATCAATTTCAATCCATTCATTTGAAGTCATATTTATTTGAGACATTGGACACCATGCACCAGCTCCACTCTCTGTCCTTATTCTATAATGAAAGAAGAAAAAAATAATTATCATTAAATTTTATATCATAAAGTTATATTTATTATATTTAATATCCATAGTTATGCTAATCAACAAGTTAATGGAGGAACTTAATTAATGAGAGGCAATTATTTAAAATTGTTATTATGTTGTAACTATTAAATGAATGGATAAACTTTTTTCATCAAATGAAATATATTTTAATGTTACATTTTAATATCACATACCTTGAATTTTGTGGACCAGTGCTTTGTTCATCATAACTGGATGAAGATGTGATTTGTGTATCCTTAATTCTTCCATTCTCCATCCCTAATGCTTTGTTACATTCTCCTGTAAAACAATTTTTTTTATTCAATCATTATAGTTTGAGTGAACTTTTTAAGGATGAAAAAAAAAACAATGAACTTCATTAACCTTCTATTCATTAATTTAAATTTTAATTACTTTGAAACTTAAAATGACCTTCAAAGACAAAAAGATACTTCATTTAATTAACAGTCATATTTCTGTTAACGTGCTCAAATTTTCTTTTATACTTCCTTCTTCACAGTTTTTATAATCACAATAACAATGATGCCGTCAAAAGGAGATAGGCACATACTTATAAAACATGTAATACTGTATTTATGTTATAAAGAAAAATAAAAGATTTTGGATGAAGATGTATGGATTGTTTAACATATCTTACTTCATGAAAAGATGTAAAATGGTAATTAATTGAAAACATCACCAAAACTAAGAGACAGTTGTAAAAAGGAGCCATGCTGTGTGATATAATGAAGAGTGTATTGTTTTTTGTTTTGAAGACACCGAAAAGTAGTTGTTTCAAAATCTCTTAATGAAACAGTATATTAGGGAGTTGAAAGGAGATGATCCATAAATGACAGAGTATTCCTTGTTGTAAAAAAAGGTTTTGATAAAGTTTTTTTACTTTATAATTAAAAGATTAAAGTTTATTGTGTGTCAAAAAGTATATATTATTTGTCGTTTGGTATAATTAAGTATACAATTTAAAGATTTTTTAAAAAGAAGGCATCTATGATTAAGTGATTAAAATTAGGTAGAATGTGTTACTTTGAAATAAAATATTTAAGACGATTAAGTATGAATGCTTTTCAGATGTTCCTAATATCATCTTTTGATCTCTTTTAGAGTTAAACTATCTTCGAAATGGAAAAAACCGTTAAGAGAGTCGTTAAAAAGTAATATTTACTTATAGTAATGTTAATTATGTAAGGACAATATATTTTTATATGGTATAAATCATATTTATGACTCTCTTTTTAAATAAAGAGACATATCTTTGAATGAATGTGCCTTTTCTATTTATATAAATAAAAATTTTATTTCAAAGAAGTCGTAAAATATTATTTTTAATGAAATTGAATGTCAAAACCATTATTGGGAAGGAAATATAAATCTATTCGGTTTCAATCAAAAGAGAATTATTATTGCTTCTTAAGGTTATCAAGTAATGAATTATTCATATTCAAAAGTAATTGTTTTTACCATTTAAGGAGAATAAAAAATATCAATTTTTCGGCATTTTCATTTAGATAAAAGAAGTATTTATTATATTGTTCCTACTAGATGATAAATGCTAAATCAGTTAACTGTTGATAGGTTAAAAATAAATTACCACATCTTTTGTATGTGTATATAATTGTGTAAAATAGAAAAACAAATACTACTACTTGCCTTTTATGAATCAACAGTTGGCGATAGTTTATTTACCTGGTGGAAGAAAATTTTCTTGTTACAGAGAAACTATTTATTTACAATGCCGGTATTAATAAAAGAATTATTATGATATGATATATCACTGTCATTATAAAATACCTAATTAATATTCCTAATAAGGTAAATAAAAAGAACTTTTTGAACTTTCTCATCAACGATTCTTGATTTTATTTGTTTATAGTTGAAATGATTAATTTTATATATACATTCCCAGGAAAGGAATTACTGATAAAATGAAACCAAAATATATATTATTAGAATGTTCCCTTGACATTAGTAATGATGAAAGTTAATGAAGCATAAAGATTATTATTTTTATCAAAATTATTATATATTTTGTGTATTGATATAAAACTTACGTAACTCCAGTCCATTAACTAATGATGTAAGAATAAACATTATTAGAAGTACCATAGTTCGTGAATTATTTTGGTGTGAATAGGTACTTGAAAAATTGAGTATGAGCATTTTAGTAATTTGATATTAGTATTATTGTTATGTGGAAAGAAAATACAAAGTTGTAAATATATAAATTTGTTTGGAAAAATAAATTTTGTCCTTAAAATATTAGATAAATCAAGTTAATAAACTTTCTTTATGTTATCAAACCAAAAGGCTTATATTCATTAGATATCTGTAAAAGAGGAATTTTAATTAATTATTTAACAATAAATGTTTATATTATAAAAATACATAAATCTTTAGACATAAATTATTATCCATTATCTTTAATGATAATGTTTGAGAGGTAAAATGTTATGATTTGATGAATGGGAAAAATTTTTAGGGAGTTTTACAAGCTCGAACGGGTAGTTGTGGGGAGAATAAACCATTCTATCTATTGACTCTCAAATACCGCCTCTCTTGAAAGAGAGGATGTAATATGTTGTGGGGGGAAAAAAGATAGATAATGGCAACAGATTTATATAACGAACTTTAAATAATGGAATGATATATTATTAATTAAAAGTACATCTTCCATACTTTTTTAGAAAATTGAGAAACAAAAAAAAGAATGTTTTATAAAAAAAATTTAAATATTATTCCGGAAGTCGGTAAGTTAAAGTCAAATCAATTAATCATTCTATAACAAACATTAACAAAAGTTTAAATTTATACAATTTTTGTTGTAGAAACATGAAAAATGACTGAATATACAAACATTTGTAAATAGTATTTTAAAAAATTAATGTTTTTATTTGAAATAAATAAAAAAGTGATACTTCTCATTTAGTATGTCCTTGGCAGAGGAGTTCAAAATAAAAAGCCTAAAACATATTTGCATATGTCTGTACATTATACTTGTGTAATATGAATCTCTTTTTGATCTAAAGATACGATCTGTTAAAAATTTTTACATGTGTTTAATGTTTTAGATAAAAAGATTATAAATAAAAAGTAGTTATCAGATAGTAATGAAAAATTTTTTAAATGTTAAGGTTATGGAAAAAANAAAAAAGAGAATAAGTAAAATTATAAACATTTACACGTGCCATTTGTTAAAGGAGTAAAAAGGGAGTGTAGATTAAAAAATAAGAAGTTTTACAAATAGGGCTTTAATAGTGAAAGGTTAGTAGATGAAAATTCTTTTTAATTAATTACTTTTTAATATCATAAAATTAAATAATATAATACTGTTAGTGTGTGTAAAACAAATATATACTTTTTGTATTGTAACAATGACCAGAAATTTTATTCGTTTTCATTAGTAGTTTTGTGAAATGATAAATAAAGATAGGTGTCAAGTTATGATAGAATATGTATATCTTTTAACACATTTAGTGGAAGTGCGCGATAGTATTAATGTTTAAGCTATTTGAATTGGATGAAATATGATTAATGTTGTTAACAGAAGCTGTTTTGTTGAAGATGGTAACTTTATTAAGGTGTATATAGACAAGAAGTTTAATATTTTTAAGCGGATTATTTTTGATAGTATTGGCAGTTGATTCTCATGTTTCAATAGATTTTTATTTGGTTTAAAGACAGATGATTTAAAAATTTAAGAAACTGTTTAAGATAATCTAAAGATTAAAATTAAAATGGGAAGTTCAAGATAGAAGATGTTTTTGAGTATATATTGTTAAGCATGACAGCTCATCTGTCATCTACCTATTATACAACAATGGTAGGAGATGTATGTGTAAGCTTGTTGAGAAAAGAGAATATAATAGTAATTATACTAAAGTAGTTGAATGGTGATTAAAATGATATGTTATAAGAAAAAAGTGTGAAGTATTCTAAATTAATATAAGGATACAACGAGTTTATTAGGAGGCAGGTGTTTTGTTACATATTTATATATTTTTTTAATTATCACTTTGTTATGAAACTTTTATGTGAAGAATAAATTTAATAAAACAATGAGGTGAATTTAAATCAAAACAATAAATGATATTATCTTTATAGTTTATGCCATGAATATATAATGGCAATTAAAGATATAAAAATCTAATTACATCGCGATACACAGACACTATTGTGCCAAGGACATTTATGGAATATAAAAATTGAGTTTCTATAAAATTAAAGTGGTATAAAATATTTTACTTAATACTTCAAAATATATTACTAAAAATACCACCGGCTATATATCTAAAGTAGTTTTACGGGTACTTGAAGAAATTAAGTTAAGAAGGAAGGCAAAATTAATTTAAGTATTGAAAATAGCTTTTTCACCATAGTTAGTAGTTATGGAGGGGATAGTAAAATTAATATTATGAAATTTTGTGTCACAATATTTTATCAGTCTTGAACATGAAGAAGATTGATAGTAACTATTGGTTTGGTAATAAATATTTGAAACGGAAATTGGTTAAAGGAATCATTTTTTAGTACTAGGGTGCGTCACTCCTTTGATAATAATAGATTTTGACCAACATCTATTTTCAAAAAAATGATAATAAAATTTTATAACAAAGATTTAAAAAAATACGATGCCTTAGTAAGAATATATATATATATAAAATAACTCATATATGTTGATCAAACAAAATCACCCGACAAACTTATAAAAAAAGACATAAAATAAATCATAAAAATTATAGATAGTATGTAATTTAAAATATTTTGGTATTGTATGGCTAATGATGATTAGATATTTGTAACAAATATAATGATATAAATTTCCTCATTTGAGAATGATAGTAATCTAATTTGTATAAGCTTTCTTCAAGTATTTAATTAAGTTATATTCTTAATATTGTTATCAATTAAAATAATTCATCTTTTGATAACGAATCATCATTTTCCAATTAAAATACAATATTTTTAAAATATAAAAAATATATAAAAGTAAAAGTCAAATATTTTTAAAAATATTACTTATAATGAGTGTCACTTCTTTAAATAGATTACTTGGGAAAATTTAATAGAATGCTTTAAAATGATATAAATGTCAGCATGAGGAAGAATATTTAATTTATTGCCATTAATAAGGCATTTAAATAAATAAAACTTTTAAATGGTCATCCGTTGTAGTATATCTAAACTTATTTTACTTTTTAAAATCCAGTTAAACAGTTTCCAATTAAAAATTTGTCATAAATTTAGTAATGTAGATCAATTATAATATGTTCAAAAAAAANAAAAAAAAGATTCATGCATATTAAATAAAATATGTTTTGGAAGAGAAAATTAAAAGCGTTCATAAAACTTTTTGATTGTAAAAAGAGAGAGATGAAAACTTGATAGATAAAATTTATTATATAATATCTTGTGTGGGATATTTTGTTTGCTTAAACAAAGTTTTTTTTTCATTAATATAAATTTTAATAATAGTTTTGTTGATAATAAAGATATCAAAAGTTAATGTTACTATTATTATGAATGAAATGGGAATGTCTTCGAGAGATTAAGAATGTTGAAACTTTGTTCTTTCACAAAAAAATGATCGTAATTTTTATGTAAAATGCAAAAATGTCAACATATTTGTTGTCATAACATTAAAATGTGTATAAATATATATTCTTCATTGATGTGATATCTATGTTTTAATTAGTCAATATAAAATAAATGATATAGGCTTACAATATTTTTTTTTCCTTTCGGTACATTTAGCTGATATAACAGACAAAAATATCCGAAATGAAATTAGTTTACATAATGTGGTGGAAGAAGATATATGGCAAAAATTATTTGAATTACATCTTTTTTTTTNTTTTTTTTTCCATCTGTTGACAGCATATTTTACTCCTCTTTAAAAATCACATAAGCGCCATTTTTTGATATAACCTTTAATGATACAATAACTATGTCATAAAATATGCTTCATTCAACAATAACTAATAAATCATAAGGCTCCAGTAGCGCAATAATTTCATTCATGTATATATAATAAATAAATGAGATATATTAAAGTTTTATATATATAATTAACCTGCTGTGGTAACTTAGTAATAAGATATTTCAAAAATACATATTTGTCACCTTTCGAAAAGAGAGTTATGTTTTGCAATATATCTTAACAAAATAATACTAGTAATTTTTCTAATGTAATAGTATAAACAATGATAAAATATGGATAGTAAAATTTTTATAATATATTATTGAAAATGTCTAAATAGTGTCATAAAAATTTTTAATTCAATAAAAGTGTTTTTTTGTAATAACATTATAAAAGAAGAGAAATATAAGAAATCCATTAACTAAACATCTAATTTAACAAGTTATTCTTTAATTAAAATAAATTTTATCCATTAAAAGGAAAGAATGGAGCATAAGAAAATTAATATTATCAAGGTACATATGTTACCTCAAAAACAATTGATCCATATAAGAGAAGTTGCACTTTAATTATAGCTCAAAAAATTTAGCGGGTAAAGTGTTAAGATTTAATTACGTTAAAATAGAAGCCTGTTGCGGTATCTTTTTTGTTTTTAACCGTTAATGGATTTTGTTTTTGACATAACTTTTAATTATAAAGTATCACTATATCTTAATTGGCATCTCAATTATAATAAAAATGGCAGGTATTTAATGTGTGTGATTTAAAGTTTAATTTATTAGAGGTTAATTTTTATAAATAGGTAGTATATCTTAGTTGATATTAAAAGTTCTGTTAAATTTTTAAGATAAGAATTGTAATGTTTGTTTTAATTTAAATGATGGGAAAATGAGAAAAGTGGCACATATAAATATTAATGTGATAAAGAATATTTATTTATTTTTGATAACACTGTTACAATGATTGATATTTTCAGGTTAATGGAATTTTAAAATTAGTTTAATAAAATTTTTAATGATAGTTGGAGGAGATGTCAAAAGACTTGAACTAAAATAAATTTTATATATAAAAACACTAAATTTTTGTTTTTTGAATAGGGGTAAATATTTATAAATTTATAATATTTACAAAAATAACATGAATATGTTGTCGTGTTTATTGTATATTTTATCCAGATTATCAGGAGAAAGACTAGAATTAAATATAAAAAAAACTCTTTGATATAAATATGGAGAATAGAGATAAGAAAAGGATACAAAGTAAATATATAATATTAACTAACTCTTCTAGATCGTTGCATTTTTAACAACTTTTTAATTTATTGTATGGGCCCACATAATCATGGTTCTTTGTAAAGACTTAAAAAACAGGTGACCTGATATTATATCCTCAAAGATTGTATCAGGTTCTTTTAATTTCCTCTTTTATTATCTATAATAATATAGCTAAAGAAAGAGTTATGGACACTCATTAATATAATTGCACAATACTGAAATAAGATGGCATTCAAAAAATTGTTGGTTATGAATGAATGAACATATTAAGCAAAACCAAATATAGATACACATCAATAAAATGAAACAATTCATAATATGTAACACTAGTTTCACGCAATTAATTAATCAAAGTGTGATTAATAGTACTTTTATATATTATTCAATATATCACAACTATTCGATAACATTTTAATTTCTATCCAAATAATAATAATGTGATATGAAAAACTGTTAGTTAATGGGATGAAAGCAACCGAACAGGAATATAACACATATTATTGGCATAAAATTTTAATTTTAATAATTATAACAAAAGTGTTATTTATTGTTGCATCATACACTTCTTCATCTCGCTTCAATTCATCTTTAGAGATATGAATATATTTATTAAAAATGACTTTTAATTTAAGAGAATACATCTTTTGTTAAAAATTTATCTTTTCCTTGGCCAAATATGTTTTCAAATATACGTATGTTTTGTGTATAAATATCAATTCAAATCAAGGTCATCTTTTCACAAGTTGACTCATATTAAGATGTTCTTAAAATATAAATCGTCTAAACAACTATGTAAATATTTTTTATCTTTATACTTGGAAATGCATATTAATGTATATAATTTTGATTAAACAATAATTTCTATTTATTAAAATTTATTAAGTATAAAAGAACTCTTGAACAATAGGAAATGTCTTTTATACATTATTTTAAAGAACAATAAAGAAAATTATTGTTTTTGTTCTATTAATATCCTTTCCTTTGCTAGTGATACTATTACCAGCCTTTGCCGTTCGTAAACAAACTGTTAGTGTNTGAAGTAAATTTATATACCAATATTTATTAAAATAACATAATAGAAGTGCTTCATTGTGGATCTACACAAGTGATGGACATATATCAATTAAACTTTGGAATAATCAAAGATATAAGTGATTATTTTGTAGTGGTAAATTAAAAAAAATTCATTTTGAGATTTTAGAGCAAAATTAATCGTTCAAGAGACAAATAAGTGTAGAATATTTCAAAGATACGGAAAAGTTTAAATTAAAACATATAAGTGAAGAAATTAATGAAAAGAATATACTGATTGCGCTGATATATTCGTATGGAAATTTTATTAAATAGTTGTTTTATAGTACAATGATTTGTGAGATTATTGTATAAAAGTATAAAGATTTCCATTGAAAAAAAAATTAAAAGATATATCTTAAATGATTTGAAGAGTTTTTTAAAACTTATCATTTTTTGGCCAAATAACTTTTCAAATATGTGGACGTTTTGTAAATAATATCAATTGAAATCAAGGTCATAAATCTTCACACCATGACTCACAATTAAGTGTTATTAAAGAAAATGTCTAAACAACTACATAAATATTTTATCATGATGCTTAAAAATGAATATTTATGTCATATCAAATGAAACGATAGTTTTATATGTAATTTATTGATTTCAAAAAGAACTATTAAACAACAAGGAATGTCTTTTGAGTCTCATTTCCTTTCACAATGGTTAAAAAATAAATATTTGTAATAAAGATTGTTCTATAATCATTTCCTTCTTTATTCACTTATAAATAGTTAAATTTAAAATACATCTATATTTATTATTTTAGAAGAACAATGAAAATTACTGTTTGCACATTATTTATTCTTCTATTCTCATTGATATTATCAATCAATGGTGTCCGTCAACAAACGGTTGGAGTACGAGGTAAAAAAAATTTAGTCCTAAATATTTATAAAAAATAATATAATAGGAAGATTCTTTTGTGGTCCTGTTGCTGCTGAGAAAACAAAAGTTAAACTTTGGGATAAAAACGTGATTGGTAATTTATTTTTGTAATCATGGAATAATTAAAGTACATTTTTAAGGTAGTGATACACAATTAGATTCTAAAGAAACAGATTCATTAGGAAATTTTGAAGTCTTTGGAGGAGTTTCAAGTTCATTAACATCGATGAACGTCCAATTGAAAACATATACCGATTGTGGAGATGGGTTAGTTTAAAATATTTTTATTAATTCATTTTTAAGAATAAAACCATGTCAAAGAAAAATTAAGTTTGGTATTCCTAATGAATTTATAACTAAAGGTCCATTGGTTGATAAATGGTTCGATATAGGTAAGTATTTTTTTTTAAAATAATTAAGAATTATAGGTACAATTAATTTACTAACACGCTTTGGTGATGAAGAACGTTCCTGTATCAATTAAATGTTATATTTTAAAATTCAATAGACATTTCCTTTAAACACAATTTGTTTGAATCATTATCTTGAATAAATTTGATGAATCATTATTTGTCAATTTATACATAACCTTTTTAAATAATATAAAATAATTATAAAACGTTAATGATTGTATAAATATTTAAAGACCAGTTATTTATATAGTTTTGTATTTAAGTTGTATTAATATTTTTATGAAAAATATTTGAGAGTAAATAAAATTAAAGTTGCTAAGTACACCTACCGTTAATGAATAAGAATATATAATGGTGGATGAAAGTATCAATTCTACATAATTTGTTAACAATGATTTTCACACTTAGAAATTTCCTTTTCTTCTTATTCATTATTTCTTATTACCACGTTTCTCCAATACAACAAACTGTTGCTGTAAGAGGAAGATTAATGTGTGGAGATGAACCTTTAGCTAATGATAAAGTCCGTTTGTGGGATGACTCAACTTTAAGTACTGATACACAACTGGCTTCTGTAAGGACAAATAGCTCTGGATACTACGAACTTAAAGGATCAAAAGGTGCAACATTTACAATGGATGTTAAATTAAAATTTTATACAGATTGTGAAGATGGAATAATGCCGTGTCAAAGAAAAATAACATTAACAATTCCATCAAAATATATAACAAAAGGAGATAACGAGGTTAAATGGTTCGATGCTGGAACAATGAATCTTGCGTTAAAGTAATATATCTATAATCTTTTTATATCTAAAAATAATATTTTTTTATTATAGGTTCAAAGATGAAGATAGAGATTGTTAAAACAAATTACATGAATATATGAATGATATAGTTAAAATTTATCACCAACACAAATCACTTATTTTCATGTTATCTCATTTAATAAATATATTATAAACTATTTTTTTTCATTTTAAAAAATGTTTTATTTGATTAATCAAAAAAAAACAAGTGTATAAAACATGATATTCGAAATATTGAAGCCCTCGGCAATATTAAATGATATAATATTTCTTGTCTGATCGTACATTTATTGGCATATAAAAAGATTCAATTTTTATTCCTTCATATATTTCTCTCTCATTATTATACAGAATGAATGGTAGTGGGCCAAAGTTTGCTATTACTTTAGCATTGATAATAACAGCTGTTGCAGTTGTAACAGCTATATCTGTATGTGGATTGTTGTTTAGTCAAATTAACAACTTTTATGATCAAGCTATTTTGGATATTGAAGATTTTAAACAAGTTGCAAATGAAGCCTGGGAAACGATGATTGAGACAGATAAGATGTTCGTTAGATCAAGATTTGTAAGAGATGCTAAGTATGGTGATGAACCATCGACACCAAGTAGTGGACCTAGTAGTGGTGCAAATAGTGGTCAATATTCTTCTGGATCTCAAGGAGGAGGAGTAGCCGTTGAAAGTCCTACTCCAACAGAATCATCAGCCGGAGATTCATCATCAGGAGCAGTTTGTCCACCAGGACCACCAGGACCTCCAGGAGTAGATGGAGAAGATGGTGTACCTGGAGAAAATGGACAAGATGGAAAGAGTGGAGAAAATGCTGTTGCAGAAGAACCACCTAAAGTACCAGAAGGTTGTCAAACATGTCCACCAGGTAATTAAAATACGATTATTTTTAATAATATATTTTTTAGGAGCTCCTGGACCTGCAGGACCAGAAGGACCAGCTGGACCAGCTGGAGCTGATGGAGAGAAAGGAGAAGATGGTTCAAAAGGTAAAGAAGGACCGCCAGGACCTGAAGGACCAAAAGGAGAAAAAGGACCAGATGGAAAACCAGGAGCTGAAGGAGAAGCTGGCCCAGCAGGAAAAGAAGCACAAAGAACTGTTACAGTTCCAGGACCAGCAGGACCAGCAGGCCCAGCCGGAACTGATGGAAAACCAGGTACTGATGGAGAAGCTGGTTCTCCAGGAAAAGAAGGACCAGTGGGACCAGCAGGTCCAGCAGGAGCCGCAGGTAAGCCAGGAACAGATGGAGAAGCTGGACCTGCTGGAGGACCAGGATCACCTGGAGAAGATGGTGTTTACTGTCCTTGCCCTCCAAGAACAGGAGAACTTTCTAAAAACGAAAAAGGATCCAGTTCTAGTTCTGGAAGTGAATCAGAATCTGCTGGAGGATCGGATGGAAATTCAGAAAAGAAATCAGAAGGAGATTCAGAAAAGAAATCAGAAGGAGATTCTGGAAGTAAAACAGAATCCGGTGGAGATGCAGGAACATCTGCTAGTGCTAGTAGTGATGCATCAGCTTCATCTGGTTCTGGTGATGAAACCAGTTCATCAGCATCCGCTAAAGCTAGTGCATCATCTGATTCAAGTTCTTCATATTCATCTGATAAAGAAGGAGGTGCAACATCTGCAGGTATAAATGCTGCTGGAATTGATACTAAATCTGTTCCTGAAAGTACTGATGCTGCAACTGAAGCTGCAGCTACAGAGGCCGCCGCACCAGAAGCAGTTGCACCAGAAGCAGCTGCACCAGAAGAAGCTGCAGCACCAGAAGCGGCAGCAAAAGAAGCTTCTAAAGAAGCTGCCGCACCTGAAGCAGCTACACCGGAAGAAGCAACAAAAGAGACTGCATCAGGTGGAGAAGAAAAATATCCCTCTGCTTCAGGGAGTAAGCCAGGTACTGGGAGTAATTCTAAAGGAAAAAGTGATTCAAAATCAGGAGGTTATAAGTCCTTGTAATATGTATCTTTATCCAGTATCAACAAATAATTAATATATTAAATAAAATATTGAGAAAAATTTTGTTATGTTAAAAATGATCATAGTAAATCAATTATAAAAATTATTCTGAATCAATGTTTCTTCTTGAGTTAACACAAAAAGATATTGTAAAAAATATGGATATTACAATACATCCAATCATAATTTCTGTTGGTATAATTCTAGACCTTTCAATTTCTTCGATCAATATCATTTGACTATTATCTTCAAAATTTATCTCTGAAATTCCTTTTTCTGTGAATTTATTTATAAAATTTATGAAGCAATTATCTTTTGACTGAGTGTTAACGTTGTTGTCTTGATTAGTCATATCTTTACGGAAATTTGAAAAAAAATTTTTATAATAGAAGGTACATCTTAGAAATAAACTATTGCATTTATCATCGTCTTCTCGGCATTTAACAAGTCTTTCAAACTTTTTATAACTACAATTATATACATTGTTATAGGACCAACATAAGATAGGTTTATTTTCATTTATCATAACTGAATCATCAATACTTGAACATGCAACTTTTTCAGCATATTGAATATTTTCAAAAAAAGTTTCATTAAATCTACAATTGACTTTGAAAACTTCCTTTCCTGTATTGGTATCATTGTTAATGGTTAAGAAGGAAAACTAAATAAAGTTAATAAATAGTTACTTTAAAAAACTTACACAAGATGCCAAATTAATAAATGTTTTAGTTAAAAGCATTGTATAAAAATGTTAAATAGTCTATGTATAAAATATATAATTTCAACATTTTTGTTTTATTTATAGTTTCTATTTTTGATTTGTCACCATTTACACTGGCTATCCCATTTGATAAATTATTTACTATGAAAGACAAAAACATTGGATGATTGTTTTATAATTATTATTTAAATAATATTCATTTTAAAAAAATTATTTAAAGCAATGTAGGAAAATTTTTTTCCCTAATATATTAAAAATCAAATTAGATAAAACTGATATGATTGTGTATATTTTTGAAGAAATCGTAACATGCGTATCTGCGAACAAAATAAAATATGTATATAGAAAAAAATTTGTTTTATTCATAAAAATATATAAAAATACACAAGCTTTACTAATTAATTTATTTGAATATAAAAAAATATACATCAATAAAAATTATTATAAAATTTAAAAAAAATGAATTTAAATGATATAAAAATTCAAAATTTTCACCATATTTTTTTATTTTAATAAATTGACCATTTTGTGTATTTTTAATTTTGAAATATGATTTATGTTACATATTTTACTATTTTAATATTTTCAATTCTATTATGGTCCACTAGCTGCAATGTAAAAGTTGCATACAGATACAGTGATTACAATGGATATTCAGGTCTTAATGAACATGTTGTTAAACATATAAATGATTTACCTTTTGTTTCGGATGAATCATCTGGACAAATAAAAAATATTAAATATGACAAACTTAGGATTCTCGAAGTTGATGTATCTAATATTGTTAGAACTGTTTCTAATAAGAATATGGATCTAATTGGCTTTAAATTCACGTTTAATGGAGAACAATCGGAACATCATTCATACGCAATATCTTATCCAACGGTAAAACATTTTGGAAATTTCAAGTCACGTCCTATGTTATGCTCCATTCATCAATGTGACATTGGAGTTCTTTTTATTGATAGAAGTAAGGACGCTAATGCTTTACATAGTACTGATCATCAATATCCTATTCAAAATGCCATCGTTGTTGTATTGAAAACAGAATTAGGCAGAATAGAACTATACAGAGTTAACTATAATGTTAATAATATTAGAATTAGTGTATGCCCTTATACAGAATGGATTGCAAGGCATAATATACTAAAGTATGAACCAGAAAGCTATATAAAAAGTCTTGAAGATCCTAATCCTACGTATGGCCAATATCATATTAAAGTTCCCGTTTATCCAAGAAAAAATGGTGACACTTTCTTTTCTTGTGGAAAACTTATACAACCAAATAAACATACTATCCAAATAGGATTTCAAATTAAGTATGATAGTGTAGCTTCAGAGAATAAAGCCCCACTTAGGTTGTATGAAGGAATTGTTGACATAAATTGTCAAATTGGAGATGATCTTCCTGATTTTGAATATTTTGCCTTGATTAAGAGTGAATATTCACATACAGGTCAAAATGAAATGATTAGAGTTAACGGTTCAGAAATAAGACAAAACTTCTATTATTCAAAACAAATCTTTTTCATATATAAGAGAAGATATGTTAGCTTTGATTCTAACTTAGGCGGACATACCAGTAATAATATTGAACACAGACTAAAAGAGGACATAAATATACTTCAACCAAATTGTTTTAGAGAATTATCTGATACGGTTTCAATGACAATTATGCCAAGGATTATTAACATTGATAACCTTATTGTCAAAACTTCAGAAACACCATATAACTATATTACTATCACGAATGATAATATAAGCATAGAAAATGTAATTGAATGTTTAGGGTATAAGTTACCAGATTCTAGTATGAAAAATCAATTTATATATTTCTATAGCAAAGCAGCAAAATTTGTTGTTAAGAGGAATGACATATTGATGGAGAATGACAAATTTTTAGTTGTAAGAGGAGAAATAAAAAGTTTTGGAAAATATTCCTGTTTTGCAGAAAATAAGACAACTGCATATTTTGATGATAAAGTATCTTTTGATGACATATATGTATTTCCTGCAAGCAATTTGGAAATTTCGTTTGCTCAAGAGGGATATAACAAAACAGGAGATAAATATCCATCGTGTTCTCTCATATACAAATATATTGGAGAACTTAAAATGATGTCCGTAGAAGTAAAAGATTCTGATAGTAAAATTGTCATGACAAATGCACAATTTTTAAATTTTGAAACAGAAACAAATCAAATTAAAAAAATAGGTAACGAAGTTTGGTTCAAAGATTTCAAAACTGGAGAACATATAACTGTAAAGTGCACTTATAAAACACTAATAAATACTGAATTTGGAACAAAACGAGAATATATAGACGCTAAAATTTTAAATTTATCTAACTCTGATTCAACTGCCCCTCCAAATGGTACTCCACCTACGCCTTCAAGTAACCTGATGATAATATTTGTTGCTTCCGTAGTTTTTATTGTATTCTTATGTGGGTTATCAATAGTCATTACGGTGTACATTCTAAGAAAAAGAAAAAGGACCAAAAAAAGAAAAGCTTCTATGAATTCCAGTGTGTCATCAAGTGAGTCTTCAATCTCGTCAACATCAGGAATTACAGAATCAAAAAATTCAGCATCATCTAATGTGTCAGATTCTTCAAGTTCTTCGATTAGTGCTTCCAGCATTTCAAAGATACCAAAAGGAAAAGGACCAATGAAAAAAAATGAAAAAAAGAAAGGAAAACCCGCTCTAACAATGGGAACCGGCAATAAAATCAAGGCAGGAAAAAAGAGTTAAATTTTTTATGGACGATTTACTTTAGTAGCTATAATAAAGTGATATTTAAAAATGCTATTTTCTAGTGACTATGATAATTATTAATAAATGAATCAATTGTTCTAAAAAAATAGTTTTATCACAATTTATACATTCTTTAAGAGTCTAATTAAATAAAAATATTATTAAAATAAAAATTTTTTACAATTTTTAAAATTACATAAGTGTTCGAGTACATTGATGTTCTTCAAAATAGAATATTAAAGAGTTTACTGCTGGTATAAAAAAGATATATTCATTATGAAATTTAATTTTTATCATCTTTATATATCAAAAATTTTATACTCTAATTGTCAATAAATTAAATATAAGTATCAATTTTCTATACACAAACATGGAAAATGTTACATTAAAGCAAAAAAATTGTGAAAAAAAATGTAACACAATCTGATTTGTGTTGATAGAATAATTTTTAAAAAATTATTAGTTCAAACTTTACAACCTATTGTTATTCAATACCCTAGACAATTATTTTTATTTTATCTTCAAAAATTTAATTTATCGTATACACCAAAGCATCTAGTTTTCCAGCTAATTATCTTGTTTACGTTATCCAGGAAATATTTGGATGGTTTAAAAGTAATAAGTCATGTAACGAATGTAGTCTTTTTAATAAGTCTTATTAAATATATTAGAAATGTTTGTTATAAAAATATTGAAATAACGTTGCAAATAGTGTTGATGAAATTACCAACATAATCAATAATACTTTAGAAAAAAAAGGAAATAACAAGCCATCATGGCATAATCTCAAAGGCCATAGTTTATTGGGAAAATTCCTAGTTCAAAAAAGCAACATACAAAGGAAGAAAGAATAAATTATTTTTAATGTTTAATTGAAATTTTTTATTATAGTGAAATAAAATACATTTTAGATCTAAAAAAAAGCTACAAAAATTTAATTTTTTTACAATGTCAACCCAGATTCTATTATAGATAAAATAATATTCAACAAAACTGTTACTTTGAAGAAAGATAATGAAAAAAATAGTGTTATTAAACTGTTTTTCTTTTTGTTGATAAAAACTTTTTGTAATTATATTTTATATAAGATAATTTAAATTATGCAAATGGTGATAATTATAAATTGTTACATAGAATAAAATTGTAGTTTCAAAAAGATAATTGACATTACTTCTTTTGTTAATATTAATTACATTAATAGTTTAATAGACATACAAATTTTAACATGCAAAACTTTTACTTATGCTTAATTTTTATCATGAATATTGAAGAATTTTATCTTTATAATATTTTAAATATATAGTAACATTTTTTGATTATTAATTTTTTTTAATAAACTTATATTTTTTTCTTTTAATGTTTGATGAATATTCATAATTAAAAATAAATTTAAATCTACATAGACGGGAAAATGTTTCGAAAAAACGGAAATAATTATTGTTAGAAAAATTTAAGAAAGCAAAACTTCATTTTTTAAATATAAATAATGTATTGTTCATTTTATTAATTGTTTCTAATTATCTTTATTCATATAATAATGGTGAACTTACAATACTTGGTGCTTGTATTTTTATAATAGGAGTTTCAGCAATTCCATTGAGATTTTTTTTATCACGACACCACTAATTTTTACTGTACAGAGATATCTCATGGTGTTTTCAAAAAATAATTTCTAAAATTATATTGTTTTTATCATTATCATATTAATAAATGTTTTAGCCATAATTTTAATTACTTCAAAGTTTGATAATTCAAATATTATTTACACTAGTCGAGGAATGTATGAAGACTCGGGAAAAAAAATTGGTCTTCTAACAAAATTTGTTGGAATAATAACCTAATTAAGAAATTAATTTTTTCAATGTTAAAACGTTATTTTTATGCTTCTTTAATAATAAAATTAGATTTTTGAAGTAATAAGCTATCTAATGATATAAAATTCTCCAAGATTTGACTCAAAAATGAGCACACAGTAGACTTTAAAAATTCACAAATCTCAAAAGTATTATCTCAAAAACTACTTGACCGAATCATTAGATTTTTTGTAGAAATCATCTAAGCATATATGTGTAACTTCCTGAAAAATTTCAAGAAATTCTGTTATACCGTTCTTGAGATCAATTTTGTATGCTACAAGGTAAAAATCCCAGATTAAAATAAGACTATATATTATATTTTTCAAACTTAAGAATATTTAAAACTCAAAAAAACATTATCACATGTAATATTTAATCATTTTACGTTAGTTTTGTATAAAAAATTATATTTTTATACTTCTCTTGCTACCAAATATAATAATTTTGAAACTATTTTTCCTGATAACAGATTTTTCTAAAATTTTGCATAGTGTTATATATTGACCCTCTATACATTTCTGTAAATTTTCTAAGAAATCGGTCAACTACATTTTTAAGTCCATGGTTAAGAAGTCTACACTTTGAAGCAAAATTTCTTTATGAAAACTAGGTCAAATGAAGTCGGATTTTCGCTTAAAATGTTTGTTAATAATTAATGTTTATTGTAAAAATAATCACAATATATAATAATTATGTTAAATATTCTTAATTAACGTTTTTTTAATTAGGGTGTCCCGAGACAATATATAGTGGATATGTGTTTTTCCGCCAATCTCGACTAGTGTAGATAACAAAGGAAATTTGTACATATTCTTGTACTCTCGTTATTACTTTTTTCAGATTATTATTTATACAATTTTATTTCTTATGAAATCAAATTTTTATTATACTATCCAACAATTTTAAATAAATGAATATTAATTTTATTTTGACAAAATATGTTACAAATTTTTGTAATTCGTTTTTGCCAAAAAACGTAACATCTTTTGAATAGTGTGTGTTTCCTGATATTTTTTAATTTTATTCATTTGAATATAAAAATATATGAAAATTATTTTAAATCAATAAAAAATGAATTTTGTTGATATAAAAATTCAAAATTTTCCTCATATTTTTTTTATTTAGTATATTAACTATTTTACTTATTATTTATATCAAAATATGATGTATTTATTACGTTATGTTAATTTATTAATTTCAATATTTTTTTTTCATGTTAATTGTGAGACAATAATTTCATTAAAATATGATGATTATAATGGACAATCAAAACTTGGAGGGACAATAAAGAAAAATGTAGAAGATTTGCCTTCACTGGTGGAAAACTATTATACGAATGTTCGTGGTATTGCATATAAAAATCCTAAGATTCTTGAGATAAACGTTGGTTTTATTATGAAACATTTTTCAGAAATTTCAAAGGAAAAGATGGTTGGCTTTAAATTTACTTTTCAAGAATCACCTTCAAATAATTTAACGTATATAATTGCTAATCCTGTAAAAAATATATTTCAAGATTTTAAAAAATTTCCTATTTTATGTAGTATTCATAAATGTGATATTGGTTGGCTTTTTATAGATAATGTTGCAAATTTTGAAAGTTTATATGGTGAAACATCCAAAAAACACAAAATTCAACATGCTGTTGTTATTGTTTTAAATACCGAATCAAAAAAAATAGAATTCTTTGCAGTTAATTATGATATTAATGATATTAAAATTGCTTTATGCCCTTATACAAATTGGATTTCCAAACATAATATTATAAAATTTTATCCAGAAGAAAATATTAAAGATAATGGCTTCTTTCTTGAAAAAAAGAATAACATTCACATTGTTGTACCCATATATCCAAAAGTCAATAATGAAGCTTTTTTTTCATGTGGAAGACTCATCCAACCATCGTTACCAGATACAGAAGTAGGTTTTCGAATAAACAAGGTTTTTTCATCAATTGCTGACAAAAAAGATATAGAAATATTTGATAAGCATGAAGAATTAGTTTGTTCTAATGGAGAAGATCATAATGCATTTTTTCATTTTGGTTTAGTTAAAAGTGATGACTCATATAAAAAATATAATGAAATGGTAAAAATAGATGGTGCAACAAGATACAACAATACATATTTTTCAAATCAAATAATTTTTATATATGACAAATTTCAGTTAAATATTAAATCACAATATGATTGGAATTACCAACATTCTGGGAATGGTAAAATTGACGGTTATATAGGAGGGGCACGATGTGTAAGAAAATTGAGTGATAAGGTCCACTTAACAATCATACCCATATTTAAAGGATTAGAAAAAATGTATCAAAATAACGGAGATAACAAAATTACACTTGATAGTAGCATGATAAGTAGAGACTATACTGTAAAATGTCTAGGATATGCTGGGTATGATGATGACCAACAAAAAGCATTTCAACACTTCTATTCAAAAGCTGCTAAATTTGTTGTATTCAAAAACGGCATTCCAATACCGGAAAATGAAACAATTTTAATTGAATCAACCAGTTTAAGAAATTTTGGAAAGTATTCATGTAAATCTGCATCAATAACAGGAGCATACATCAATTCTTCTATAAATTTGAAGGATACATATATTCTACCCGGAAATGGTGTTACTATCAAACTTGGGAAAACAATTGTGAATAGAAATCAAAATATCATTCCAAAATGTATAATTGAGTATCCAGATATTGGCAAACTTAGACTTATTAAGGTGGATATTAATTTTAATGGGATTCGTGAAGAATCATATGATCTAGTCAATTTTACAAAAACAAATGAATATTTTGAAAGATCCGAAAATGAAGCAATTATAAAAAACTTAAGAAATGGAACATATGTTAATTTAACATGTAGTTATATAACATCAGCAAATACAATATTTGACACAAATGAAGTATTTGGATCATCTAAAGATTATGAAACAAATTTAACAAATATTATAAATAAATTCACAACTTCAGAAATGAATCCAAAATCTGGAGACAACGATAGCATCAAAAATCTAACTCTTATACTTTTTTGTCTTCTTATATTTATCGTCTTAATATTATGCCTATTAATTGTATCCACCTTATATATTATGAAGAAGAGAAAAATGGCCAAAAAGAAAAAACCATCGATAGATATTAGTACATCAGCTAGTACCTCAGCAAATTCATCAACATCTGGTATATCAAAGTCATCAGC
Source organism: Parastrongyloides trichosuri (assembly GCA_000941615.1). Classification (NCBI taxonomy): domain Eukaryota; kingdom Metazoa; phylum Nematoda; class Chromadorea; order Rhabditida; family Strongyloididae; genus Parastrongyloides; species Parastrongyloides trichosuri. The sequence continues at coordinate 809,408 of LM523167.1, forward strand.
TTCATCTATTAGTAAAACTGGTATAACCAAAAAAGATGTATCACTAAAAGGACCTAAAAAAGAAATCATAGAAAAAAAGAAAGCACCACAAGAACGACGAGTCGGCAACAAGGTAGTTTTTACGGCTTTTGCTAAATAATATAGTGACTTCAATTTTTTTAAAAAAATAAATCATTCTAGTATAATAATAAAGTGATATTTAAATTACTCTTTCCTAATAGTTATTTGAATTATAAATAAATGAATAATTTATTTTTAAAAATTAATTTTCCCATAATCTATATTTTTATCATTAAAGTTTTTAAAACGACAGAAAATATTGGTTTAATATAATTTACTTCACAAATAGAGGATATTAAAATTGAGCTGCTTTCTGTTGTACATGTGATCCACCTTTTGTTGCTACATTCATTCGAGATACGAGATTTTCAAATGTTATATTTTCAGCATTATTAAGCTTATCAATGTTGCTTACTTTTTGTATCAAAGGAAGATGGAAATCATTTGTTGACGGTCCATCCTTTTTAGAGAAGATTTCCTTCAATTTTGGTATAGTATCAGCAGAAATCCATTTGAATTCTCCAACGTTGTTAGTGAGTTTTTCTCCAATAACAGTATCAGATACAAGAAGTCCAAATACTTCAATATCATAGGAAATATTATTATTAGTTGTCAATTGGAGACGTGTTAATGGTACAAAGCTGCGGACATCAAGAGTTGTGGATACAAAAAGGTCTTTAAATATAGATGGTGAATATTCAACCTTTTTTCTATAACTTTCTAATTCCTTCTCATCATTTATAGTTACTAATTTTTGTTTTTGTGAAGAATCATCAGTAGTAATGAGAATACCAGATTCCATAAATAATCCTCTAGCTGCAGCAATACTCCTTCCATAAGCATCACTTTTGTAAATGTTGTTTTTTAATGTAATATCTAAATTAGTTCTTCTGTAATCAAAACAATCATCAGAACCAGGTTGAACAATTGCACCAGGAAATCCGAGAGAATTAGAAAGATACAATGAATTAATCTTCTTTTGACCAACTAATATTCTATTTGATGTTTTTGAATCTATGATAAATTGTTAGTAATAATTTAATTAATAAAAACATACATAAAACAGTAATTGCAGCCTTAACAAAATTTCTTGATGACATCTCTATAGTTAAATAAAGTAAAATAAAATAATGTATTTATATTAACTCGTTAAAGAAATGAGATGAAAATTCAAACAATCTTGATGACTGACATAATTTAAAAAGTTTGAAAGCTATTTAAATGTTGTTATTCTCATTGCATTTTATCTTTGATTTTTTATGTAATACCTTTTCAATAAACAAAAAGTCAAATTTTTTGTTTTGAAATGATATATGCACTGTTTCTAACCTAATTTTTAATATGTAAACACTTTTTAATTACTTTAAAATTTATATAAAATATTATCTATATAATTAAATGATTGACAGAATGTTATCTATTTACATGAATAAGAGGTAAAATTAGATATTAATATAAAATATTATCAAATAAATATTATTTTTTCTTATTATCATTATTATCTAAATTAAATTTATAAGCATCTGGTGACTCTGTGTATCGCCTATGTGGTTTTACTACATTTATGTCATCTGTACATAAAAGTTTAACACCGATAGGGGGCATACAAAGATTGTGTTAAAAAAACTAGCAATGAAGATATAATATTATTCCATCTTTCGTCTTACAAGTGAATGATTATAAAACCCAGAACGAGCTAGAAATTCATTTTTTCAAAAAAAAAATTATAAAATAAAATTATAACGACATGAATGTATATAACTTGTTACGACTAACAATCTTCAATGTGATCAAATTTTCATGTGATATTTATGATTGAGTAACATATTTTTTAAAATAAAATTAATTATATCGGTATAAACAAGAAGGGTTTAAATTATAAAAATTGTTATCTACATTTTTTGCAATATAATGTGACAATGTTTATTATTTACCATCACCCTGAAAATTTATCTATTTCCTGATAATGGTAATTAATTTTAGTAAGTAATTGTTTTCATTTCAACTAAAAATTTTACAAATATTTTTTTGCAATGCTTCACTTTACTATAAACATAATACTTAATAAAATAATCTATATAATAAAAACAAACATTATATTATTAATTAAAATTGTTATCTATTAAGCAAATGATTAGCTGCACGAGCAACGTCATTTCTAAATCTTCTTAAAGCTTCCTTTACTTCATCTTCATTAGTAAATCCCATGTCCCTTAATGTCTCTATTGCAGTTGCAGGTGGTTCTGGAGTCGGTTGCTCTACATTCATTGGGTTATCTCTTCTTAACAATCTATTTAAATAATGTAATTGTTCATCAGGATTGTTAAAATTGTTTCTATGTTGATTATTATACATTTGTCTCATCTGTTGTTGAATAATTTCATTCTCATACATATCTAAAAGTTCTTCCCTTTGTTTTTCTACAGTACAAGCAATAGGTAATGCTTCATCTGCGGGCTCAAAATATTTGTTAAAACACGTGTCCCAAAATTCATATACCAAATTGGTAAAGTCACATTCAAATATTTTGGAAGGAATAATAATTTTATTAAAAACGTTTTGAAATAGATTGGATGAAAATAAATATGATATAAAAGCTCCAATAAAAATTGCAATAAATGAATAATTTGATGAAATTAAAATCTATAATCAATTATAAAAATATTAATCAAAATATCAACTTACTTGTAAAATAAAGATAATAGGAAAATGGTGAACAGATAATGGGAATCCAAAAATTCTTGCATAAGGTAGAATAGGGATTTCTTTGATTAATTGTACAAATATAGCAGCAAACAATGGTTCTGATAACGTTTCAATATATATTTTATGTTCATTATATCGATAGAATGATGTATAACATCGTAATGTATAAATAAATAGAGGACATGATATCAATATTATGAGTAAAAAGAATGTAAAAAATTTTCGAGAACCAAATCTTCTCTCAACAAGCCTTCCGGAATGTATTAATCCTATTTGCCCTATTGTTACAGTGAAATCATTAACTGATAAAATAAAAAGAATTATCTGTCCTAACGATGTATTTTGCCAGAAGTCGGATAATCTCAATGTATATGTCCAATCTAATGTGGCATTCCAGTACACTCTAAATATTGTTAATGAAACAAATAGAAAAAACCTGAAATAATTCTTATAAATATTAGAAGTAATAAAAGCTTACCATAATTTTGATATTGGAGCTCCTCTGAAAAATGTCAGCTCTTCAACAAAACTAATACTTTTTTCAATTTTATTCATTTTTGTCAATTCATTGTCAAAATACACATATCTTTTCCCAATTTCCTATCTTGCAACGAAAGAAAATTTGCAATAATTTTAATTTTAATGGCGGTAAATTTGAAATTATATAACAACATCTTTCTCTCTCATCACATGTGCTTAGGAGTAATAAGAGATTGGTATTTAATTTAATGGTATTGTTTGCACAACTTGATTTTTTCTTATTCAATATCTTTGATGTAATTTTATTTTGTTTTAATGATATATGTATGTAATTGTTAACAAATAAAAGTTGAGTAATTATTTTATGTTAAATGTATATTATTTAGATGTCTCTCTCTGGTTAAACTCTATACTATTCTTCCTTTGTTCATTAAAAATATATCATTTTTATTATTTTAGTAAATATGCTTAAATTTGGTCTTAAATATATATTAGTTGTAGCTGTTATTCAAGTTACCAAACAACAATCATTACCAGGTTCTTTCGTTTTTTTCCTATTTTAATATTTGTCATATTTTTAAGCATTAAGTATAACTGATAATGAAATAAAAAGTTTTGTTTCTGAAATTTGGAATTCAGATGTCAACGCAGCGACGAAACGTGATTTAAAGTTGAATTTCCAAGGACATACAAACATAAGGAGTACATCTGATGCAGCACCACAGCCACTTTTTCAATTTGTTAACACATCAATATTTAGAAAACCAACATATAAAGCTTATATAGATTTAATGGATAATTACATTCCTGATGTTGGGACACCAGAACAAACAACTCAAGAAGAAAATAATGAAATGACAACTTTTTATGAAGCAATAATGAAAACAGAAATTGGATCTAAATTATTTAATCTTTTAAAAACTAAAGGTCATCCTTATGCTAAGGATAAAAAGACATTTAAAAAATGGATTATGCAACTATGGTTTGGACTTTATTCGAGAGCCAAAGGTGTTCCAGATACTTCTGGATTTGAACATGTATTTATAGGAGAAATTAAGAATGGTGAAGTTTCAGGACTTCATAATTGGATTAGATTATACTTTTTGGAAACTAATTCAGGAAAAGAGAATTTCGATTACATGGGTTTTCTTGTTAAACGTTTTGATCTTATGGCATCCATCAAATACAAATGGAGGCATTACATGAAATCAGGTGGAAGTTTTTTTGTTGGAACTTCTCCGGAATTTGACTTCTCCGTCTACACCTTATGTTTATTGGCTAAGAGGGGACACAAAGGGTGTGCCATTGAAGTAAATGGATGTCCAGCATCAATAATTGTTCATGAACTTTATCAAAACAATAAAGTATTTATTGGTAGTTTATATCCTAAAGTCGAAATGTCTACTGAGCAATGTAAAAAATTAAATAGTAGAAATTAATTTTTATTAAATAACATCTTTTTTTNTTTTTTTATGTTAAATGAATTAACTTTTATAATAATAAAAGGAATATCTCATTCTTAACTTTGATAAAATATAAATTTTATCGCCGATCACAGTTATTTAATTTTAAACCATATTAGGACTATACTCCAAAGCATTATATCTTATCAGTCTGAATATTTTTTACTATTAAACAAAATTTTATTTAAAAAATGAAATATATTCTAAATAATACTTCTGGTAATGAGAAATCAGTGATTAGTCCATTAAGTGTGTTGATAAAGAATATTGTTAAAAAGAATAGAATTGTATCCTTACTTTATATTAGAGGAGAAAGAACCAGGAAAAAATTAATTTGAAAAAATTCGATTGGAAAGAATTTTTTCTCTTCATTTAGGTTACTGTGATAATGTTTCCAGAAACGGATGTATTATCAACCTTTGAATTCAACTCGAAGGCCACTTATAAGGAGGCAATTTTTTCCTTATTTAAAGTTGATTATTTTGTTCCATAAATATTTATCTTTAATTTGTACTTATTATATATATACTTTTGGTGTCAGTTATAATTATTTTATTGTTAAATTTTTATGTAATCCATAAAAATATATGGGGAAACAATAAATGAAAATAAAAATTTCATTTTTAAAAGCTTATTTCTCTAACATATATAGAGAAAATTTAAAAAACAATTTCAGTTTTTGAGGAATAAAAGGAGACCAAAGGATTAGTTTTAAAAAATATCTTAATTAAAATGTTTTCTTTTATATTTTTTGAGAAGGCTTCTTAGTACTACATTTTAGAAACATTAATTGCTATGACTACACATGCACCCTTTGAAAATCTTTTTTTATCATTTCAAAAACTTACTTAAGCATTACTTTTTTAATAATTTTATCAGCTATATATTCACATAAGTATCTTATAAGTAACACTTCGTAAAATTTCCTTTTAACTTATTCTTTTTTGCCCTTTTTTTCTCTTCTAAATTTCAGATATAAAAATGATGATAAAACGTATTGGGAAATGTTTAATTATTTTTATGACAATATTAGTTGCAATTTTTAATATAATATCATATTTCTCAACTGTTTACCTTATGAAAAAATCAAAAAAATATCATTTACACTTTAGAATGTTGGAGTTTCTATTAGTTAATGGGATATTTATAGTATCCATAACATCTATATTTATTTCTTTGTATTATTTAGAAATAACAATTTCAACAAATGGGACCTACATTCATTTTTTGGAAAATTTTGAAGAATTTGGTAAAAGCTATTATAAAAATTGCCTACGTACGATAATCTTTGAAAGATTTATGGCAACAATATTTTCTCGAGTTTATGAAAATTTTGTATCAATAATGCTTATAATATTTAGTATTATAATGTTATTATTATTTTCATTAACATCAATTGTATTAAGAGAACATTTCTCTCAATTAAATATTATCATGGAACATTCCTTTAATTTTATTGATATGCCATTGATATTACTTGTTATGTTCCTAGCTATGTATAATAAAAATCTTCGTGCAAGTCGAGGATATAGTGAAAATTTATCAAGAAATTATCAATTAACAGAAAATTTTAAGACTCTCTCAGCTATCCTGCCAATGTTAATTGCAAATACCATATTTCAATTATGTTGGACTTTTATAAGACTTCTTGTTGTTGATAAGGAGGGAAATAGTTTTTATATAGTTAAATATATTTATAGAATGGTAAGATTGTATTTTAATGAGAATCCAAAATAATTAAGAGTCACACTTTTTTAGACATTAAATATATTATTCATCATTATATTCCAGTACTTTCAACATTTAAAAAAAAATAAAACTGAACCTTTCCATATGAAGATCATTCAATTGATGATAATTCCATTCCGTTTATCTAGTAATAAGGAAAGACCATCAAATACTCGAATCCAAGATGAAAAAGTTGAAGAAGTAGAATTAAGAGGTATGCTTGAAGAAATTAGGGAAGAGGAAGAAAAATAATTTTTATTTATAAAAAAAAAAGAAATTTTTTTGGATTTACCCGTCACATCCAAAAAATAAATTATTATTTTTTTTTATTTCATTTGTTCTTCAATATATTCACATATATCATTAATCATTTCTTTTTGAGAAGCACTAAATGTCATATTAAATGTACCATGAATTCCTTTTGGGTAATATTTATTTACAACTGGTATACCAAATCTTTCAAGTTTTTTACCATATAATATTCCGTCATCACGTAAAATATCATAACCACATGTTCCAATAAATGTGTTAGGCATATTTTCTAAATCTTCTGCTACTAAAGGTGCAAAATCAGGATTGGTTGCAAATTTTTCAAATATTTTTGACAAGTCTTCATCTTCTTTATATTGTTTTGGTTTAGCATAACTATTTTTTGGTAATAATTCTAGTGGCAAATTATTATGTTCAAGTGAAGCTACATAATTATCGGAATATCTTATTTCATTTGGTACATGTTGATTCCTTAATATTCTATATGCATTTTCTTCTGTTGTTGGGCAACCTGTATACAAAAGAATTCCTCTAGCCATAGCCATAGGATGAAGGATAGCTGTATGGATGTATTCGTTATAATACTTTTGATAACTAGGTGATTTAAAATCTAGGCATGATGTTAAAGGATATATAAGAACTTGACATTTAAAATATCTATGTCCTCTTCTCATTGCTTTTTGAGCTACAACAGTAGCCAAATTTCCACCAGCTGAATCTCCCATTATTGTTATTTTTGTTGGATCAATATTATATTCTTTGTACTTTTTTGAACAAAATTCTTCCACAACACTGTCACATTCATTAACGGCACATGGAAATACTTTTTCTGGTGCTTTAGAATAATTAATTGATATTACCATACACCCTAAACGTTTTATAATACCATACAAAACCTGATCATAAAATGATGGTTCTAAGAAACACCAACCACCACCTGCAATAAAAATAATGGCGTGATCATTTTTTCTATATTTTCCGTTAGGTTGATATAATCGACATTCTATCCCACTTATTTTTATATTACTTATAGAAAGCCATCTCGGGCATGGAGGTTTAATTATAAAAGCCATCTTTGTTAATATTCTAGCTAACCAAACACGTCCTTCATGACCCCAAAAGTATGCAACAATGGTTCCCTAAAATTATTAAAAAGATATTAAAAATGATATGAGATAAAAATAAAACTTACTAAATATTCATTGAATATTCTTAAGCTTAATTCAAATACATGAATTATAGGTTTATCACCAATCTCCTCTGGTAATGGAATGTGAAATTTTGGTAATATAACAACACATATTGTTAGAACAAATATAATTATATCAAAAATGACATAATCCATTTTTTACTCCTGTAATAAAGTATTTAATATTATAAATTAATATTTATAAGTACCAATATAATTAAAAATACATAGGTTAAAGGTCTTATTTTAATAATAATAATAATTATTATTATTATTATACAAAAGATATAAAATAGTTTAATAATAAAGGGGCATCATCTTTTTATACTGAAAAATGTTCATAAAGATAGTAGTGGTAAGGAGAGAAAAAGGAATGCAATTAAACTATGATAGTGTAAGAAAGGAAAAAATTAATTATATGTATATTAATACTTATTACAATAATATAACTACGTTCCTACGATCAACTTTAAAAAATCACACCACCATGTCTGGGGTAAATTATTTAATTTTTTTTAAATATTATTAAAATCATTTTTAATGTTAGATGGAATAGTTTTATACTTGATTAAAATGCTAACTTTATAATGTCAATTATAATAATGCATTAAGTTATTATCTTGGAATATTGTAAATGTATCTTTGTATTGTAAGAAAAAGCGATAGATTTATTAGATAGAGTGACCTTTGGATAAGTGATAAGTTTTTAAGTCTTTTAACATCCTATTTTATAAGAAAGAGTGATTCTATTGAAGATTTAATTTTGATTACTTTTAAATAATAAAAAAAAATTTAATAAAAGAGAAAAGTAAATTAAATTTAAGAACAATTATCAATAAAATTGGCAATATCTTTTGACATTTCTAAACCGACTTTGCCTAAAGGAACTGTCATTGACCCGTGAATACCTTTCATATAATTTTTATTTTGAACTGACACACCAGATAACTTTAATTTATGAGCAAAAAGTATTCCTTCATCACGTAAGATATCATAATTTGTCGTTAGAACAAATGTTGGTGGGAAATGTGATAATTCTTTTTTTGTTGCCATTAATGGACAAAATTCAGGATTTAATAAATATGGTTCCATTGCTTTTGATAATTCTTTATCCGGTGATGTGTAATTAATAATTCCTTTGATATATTCTTCTTTATGAATGACATCCATCAAATTTTCAACATTAAAAGATTCTTTAAAGTTTTCACTTTCTCTAATTCTTTTTGAGATATGTCCATTTTTTCTCATAATATCAATAGCATTCTTATGATCTTCTAAACCTAAATATAATAAAATCCAACGAATCATATTTTCTGGACTTAGCATTCCGTTATCTTTACAATATTCATTATAAAATTGATAACTTGGTAACAAGAAATTAAATACACCTGTTACAGGATATACCAAAACTAATTTATTAATAGGAACATTATTATTTTTACATAACCTTAAAGTTGCTGCAATGACCAAATTACCACCAGCTGATTCTCCCATTACAGAGATTTTATTTCTATCTACATTAAATTCTTTGTAATAATTATTATAAAATTCTTTAATAACATTTTCACACTCATTAATAGCAACACCAAAACGTGCTTCTGGAGATAAAGAATAATCAATTGAAATCACAACAGATCCTGTATATCTTACAAGGCTATAGATACTAAGATCACTATATTTAGCTTTCATTATACACCAACCACCTCCATGAGCAAAGATAATACCATTATTATTTTTTCTTTTAGCTCCAAGTGGAATGTATACCCTGCATGGGATATTACTAATAGTAATATCTTCAATTTTTAGCCATTTTGGTTTTCCAATAGGTAGAGAAAATAACAGTACTGTAAAAATGCGTTCCCAAAAGTTAAATCCTTTAAGTCCTTTGAATTGTTCTAACAAAACTCCAATTGAATGGCTGATTCTTATTAGAATAGTAAAAAATGAAACTTTATAATAATCATCAATACATGAAGGAATAGGTTTATGATATAAAGTATAGAAAAGGATAGGAATAGAAATTGTTAGTAATAACCACATAATTTTAAAATATATTTGAATATAATAAAAATAATTGTGTTGTTTTATAACATAATAATTTTTATAAAAATAAAAATATACTTTTTTACAATTAATATAAATATATTATATTAAAAGAGGCAACAAGAGAGATATTGAATGGAAATGATTTAAAAAGTTGTGTTATACTACCGAAAAAACGATATTATAATCCATATATTCTATAAAGACAATACTAATGTATAAACCTATTTCCTACCTTGTAGTGTATGCATATTTTTGATGTAAAGTCCGCTTTATAGATATGTGTTATATTATAAATATATAAGATATCAATACAAAGACATGATATCAGGTCAAGAATAATTATATAAACCGCGCAAAATCTCTATATGATTAAAGGTTATATTTTATATAAACGTGTTGAAAGACTGTATGGTAAAATTTAAATTAAAAAACATTAATCCAAAAATGTTTTTAATCACGCTCGGGTAATGTAGATAAGTTTAGATATCATTGTGTATCAAAGGTCATTTCTCTTCATAGCGCATCATATCAACGGAAATATTTGTACTATTCCCAGGACGAATGTAGAACTCGTATGAGTAGCCATTGTAGATTTTAGAAAATCATCTTTGACAATTCATAGAGTACTAAAAACTTTGTTATATTAAATATGAAAGGTAAGGAAAATTATATATATTAATAAATTTATTTTATATAAATAAACCCGTAATTAAAAAAATTACAACATCCCATGTACATATTATTTTATATATTCATTCTTCAAATTCTTTTTTCTAAATAATTACTAATGTCTTCAATTATTTGGCTTCTTTGTTCACTGTAAGGCATATTCATAATTCCATGATAAGCCAAAGGATAATGTTTCCAATCAACAGATACACCTTTTCTGGCAAGTTTTTTAGCATATAATATTCCTTCATCACGTAATATATCATATCCGCAGGTTATTATCATGGCTTCAGGTAACTTTTCTAAATCTTCAGCAACAAGAGGACAAAAATCAGGATTTTTAGCAAATTTTGTATATATTGGAGCTAATTCTGGACATGGTCTTGAAATATTTGGTTTTATATAAATATCTGGATTTGTAAAAACATCTGGCAAATGTTTATGATTAATAGAATCTTTTATATTTTCATCATTTTTAAAATCTTCTTCCAAATGTTCATTATTTAAACATTTTTTAATATTCTTTTGTGTTGCAGGTATACCCAAATATAATAGATACCATCTAGTCAAAATAAATGGATTAAGGATTGCTGTATTTGGATATTCATCATAATATTGTTGAAAAGATGGTGTTAAAAAATCTAAAGTACTGGTGACTGGATAAATTAATATTTGAGCTTTAAAATAATTCTTTCCTTTTCTTTTAAAACGTTGTGCGGTAACAGTACTTAGGTTACCACCAGCTGAATCTCCCATTATTACAATACTGGTAGGATCAACATCAAAATTAACATAACTAGATTCACAAAATTCAGTAACAACATCTTCTATTTGATTTATTTGCCTTGGATAGACAGCTTCAGGTGCCCAGTCATAATCGATGGAGATAACGGTACAACCAACATTAGTTATTAAATTTACTAACATTGAATCAAAACATTTTGGTGATAATGAACAGAAACCTCCACCATGAATATAGATAATAGCTCCATCACTTTTTCTAAAACATTTTGAAGGAACATATACTCTACATTTAACACCACCAATTTTAATATTTTCAATTTTTAACCAATCAGGATATTTAGTTGAGAATATATAAAATGGTAAAGCTAACCAAAATCTAGTAAAGATATTTCTTACTTTTGGTCCAGATATATTTTCAATTAAATTTCCTAAATATTCATTAGATAATCTCAATAGTAGTTCCAATGTTTGTAATTTAACTCGATCACATATATTATTAGGTATTGGGATATGAATAAATGCCAAAAATAAAACCAATCCGGCTGTCCAAACAAACATTTTAGATATAAAGGTAGCACTTAAAAGTCTAATAGATTCGGAAATAGTACCATGTATAATTTTTGGTGTGAACTAGAAGTGAAAATTGTAAGATTAATATTTATGATTATTACGTGAAGGAAGAAGAAAAATTTTTATTTTGGTATGTTTTATGGAATTTATATGAATGATTGTTATCTCAAAATTTTATTAAAGATGGAAAATTTTGTGTAATGAACTGTGTATGTATACATCGTCTCTCTTTCCTTTGTAGTTTGAATATAAAAGTTCACAATTATTACTTATTAATATTAGTTAGAATTATAGTTTGTTTGATAATATATTATTCGAATTTAGTGATACAGTCCCTTTTTTTTTATCAATTTTCATTACAACATGGAACATAAAAAACTTACACTTATAATTTTTTCTTCTTCTGGTAGGTAAATCGTTTGTAGGCATTTCATAAGAAAATCTCCGATGACATAACGTGCACTTAAAAGGAGCGATAACATTTTATATGTTATATATCAAATCTAATTAATGTTTTTAAATATATGCGGATGTTTTTGCTACTGTATACCTGAAATTAGTTGTATTATATGTACAATATAAAACGGTAGATATTAAAGATGTGAATATAAAAGTTGTTGATAATGTAAATAAAGAGTTATATAAATATAGTAAAAATATGATGATAATAATGCCTGTGTGTATTAGAATATTAGAAACCACCAGATATCTCTTAACATTGCCTTCGGGAGAAATGTTCAAAACTTTTACTTTTCTAAAGAAGAATTATCCATATGTATATTATATATATATATAGAAACTAGTTTGTGGGAGAGGAATGAATTTTATTTGATGAAAACTATATATAATTATTATTATTTTATTTGAAAGAAAGAAGAAGTGTGAAAAAGGATTGGTTTATAAAATGAGAGAAATATTTTTGAGGTTAGGTATCTTAATAGTAATATATAAAATGATGGTTAACCTCTAAAAATGGGTATTTGTTAAGAAGAATTTGTATTCAGGTCATTAATGCAAAAAGGAGGTTTATGAGAATAATATATTTTATATATGATGAAAAGAACATCACAATAAGTATGGCTTATCTATTAATGTTCTTTTAAATTAAATTATGAAAAAAGGAAAGTAATTTATATTATCATTAAATAAATTTTATGAGATATAGTAGCGTTTTAAAAATATAACACGTTAACTGGAACGCAAATTTAAAAAAGTAAAAACAAAATTTTTAAATTGATAAAGAGACAAAGAAAGTATAAATAAAAAACAATGTTATATAAATTTGAATAATTGGTATTAATTTTTCCTAATAAATGTAAATATTTTTAGCAATATATATGAATTAATATTCCGGAATTTTAATAATGAAGAGATAATACATCAATTTAATATTTTCTTTTCACCAACTGTTCAACCTATTTTTACAAAAACTTTAATAACTTTTTTCATCTATCTATAAGTTGTTAAAAAAGCAATATATTATTTAATGAAAAATGTCTATTTAGAGATTGATTAATTATTGTTTAATCAAATTAACGAAGATTATTTATATTTTTGGCATTAATAGTATAATTGAAAAAAAATATAAAATAATTAAAAATCTTTGTTAAGAAAAATATTTATGCATTTTAGGGTTAATTAATTTTATAATGGAATCTCTTCATTTTACATAATTATTTTATAATAATTAATTTGTTAAATAAAAGTTATTTTACTATACGCATCATTTATTTTTTCAAATTGAAGTAAAATATTTTGAATAACCATAAAACTTGTGATTATAATGTTTTGTTAATTGATAAAAAGTTTAATAAAATAATATTTTTTAAAACATTAATCAATTAGAAGATGTATCATTGTTTGTTAAAAGTTACTATTGTTGTTTTCGATCAATAGATTATTTTTAAGATAATTCTTATAAAATATTTAGAAAATGTATAATAGATAAACTTTGCTTTTTAACTTTTAAAGATGTATAAAAATTATTGTGTTTATTGTTAGTAGCAAAATGAATCGGATTATATGCTGGTTAAGAAGATTTCAGTCAACAAGATTGAGCTTATATTAATAATCACCATTTGAACATTTTTGGGAACACAATTCATCTTTTTGTTAACTTATTCACAAAAGATGAACAATATTTCTCTATTATTTTTATATCTATTTTTGGTCAACATTATCCATTTAAATGTCTTGGTAAGAATTTAATGAAATTATTTGGTGAATACATAATAAAGAGAATATATGTATTTTATATTTTTCCATAAATTATAGCACGTGTTTTAATTATTTATTTACTTTTTCAGAGTGCACCAAATTGGTTTCCTAAAGAAGAAATTTTTACACCATCAATAAATAATGTTGGTATTGCTACTTTAGTAACCGGAATGTTAGAAAGGAGCTCTTCTTTTTCAAAAAGTGTTGGTGCTGTTACCTTAATTAAAGATAATGGTTATTTTATTGTGGTAGATTCACCATCATCAACTGATATGGTATCAAAAGATGAAATGCTAACATCATTAGCTTTACAAAATATAACACCGGGAGAAATTCAAATGGCCGTTACAACGCACGGTCATCCGGATCATTTTGGACAAGGAAATTTATTCTCAAATGCACGACATTTCTTTAGTAGCTACGAATACTTAGATAATACCTATGTCACAACTGATTTATCAGTAAATGACACAATGAAGTTAACTCACCACGTGGAGGTTTGGAATACCCCTGGACATACCAATCAAGATGTTTCGGTAATAGTTAGAACGACATGTTGTGGCACAATTGCTATTGTAGGAGATTTGTTTTATGATGAAAATGATGCCAATGGAAATATTAAATTATGGATTGATGATGCTTGGAATCCACAATTAGGAATGATAAATAGAAGAAAAGTTATATGTAATGCAAATCGAATTGTTCCTGGCCACGGTCCAATGTTTAAAGTAACAAATGCAATGAAAAAATTATATAATTGCTCTAAATGTGTTAAATGTGCAATAATAAATATTAAATGTAAAGTTTGTAAACCAATGATTGAAAGAATAATTTCAACAACTACTGACTTTCCAACAACGTTAGTTAGTTCAACAACAAGTACCACAACTACAGAAACTCCAATAATATCGACTAGTAGCACTAGTAGCACGACAACTAAAATACCAACAACAAGTAGCACAACCACAGAAATTCCAACAACGTCCACTAGTACCACAACTACTGAAGCACCAACAACAAGCACCACAACTACAGAAGTTCCAACAACAAGTACCACAACTACAGAAGTTCCAACAACTAGTACCACAACTACAGAAATTCCAACAACTAGTACCACAACCACAGAAGCTCCAACAACTAGTACCACAACTACAGAAGCTCCAACAACTAGTACCACAACCACAGAAGCTCTAACAACTAGCAGTACAACCACTAAAGTTTCTACTTCTACTACAATTTCATCAACTACCAGTCTTAAAATTACAACTACAGGTAAGTGCAGTAAAGTTTAATTTTATAAAAATAATTATTTTTATTACAAAAATAGTGTAATAATGTAATCTTCTATCTAATTATAGAAACACCTACCACTTCCGTTCCACCATGTTTTGAAGGTCCTCAGTTGCAGTATTATATTTTTACACATCCATGTTTACCCTGCCCTTCTTGTCCAGTATATTATCCAAGTAAAAATGAAAATGGAGGATTTAATTTTGAGGAATTTGCTTTAAAATATAATCCTGTAGGTAAACCAATTAATAATAATAAAGATGTTGAAATCCCTAATTGTAAGTTTAATTTAATTATCCAATTATATCATACAAAATTAATTTTAAGTAAATTACCAAAATATAAATGAGTATATGAAACTTGATAAAAAATATATTCAACCAACGATATACCCTGAGATAAAAAGTTATAGTAATTTTATAACACCATTTTCAAAGTTATCTAAGATTCCATTAGATGAGAAGAAGAAGAGTAACAATACAATAACTTCAGATCAAATACCGCCAACAATCAAGAATGCTGCATCCAAATTTATGAATTTTTTCCATAGCCGTGTTGAGAAGGAAAAATCTATGGAAGGTGCTGCAAAATCATTAGTAAATGATGCTCTCTCTGCAATGAAGGTAAATTTTTAATGATAGTAAAACGATATATTTTGATAAGGAAAAATTAAAATTAACATCGTCCGATTTTAATTATAGATATAATTTCTTATCAAATTATATATATTTCTTTTAAAGATAAATTATTTCCAATTTTTAAGGTTAATCATCTAGATGCATTACTAGCTCATCAAATGTCTCTCCTTCCAAATAATAATAAAGATAGGAAGGAAGAAAGAAGATAAGTGTAAGGAAATATAATTTTTTATTTATAAAAATTTTAAATAATTTTGTCATCATCATATTGTAATATTTATTTTTTCAAAAAAAGTAAATAAAATTTCATGTACAATTATTTTTATACAAACTAAAATGTGAGATCAATATAAGGTTGAAGAAAAGGTAAATGGTAAATTTAAAATAATGCCCTTTATAATAATAATCTTTTTGCACTGAAATAAGAGATATAAATTATCTATAAAAAAATTGTTGATAAGAAAATAGATACCACAATAATATGTTCCTCTCTCTCTTTCTTTTCAATTAATAATATCAAGAAGAAAGAGGACCTTTTTTCTTATCAAATATATATGTGTATATATAAACATAAATTCTCTAAATATGTGTTATAGTATATCATAGTAATCATTTCGGAAAGTAATACGCTTGAAATATTGTTATTATACTATTAAATACATTTTTTTTTNTTTTTTTTTCCATACAAAAGAAAAGATAACAAAAAGTATTATAGAATTAAATAAAATAGATTTATTTTAAACTTATTTAATAATTAAAAATGAGTAAAAAATTGTGGTGTTCTATTTTCAATGTATCATTATTTGTCATCGGTGCTGTACTTTTTATAATGGGTTTCATAATGCAGTATGTAATCTTTGGTAATATAATGGAAAGTCAAGTGAAAGAGGTTTGTTTGCATTTATATACCTTATCATATGTGTTAATGTAAATATTTTTTTTCTATCTATAGCAATTTATTATTGATGGAGATGTCAATGGGACAAATTACAATCAATTCACTGATCAATGGTTGAATAATAAATATACAAAACTTATGGCATATTATGTTTATAATTATACTAATACAATTGAAATTCTTACCAGAGGTTCACTTCCTGATGTGGTTGAGAAAGGTCCATACAGTTATATTGAGAAATGGGAACAATCTAATCTTTCCTTTAGTGAAGATAAAAATTATTTTACTTTTAGTAGAAAAAAAACTTATATTTTTGATCCAACTACAAGTTGTGATACATGTAAAGAAGATGATATTATTTTGATACCTGATTTAATTTTTATTAAATTTGTTGATGAATTAAATACTTTAAATTGCGCAAATTTACCTTCTCAAGTCCAATCGTTATTATGTAATGATGGAAAAGGAGTACCCGATTTTAATGATTTGATGAATCAAATTATGAATCTTCTTGGAACTGGAATGAAAGCTTGGGGTGTTGGTCCTTTTGTTCAAGTCAAAGTAAAAGATTTATTATTCAATGGTTATCAAGATCCAATATTTACAAAAATGATAACAAATATTTTACAAATTGTCTCTGGTATTTTGAGTCAACCTATAAATGGTACAATAGAATTTCCATCTGTTGCTTTGAATCAAAATAATAATACAATGGGATTAATCTATACAATCAAAACTGGAAGATTTAACTATAAAGATTTAGGAGATACATATAGTTTTACGAATCAATACAGAAATTTCACATCGGATGGTAAAATGGTACCACAAAGTTGGTGGCCAGGAAATAATAATATGAAAACATGTAGCAAAAAGGAGAATGATAATGCTAGATTGATGAAAGGGACTAATGGAGATTTTTTTTCACCACTTATTAAGAAAAATGATACATTATGGATTTATGTTGAAGATCTTTGTAGATCCGTTTCATTTAATTATTTAACTGATACTGAAGTTAAAGGAATTCCTACATACAGATTTGTTGTTTCTAATGATAATTTAAATTATACGATACCAGAAAATTGTGGATTTTGTTATCCCTTGGATGGAGATTATTATTCCTACAAGAAAGGAAGTTCTTGTTTGCCAATTGGATTAAGTGATATCAGTAGATGTACAGATCAAAATCCACCATTAGTATTATCAAATCCACATTTTTATGGTGCAGAGGAGGATGTTTTTAGATTATTTCCAAGATTTAATCCAACAGAAATCATAGACCAAACAACATTAGATATTGAACCAACAACAGGATCTGTTCTTAGAGCAGCCCAAAGATTACAAATTAATGTTATGATGAAACAATATTCAAATATATCAGTATTTAAAATGATGAAACCGGGCGCTTATCCAATTACATATGTTAATGAAAGTTTCCTAGCTGATGATGGTACAATTTCAACTTTAAATGATCAATTATTTGATCCTAAAAATTTAGTCAAAATATTGTCATTTAGTGTTGGTGTCGGTTTAGGTGCAATATTAATGATATTATCAATTATATCTTGTTTAGTATTATCATGTTATAAGACTACAGATACGAAAAAAGAAATGTAATTTATTTATTTTTGATAAGAAAACTTATATAAATTTATAAAAGTAATGGTATTTAAAAAATTTATGTCTTATTCTCACTTTCTTGAGATTGCTGTCTAAAGAAGATTGCTTGAAGAGTTTGCATTAGAGCTAAACTTTGATTTTGTTCAATTATAATTTTTTTTAATTCTTCTATTGTTTTTTCCTAAAAGATATTTTTTAAAGATTATCAATATATTTTTAAAAAATATTTTACCTGCATTTGAATATGATTTTTAGCCAAAATAAGTGTAGCAATTTTACTTAATTTTCTTGTAGAATTTTGATGAGAATATGGTATAATATTTCTCAGGTCATCTAAAGCTTTATTCAAATCATGCATTCTACAACGTTCTCTTAGATTAATATTGAGACGATGATTATTTTCAAAAGTTTCTTTATTAAAAACTTTCCTATTATTCATCGTCACTATTTAGGATAAAATATGAACATTTAAAAGAACTATATATCATATTTATTTTGATGTTAAATAATATTATGATGAATAAATTATCATTAATTAATGCTTTCTACGTATATGTATAATTAATGCCATAAAAATAATCACGCATATGATTAGCAGAGTCTTCTTTTATTTATACCTTATTTTATGTAATCATAACACAATTAAAAGAAAATTATCATATTTATATCAAAAATATCGGCATATGTAAATAATATTCTTGTAAAAGACAATTTATATGTTTAATACATGATAATATTTAATTTAATATCCAATATGATTAGAAGATGTTGTGTAGCTTCATAAAAATTCTCTTTTCTATTTATTTTATATACAGTCAAAAGATGCTTAATTTATAGGCTAAAAATATAATTCATAATATTTACTTCCAAATATTATATATTTACAGGAATCCGGATTGTTTTGTATATCTATAAATTAATTTGATATCGTAAAATACACCGAATTAACATTTTTCTCAAATGATTAGAATAATAAGGAGAGCCTAATGAAATCTCGTTTCTTTTAAATTTAATAAAAAAAAANAAAAAAAAATGATAAAATCATAAATCCTGCTTATCATTTTGGTGTATTAGTAATTTTCTCCTCTGATAACAAACATATGTAATTATCTCTCAATATGTTCGTCTTTGGTTTTCTTAATAATAGACCTAGTTTATATTAAAAAAGATGCCATGATTCAGATATTTTATTATACTTTTAATAAATATTTGGTACATATTTTCTTTTAATAATATATAAAAGACTTAAAAATGAAAAATGTTTAGATATTGGTTAAGGAGGAAGAAGGTAACTGGTTTTATAATAGGGATAATTGCATTTATCATTAATACAAGTTTAAATAAGGAAGAACTATCTTCAGTAGTCTACGCATATTATATTTCCCCCTCCGTTTGTACACAAGTTTTCTGGTCTTTGTTGTGATTGTGTTAAAAGTGATATAAGTTTGTTAAAAAAAAGCATAGATATATTTTGTACCTGAAGGTTTAATTAGAATTAGTTTAAGATAAATATTTAACTATTATATTTATTCTATTTTTTCACTTCTATTTATATATATATATATTTCAAGAAGTTGATAAAATATTAGATATATCATTATTACCATTTTGATATAATATTCCTTATTTACATGGTACCTGTTTTCATGAACGGTTATTCAATTTAAGCTACATAAAAAACATACATTTGTTGATATTTTATAATAAAATTTTATTTTTCAAAAAAATAGTGATTAATTTTTTAATTGTAGTTTAATTGTAAACAAAGTAATTTAATATACATGTATTTCTTTTACAAAAATTTCCGGTATTAAATTACTATAAAAAAGACTTTTCAATGTTATATACATGAAAAGATTTCCAATATCATTAATCCGGTAAAACGGTTTTAATATTTATAAAATATAATTTATATAAAGTGTTTTTTATGATTAAAATTTGTTTATTATTCCGAAAAGAGAGAAAACCTTATGTCGTGTTTTATTATATTAAAAAAAATGATATTTTTCACCAGTTAATAAAATAATCGAAGGTCTCCGGTTTTGAATGTGTATTAGGTAACAGACAAACAAAAAGGCATTAGCTAATAATTTTTTACATAAATCATTAAAAATTTTTGTTTATTGGTATATTTATCTTTTTTATTCTTATAACACCTTATAATTTGATATAGTTCCTTTATTTGTATAAAAATATTTCACTTTAACTTTCTATTATACCTATATTTTTTTTNGAATAAATAAATATTATAAAATTATTATAATTGATTTTATTATAGACATGACGACAACCGAGAAAAAGGATAGTATGTCCGTTATTGATAATTTAGTATCAAATTATAATAAAAGAAATTCTAATATTTTAGCAAATACAAATTCCATTAAACCGGCATCATTTAATGAATTGTTGATACAAAGAGTTAAAGAATTTCCAGAATTATATGATCATCAACAAAGAGCTTGTACCGATAATGTAGAAAGGACAAAAATATGGGATATGATAGCATATTCAATAGACAGTACTATACCTGGTGAATTTGCCAAAAAGAGATGGCTTCAAATGAGAGATAGATATAGGAAAGAATTAAAATTAGCTTTACGGGACAATTTCAAGTTTCCACCAAAATGGATATATTTTAAAGAACTTACATGGTTAGATTCATATCTTAAAGATTGCTAGTATGTCTAATTATTGTATTTTATATATACATTTTTATAGTGTTCAAGCAGGATATAATTATCCTATCAAACGTGAATCTGAAGAGGTCGTAGAACAGGAGGGACGATGTGATTCAACAGAAAATAATAATCAAGGAATATTTGTTGATTCTTCACCGATAACGTCAAATATTATGTTACAAAATATGATCTCCAATGTAAATGATATGAAGAAGGATGGACTTAATAATACTGATTTTTATAATGAAGAAAGTAGAACTCAATCAACAATTAGTAATTCGTTAACTCCTGAATCATGTAGTTCCATCGAGAAGTCAAATTTCCATGATGAAAAAATTGAAGCCTTACTAGATAGGCAATCTCCGTGTGTAATTGCTCCAAGAATACATAGGATGCGTCAAAATTCTCTTCATCTTAAGAGAAGTTTTAATCAAAATTCTTTAAGAGGTTGTACAATAGGTAATTCAAATTTATCAATTAAGTGTGACGGTGAATCTGATGATATTGAGAGTACAAATAAAAAACCAAAAATTGATGAAACAATTCATTCAACTATCCTTGATTGGTTAGATGATGAAGATTTTTTGTTTACAAAGCTTATTATAACTAGATTATCTAAGTTATCACCAAAACTTAAAAAGATAACAAAAAGGAAACTATTTAATTTGTTAGATGAAGCTGAAGATTCCCAAGATGTTTAAATTCATTAAAAATAGTAATAATTCTTTTTGTTGATGATTTGAATAAATTAATAATATATTGTTTAATTAAAAAATATTTACACAAAATATTAATTTAATATGTTTTTACTTTTCATTTTGATATCATTTAATATCTGGCCAAGTTTTTTCATTATTTCAGGTTGGAATACAAACTCATTTGGAAGGGTTTTTCTTATATTGATATAAAAAATTGCCAATGCTCGAAGATCTTCCATGCTTGTGCTTGATTTTGAATTTACAAATAAATATACATTAGGAAAAAATGATGTTATAAAGAGATCATTAATTTCATGAATCGAAATAATTTCGTTCCATCTAAAAAATTTTTCAATTTTTGAGAAATTCATACTAAATGAAAATTTTAAGCTTGAAAGATAATTATGTAATTTGGGTATAATATTTTTCTTAATAAAATCATTAAATGATTTTTGTGAAAATACTCCTTTCCATGGTTTCAAAAATAATAATGGTGAAAATTTACTTCCATCCCATGATTGTAAATTTTTGGCTACTTTATTTCTAATCATGTAATGAATATGTTTCAAATGTTTTCCCATCACATCATTTATAGGTAAAAACCATTCATGTATTGGTATATGATCTGTTTGTGGGTTCCATCCCTCAATTTCACTTTCAATTTTTGGTACAATAAAACGAATTTTGATATATTCATTTAACCATTCTGGTATTACTTCATAATATTGTATAAAGAAGGTACTCAAAAAATTATATTCTTCTTTAGGTTTCCATGATAATATAGTTCTTCGGATTGGTACATGTAAGGATTCATAAATAATTCTATCATAAATAGGTAAATCAGAAATTTTCTTAAATGTTTTATAATTTTCTGGTACCAATTTACGTTTGTCAATCTTTTGAAGAATATCCTTCCATATCAAAAAATCTTCCTTTGTATTCATATCATTCATTTGATTTTCAAATGCATTCCACCTACTATATTTTCTTGAATAAAATGGAAATATTTTAGCTACAACAACATCGCTTATAATTGAAAGATTTTCAGAAGTATTTTCTACACTGTTATACATATTTGTAATAAAATCACATATCTTGTTTATATCATTAAAATTCATCTTTTTTAAATCCGTAATCATTTGTACTAGTTTATTAATAGAATTTATTTGTACTTCCAATTCTTTAATATTTTTTTGTATTTCATTGTAATCGTTATCAAATCGTTCCAATAAAATTTTCTTCTCTATATATTCCCTACCATCTTTCTCTATTTGTATTTCAGCTAATGAAGAACAAATATTGAGATCATTAATTAATTCTGGAACATTAAATTTTGAACATATTCCATCAAATTCATCAACAATTGAATTTTTAGCATTTAATAAAGATTGTACACTGTCATATACCTTTGTATGCTTCCCTGACATATCAATAATTTTAATTGCATTATTTTTTGTAGGATCAACTTTTTTAATATCAAAATAATGTTCATAAGAAACTTTTACTTCATTCTTTTTTGCACCTTTTTTCCATTCACCATGTTTAATCGGTTTATTTGGTACTTCCTTTATTTTTCCATTTTCTTTTTTATCACCCAATTGTTTACTTTCAAAATCATAAGAACCTAAAGCTGCTCTTCCAGGTCTAACATTAACTTCGATTGATTGAACACTTCCTTGTTTATTTTTACCTAGACCTTTACTTTCGTCATATCCCATTTTTTTCATTATATTCATTATAACACTTCCTTTCGATATTTTTGATGTCATTGTATCTCTCATTCCTGCTATCTCTTCTGGAAAAGATTGTTTTGGTTTTTTAACAACTTCGCTTATTTCAAACTCCTCAGGTACATTCTCATTCAGCGTCGTTCCACCGGAAACAAAATTTATTGGCTTAGATAAATTTTTCTTCTCTGCTTCATATTTTTTATTTTTAGAACCAATATATTCATCGATACCGTCCGGCTTAAAAACACCTAAAATTATATTGAAACATTTAAAAATAAATAAAATGACTTACCATATATATGATCTTCTTTCGTCATATTAAACCTCCTTTTCCGATCAGCCCCATCCATAGCATCTTCATAATCCATAGAAGAAATATCGAAAGAAATAGCCTCTTCTTCACTTTCAGACATAATTATTATTGAATTTGGAAACAAAGAGCTTTAATGAGTATTTACTCTTCTTTCTTAAAAATATTTTTTATATCTTGTAAAGAATTTTGGAATAACGACACATTGTATTAAAAAATTTACAAAGCATTGACAAAGGAGAGATAATTATGAAACAATAAATTTTATATTACATGATTAAACTTTTATCAATGATTGGGATCATTTTTTGGTACTTTAAATTTATTTTTTTTT
>LM523167.1:833966-990895 GCA_000941615.1 Parastrongyloides trichosuri
ATTTCTTTACTTGCACAAAGAGATCCTAATATTACGTATCATTCTCCCATTCCAGACAAGTTAGTTAATGTAAGGGAATATTTTTTAAAACAATTTTTTATTAGTCTATTTGTTAGGAATATCTTCAACAACATGGATATCTTAATTTTTCACTAGTCAATTCAAATGACATACTTGATGGATTATTTCTGAATCAAGAAGCATTTACTGAATCAATTAAAAAGTTTCAAAAATTTAGTGGATTAAATGAAACGGGTGTTTTAGATGAGGAAACTAAAGAAAAAATGGGTGCACCACGTTGCGGGATGGCAGATATTAATGAGGAAGTAGATAATATTAAAAAGCGTTCTATAACCAAATGGAGTAAATCTGTTATATCATATAAGATTAGTCAAAATTCTGGTAAATTAAATAGTTATGATAGTCGTAATGGTTTAATTGAAGCATTTGGATTATGGAGTGCGGTCGTACCATTAACTTTTTATGAAACAAACACTAAAGGAGATATTGATATAAGGTTTGTTACTGGAAAACATAATGATGCTTGGCCGTTTGATGGAAGTGGAGGAACGTTAGGTATGAAAAATATTTCTATATCATTATTTTAATTAAATATTTTTTTATAGCACATGCAAGTCTTGGTAATGGTGGATTCTTGCATTTTGATGATGCAGAAAATTGGAAGTATGTAAAAATGTTTGAAAATTTAAAAAATAATGAAATTGATTATTTGAATATTGCAACGCATGAAATAGGACATGTATTGGGACTTAAACATTCTGAAGATCCCAATTCCATAATGACACCATTTTATAGAGCAAATATTGATCAGGATGGTAATTACATTAAACCACGGCTTGCAATAAGTGATATAAGAAATATTCAAAACATTTACGGCATGTCTAGTGAACAAAATGCACTTCTTCTTTTTTTAAGTGCTTTACCACAAAACAATTTGAATCAACAAAGAGAATATCAAAATAATGTTCCATCGTATAATCGTGATTTTACTGTTTATAAAACCTTCACTCCATCATTATACTTTTTTTTACCATTTTTTCCTTGATAAAACATTTTAATATTAATTTTAATAAAAATTTCCGGATTCGCTGTCTTGTAAATACTCCTAGTAGGAATCCTACTAAGGGTACCCAAGGAACGGTCGCTGTAGGTTCCCACACTCATCTATCTCTAACCACCTCTAGTAGGAGTATAAACATTTTTCAAGACTACTCCAAGTTGGACTCTTACTAGGATTCCTACTAGGAGTGGTTAGAAATAGGTAAGTGGGGGGAATTTATTATTTAATGGTCTCATAACGAATTTTGTTTGTAAATAAATGAAAAACGTTCACTGTTTCTTCCTATCTTATATCGATAGTATTGTATTATAAAAAATGTTAATATCTTCAAAAAGTGAAGAACCAGAAGCGTATGTGTTATGGACTACGATTCCTGCATTAACGTAAGTATTTAAAACAAATAAAATAAAATAGAACAATATTAGATGGCTTTTTCCTTGTGCTGGACATGTTGGAATAACCTATTCCAATGGAAAATCAACAGATTTTTTAGGTAGTAATTTTGTAAATGTGAGTTTATAAATAGAAAGATCACTCTTTTGATTATATAATTTTAGAAAGGCAAACTAGGATTTGGTAAACCAATTTATAGGTATAAAATTAGATTAACTCCTGAGGAAGTTGAAAACTATAATGTTTGTATTGAAAATAATGTGTCTAAATACAATAAAAAAATACATACACTAATTGGAACTAATTGTCATTCATATGTTTGTGATATATTAAATGATTGTTCTTATCTGGGTGGGGGATGGAATCAAGTTAAATTAGTTAGAAAGATTTTCTTTGAAGGTGAGACTATAAATAAGCAAGAGTTATGGAAACATTGGTTACCACCATTAATCATTTATGGTTTTTTAATCACAATAATATTGTACATTTTCCTTTATTGACTATATTTTTAATAGATATTTTTAAGTAAAAGTATTAAATTTTTTTATAATTCTATTGAATAATTTAAAAATTATAATATAACGTCATTTTTGATTCAATAATAATAAAATTTTCCCGTAAAATTATTTTATTTCCTGTTACAATTTTTTTGTTTAGAGGAACCAAACCACAATAAAATAGACTTTTTCATAGAAATCCCTTATATTAAATTTGTTACTTATTATCATAATGTCCTTTAAGAAAAAAATAATTTTTTTAAAATTTCTTTTTCAAAATTATTTATAAATTGTTCTTCAGTTTAATAAAGTTAGTTTCTTTATATTCATTGAAAAAAAAAAACTTTAAATTATATGAAGTTTTATTGTTTCTCTATTTTCTTATATAAATATTCAAGATTTTTTTAATTGTTATGTTTTTATTAAATGTTACATCAAATTATCAAGTACCAAATCTTTCAATTTTCACTTTAATTTGGGGAATTGCAGAAGCGATTAGCCTAAGTAAAAGAATAGACAACACAAATTTTGATATTTATAGTGATAGTAATAATGAAAGTATAAATAACATTTGGAATGAACATTGTGACTATGTCTCTTTAGATGTGTTATCACAAACAATATTAGATGAAATTTTTACGTCAGATTATAACAAGAATACTGTCCCCATGAAAAAGGAAGTTAATCAAGTCACAATTGAATTTGTTATTCAATCTATTGCTCAAGTTTCAGAGATAACTTCAAGTTTCACAGTGGATGTATTATTTTCTCAAATATTTTATGATCCACGTCTTCGTTATGACCATATGACGGAGTGCCTGCAAAATTTAACTTTGGGATATAAAATGATTGATAAACTTTGGTTACCAAATGTATGTTTTGTTAATTCAATAAAAACAGAAATTCATAACTCTCCAACTCCTAATATATTTTTATTATTATATCCTAATGGTACTATATGGATAAATTATCGTCTCCAAATACAAGGACCATGTGCCATGGATTTGTCCCTTTTTCCTTTTGATTCACAAAATTGTGAATTAATAATTGAATCATATGCATATAATTCTGGTAAAGTATCATTAAATTGGAGATCTTGGAGTCCCGTCTTCTCTATTGGTAAGTCTAAATTAGCTGATTACTCCCTACATACAATACAATGGAATAAACATTCATTCGAATATGCCGCAGGTAATTTTTGTCTAATCTTTTTTTTTNTTTTTTTTTAAACAAACCAATTTTAAGGTAGTTGGGATCAATTATCTGTCACATTAACATTTTGTCGTTCTTATGGATTTTATATTCTTCAAATGTATTTACCAACATATGCATCAGTAATGATTTCCTTTATAAATTTTTGGATTGATATAAAAGGACTTCCTGCTCGTATATCTTTAGGTGTATCATCATTAATGGCTTTAACTTTTCAATATGGAAATATTTCCAAGTCATTACCCAAAGTTGGTTATGTTAAAAGCATTGATATTTATATGGTTGTAACAACAGGTTTCATATTTATGTCCATGATTGAGATTGGTGTTGTTTGGTAAGTATTTTAAAAAAAAAAAAAATTTAATCCATTTTATAAGTTTTGTTGACAAAAAAATTGGGAATAAGAGGAAACAGATTGAGAATGAAAAGAAAAAGAAAAGATTAGAATTTTTCAAAAACAGTAATAATATTGGTAGAAGAAAGAAAGGTGCTGTAATAAAATCTTTAGAAAAAAATGATTCAATAGTGTTTTCTGGTAATTATGATGACAAGGAAAATTCTTTTGTAATAACTAACAGTGAAAATAATGTGGAAACAAAATTAGAAAATGACATAAAACGTAATTCAATTTCAAAACATTATGATAATGAATATTCATCAATGGATCCATTTCATGCTCTTGCTGCATTCAGCATGACATACGAATCCCAGGATAATGATGTGGACCAATTTTATTGGACAGGTGAAAAAATAGATGATATATGCAGGTAAGGATTATTAGAAATTTATTCCAAACTTTAGTATGTTTACAGAAAAATGTTTCCAATACTTTTTGTTTGCTTTAATATCTTTTATTGGCTGTACTATCTTATTCTTAATCAATTGGCTTTAACTGAAGCAACCAGTCAAAATACTTCTTAATAATTTTTAAATTAAAAATTTCTCCCAACTTGAATGTATTAACAGCTTTTATTAACTTTCATCTTAATAAAATGGGTTGTTCTTAAAAAATTTTAACCATCTTCTATTAAAATATATATTTTGGCAAGTATTCCTTTTTATAACTTAAATCAATTTATAATTGTTGAATTTAATAAAATACAATAAGTAAACTTATTTCCTTTTCAAATTTTATGAGCTGTCATCTTAAGTTTAAAGATTGAGAAATAAGTATATTATTTTTTCAATGATTGAGTAGTGTAGTTATGTATTTTAAAGTGTTCTTAAAAGTTTAAATTTTAGGCGATATTTATGCTAATTTCATATCATGATATGTTCTTTACTTTCCATTCTTATGGCATCTGTTACATATGGGAATGATTACAATTTACCTCCGATGGTTGATGTTGAAGATATTCATGATAATGGAAATAAATTTATACATACCAAACCAACAAGTAATTTTTTTACTAGTAATTGTAAGTTTCCTTTAATTTTTAATCTTTTTTAATTGAATTTTTAGTTGATAAGTTAAATTTAAGCCCTGAAAATTGTAATGAAGATAATGTTGATGTAATAAGTATTGAAATTTTAAGATCCCTATTTAATATTCATTATGACAAACAAATTCTTCCAAAAAAACGTGGCGTTGATGTAATAATTGAATTAGCATTACAAAATTTTAATGATGTTGATGAAGGTACAGGAAGTTTTACAGCTGATATATTGTTATCACAAATTTGGCATGATCCTCGACTTGATTTTTCATTGTACTCTCATTGTTTAGAAAATTTAACTTTAAATTATCAAGTTGTTGAAAAAATATGGCAACCATTTGTTTGTGTTGTTAATAGTAAAAGGAGTGTCTTGCATACTTCACCAACTCCAAATACATTTTTATTAATCTACCCTAATGGAACGGTATGGTTAAATTCAAGATTACGAGTGGAAGCACCATGTTATCTAGATTTGGTATTATTTCCAATAGATCATAATGTTGGTAATTATTTCTTTTTTTAGTTCCATTACTTTCTTTTTATTACTATCATTATTTTATATTTATATTTTTAGGAATGTGAACTTATCATTGAATCATATGCATACAACACAGATAAAGTAAGATTGAAATGGCGAAGCTGGGATCCTGTTTTTTCATATGAAACAAAAACAAAACTACCAGATTTTGAACTTATTAAACTAAAATGGGCTGAAAATTCTTTTTATTATGCAGCTGGAAAATGGGATCAATTAAGTGTATCATTTATACTTAAAAGGAAAGTTGGTTTTTATATTCTTTATGTATATATTCCAATTTATATATGTGTTTTGGTGTCGTGGATAGCTTTTTGGTTAGATTATAGAGCATTACCAGCTCGAATGACACTTGGTGTAAGCGCATTAATGGCATTAACATTTCAATACGGTAATGTTGCTAGAACAATGCCTAAAGTTAGTTACATAAAATCTATAGATGTTTGGATACTTATGGCTTGCCTCTTTGTATTTAGTTCCTTGGTTGAGTTAGCTATTGTAGGATATATTGATAGAGTTTCAAGAAGACCAAGTACTCATAAGCGAGGTGGAAAAAAAAGAAATAAAGTTAGTAAAGGAGAATTTGAATCTATTTGCGATATTAGAATACCCAGTAGTAATAGTTATGGTTCTATCAATGGAAATATAATTCCAGGAAATGAAATTATTAATACTTGTATAGAAGATAGAAATCCACAGAGAAATTTACAACGACATATAAATATAGAAACACAAACTCCATTAATATTTACAAATAAAAATATATCTGGGTTGGTAGGAGTAAATGAAGATACATATATGTTTGGATGGTTTGTTTATTATACTTAAATTTAATAATAATTATTAATTAAAGGCATATATTTCATAGCCCTGATCAATGGGATAAAATTGCCAGAAGAATATTTCCTGCTCTATTTACATTATTTAATATAATTTATTGGTTACACTTCCTTTCTCTGGTTAACAAAAGTGCACTTCAGTATTATTAACAATAAATGATAATCAAAAAAAAAATTATGTTTATAGAGAATGAATTTATCAAAATTATATAAAAAGATATTTAAAAAAAAAATATTATTAAAAAGAGCTACTTTGGACTTCCACTTGCAGATCTATTTAAATTACTTTCGTCTATCAATTCTCTAACTAAAGCAAATTGTCCATTTCTTATAAGGGAGTCAATGAAAGGGCCCATCCAATGGTTTTTTGTCTCTAGAATGCTAATCAATGCTTCTATTTGTTCTTTAGAGTTTTCCTATAAATAAGTTATTACAAGAGAAAGAACAAACTTCAAACAAACTTTTGAATATACTTCATTCATTTCAAAACTTTGAAGAACTCTTCTTGATACTAACATTGGTACAATATCTTTCATGGAGATTCCAACAAGCTTAACACGTAAAATATCCAAGTTAATTGCCTGCTCAGCTTTAATTTCATTTAAACTTTTAGAAAAAGGTATAGGAACAGAATTAGTTAATGGTGATGCTTGCATATTTTTTTCTAAAAAAATATTATAAATAACAGTTGAAAAAAAAAATAGTTTACAATATAAAACTACTTTAGAAAATTTATATTTACAAAAAAAAAATGTTAGGCAAAATAACACCCTACTAAATTAATATTCTATAGTAAAAAATAAAATTTGTTTTTATTCAATACTAATGCGGCTCTATATGGCTCAACGCATCAATCCAAATATCAATGTGGTTTGTAGGAAGTAATAAAAATAAGTCTAAAATATATAAAGAATTTATAAAATGACGATCATCATATCAAAAGTATTATGTGTAGCAGTTAAATGTCCACAATGTCTTATTTTTATAGATAGACAATGACATTTGGATGGAAGGAACAGTGAAATTAAGGAAAAATATACAATTGATGAGTTAATACATATATTATATTAGGATTATATCTAATAAATAAATTAATCTTAAACATTTAATAAATTTTTGTAAAGGAAATATGGTATTAAAATATCAGATGACGATATAAAAAAGAGATAAAGTACTGGAAATCCCTAGGAAAAGATTAACCAAATATCTAATTTTGGCTTTTCACAATAACGATGACCATATTTTTATTTGTAAATATAAACACGAGCACATTTTTTGAGATGCTGGAAATTGTAAAGTATTTAAAATGTATGGTTTCCGGAATAAGTAGTATATGTTAAAAGTGAAAACACAATTTAAAATGTTTTTCAATAACAAAAAAGATAAATATGATAATTATCATAACAATAAGATTAAAAATATATAAATTGTTTATCAGTAAAAACTTTTTTTTTTAATATATTAAGATTGAATTTTTGAAATAATTCAACTTTACAATGAAAATTGATAAGAGTACAAATATTTAATTCTTTGGATCTTATTGAGTAGATACATTGTTTACTTAATATTATTGAAGGTAAAAGAATAGTAAATATATAAGAAAGTGTTGTATTTAATGTTGGAACAACTTGAAAGTAGGATTATTAATTTTTGTACAAACATGGCAAAATATTTTTAAAAATTGTGGCTTATTCCATTTAAATATTTATCGTATTTGTCTTTTTGTTTACTTTATAAAACATATAAAATATGTTTCATTTGAAATGTATTTCAACTTTTTATATCAAAAAAGAAGATTAAATGACCTTTTTGATTTAATGATAAATTTGTCTTTATATTAAAGATGAAAAAATAATTTGGAGAAATGTTGTTTCCATGACAACTATGATATATACCAGAAAATATTAAGTTTTATTCATTTAAAATCTTACTTAGAATTGTTTTTACCATTTTTCTTTTTAAAAATGGAGGTTGAAGGACAACATGTGGAAGAGGATGTGCCTGGGCCTTCAGATGAAAGAAAAATACAAGAACGATTAATTATGTTACAAATGAAATTGGAAAAAGCTCGAAAACATAAGGTTGGTTTTGAATTTAAATTAATTATTTTAATTTTTTTAGGAACAGTATATAGATTATATAAAAAACAAATATCCTAATTATAAAATGCCAAGAATACATAAAGAAAGAAGAAATGATTTAGATTTTTATACAATAAATTCTATAGATGATTGGAAATATAAGCATCCTATAAATAGTTATAGATCAGGAAGTTATTATTATTCAGGAACAAAATTATTAGAGCAGTTAGAGACATCAAAATATTTTTGGGATATAAATAGATTTCGAGTAAATAAAACTAATGAAAAACGAATAAAAAATTTTGATAATGAAATTGGATTTGGGTAAGTAATTTTTTTAAATAAAATAATATATATATATATATAATTTTTATTTTTCAGAGGTATTATTTTACATAGTGAAATGCCAATGGCTATCACTAGAATTAAGGAAGTTAAAGCTGATTTAACAAATTTAAGGAATTATAGGTTAAATATGGGTAGCGAAGAATATTTTAAACAAAAAAATTATAATTACGCAGAGCATATGGATAATTCTTTAGAATGGAATGATAATAGTCTTAATGGCACATCAAATGAGTTATTAGAAATAAGAAAACAGATTATTAATCTTAATTTAGAAGTAGAAGATAATGTAGAAAAAAAAATTGAGAAAAACATTAATGATAATAAAATAGATATGAATAAAATTTTTGAAGAAAATAACATTAGCTATAAAGATGATAATTTAAAGGCGGATGAGGAATCAAAATTAATTGATGTGAAAGAAGTTGAAGATAATAATAATAGTAAGGAAATAAAATTTGAAGATGTTGATGCAAAAAAGAAAGATATTGATGAAAGTGTTGTAAATATATCCAAAAAGCGAACAATAAACTTTGGTTCAGCACCTCAATCAACTAATGATAATAAATTATCATCTGGTTAGTTTTTAAAGTTATCGTAAATTACCTCTAATAATAATAATAATAATCACTATTACAAATGTCATAATACGAACTAATGTCATTATTATATGTCATTTAAATATCCATCTAATTATAAAAATAATTATTTTCAGAACAAACAATAAATAAAGGTAAAAATGAGGATAAACCAACTACATCTGTTGATGAAAAACTAAAAGTGCTTTTTGGAAATCAAAAAAAGAAAAATAATGTGAGCAATATCCTGAAGACGACAGAACCATTAAAAAATAATGAGGAAGAAGAATTTAAAGGTGTTAAAAATAACGATTTCTTAGATAATCTTTTTAATAAAGATAAAAAAAATGATAAGAAGACGAATATAATTTTTAAAAAAAATACTAACGATGATAGCGACGATGATTTTTTTAATTAGTTTCATATTTTGTTATTTTATGAAAGTAGATAAATTTCTTGTTAAATAATTTGTTTGTATGAAAAAAGTTATTTTATTGGCATAAGTATAAAAGTCATGATAATATAATTCCGTTGAGTATTTCTACATTTATAGCTTCTATTTGTTATTAAAATATTTTTTTATGTAATTTTTTCTCAATTCAATTCTTTTTATTAACATATATTTTGTTTCGGCTTTTCATTCAATGAATGAAAATTTATGTCATACATTTAGCATTTAAAAAAATGTTATTTATATGTTAGGACATTCCTTTATAATAGACAATTAAGTACAAAATGGCGCTTTTTTGGAAAACGATACGTGTTGAAATCAAACTGTAATTAAATTTATAAAAATGGTGGGTAAGACATGTGTTCTTCTTATGTTTGTCATTTATTGGTTCTATAAAATTTATATATTCTATAAATTTGTTAGTTGAGATTATCTATAAAAAACATATTTATATTTTATCTGCACTTCTAGCAATATTTATGATTTGTATTCAGGGTAAAAAATTTTTGTTAAATTTATTAAAAAAAAAATCTGTCATTTTTTTTTAAGATAACTTTAAATTATAT
Organism: Parastrongyloides trichosuri; assembly: GCA_000941615.1. Taxonomy (NCBI): domain Eukaryota; kingdom Metazoa; phylum Nematoda; class Chromadorea; order Rhabditida; family Strongyloididae; genus Parastrongyloides; species Parastrongyloides trichosuri. The sequence continues at coordinate 843,981 of LM523167.1, forward strand.
AAATATAATGTTCCTAAATGTCATTAATGGGTTTAAAAATGTACTTGGTTTATATTATTTAAGAGTAGAAAAGTTAACTTAGATTGAGAAACATATATAAAAATGTTAACATTATATTGTATGTTATTGTGTAATTTTGATTATCTTATTTTTTATTCAATATACATACATGATATTATTTCATTATCTAAATAACATAATATTTATCCTTACCATTGTATATTTGTATTCTAAAATTTATACATGTATAGCATTGTCTTTAAATGACAACGTTAATAGATAAATCTTCAAAAACAAATGTGTGGATTTTTACGATAGAAATAATATTACCTTCAATAGAACCATCTTTCAAAGCATTAGGATAATAGTACTTTAATGTTATTTTTTTATGAGACCCGTTACTATTTTCAATTTTTATAATTAGTTTTTTTTTTCTTTATAATACATCTAAAAGGAGGTAGTGCCATAATAATAATAAATAAAAGAATAATATTAGTTTTTACATTACCAAAATTATTTTTATTAAAATCAATCATCTTTTTTTCATATTACTAATAAAAAACATTTTATTTTTTATTTTTTTACAATATTTTTATACGATTGTTTAAAATTAAATCAACTAACTCTTTCAAACATGTTATGACTGGTTGCATATATTTTTTATTCCACAATAAGTTTCCATTTTAAAATGTAGTCAAATATAATTTGTGATTTGTGTTATTTTTTATAGTATAAAAATATTTTATGAAACTAAATATAGTTTAAATGTCAGTTTGGATATGCCTTTGCTTACATAAAACATAATATTAATAATAAAATTATGCCATTGTTAAACCATTTAATTAAAAAAGGCACAACTTGGAGGAGCAAATGTTATTGTGAGAATTTTTGACATCCCATCATAGAACATTTGCAATTGGTGCCTCTCCTTATAATTCATTACGACATTTAAGCATTTATAAAAGTTGATATTTAACACGTCAAATTTATTTTATGTTATACTTTCTTTATACTTTCATCCATCATTTTAAAAATAATATGATCATTTTATGGTACAATGTTATTTTTTTTAATTTCTTTATTCTTATTTAAAAAAAAAAAAAAAACTTATTATTAGGTAATAATGGTAACGATAATATTTTTATATAAGTTTGTTTTTCATGCCAAACTATAGATAAAGTCACAAAACAGAGCTTTCAATTTTTTTGTTTAATCTTTTAAGGATAACATGTCATTTATGACTAAAAAAATTAAATGACATTTGTTTTTAATTCATGTGCTCTATTTTTTTTACAAAAATATATTTCTATAAATTTAGTTATCCAAGAGAAAGCATATTGTCTTAGGAAAAAAATGAAGAGTATAAAGTGATTAAGATTATAGTTCATTACTTCATATTTTATTCTTGGAAAAATTTTAAAAAACCCTTTTAATCTTTACCATTTTGTTTTAAATAACTATTTATTTAAGTTTTTTAACTCTTAAAATTTATTACTTATTCAAATCGTTTAATATTTTTAAAGTTTAATACATACCCATATAAATATTGTAATTCCCTTCATATCTATTTTATTCTTTTTAATTGTTTTCTTTATATCAACTAATCTTAAACATTGAATAATTTTAATCTTTAGTTGATTTTTTAAAATATAATAAAAATATTTTAAATGAATATAATTTCAAAAGCTTTTCTAAATAGGCGCTATCTTTTAATTAAGAGTAAAGATTAGATATTTATATTTATTTTTTTTTTATTTAATTGAAATTAAAAAGATATACAAAAAATATAATTTTCTTTAATATGATAATACTATATTTATTTTAGAAAGTTTCAATGTTATGTGATTTTGTAAAGTTTGAAACTATAATTGGATAATTTTAAATGATTACATATTATTTTCACTTCTTAAATGGATTTTAAAGTACTGTGGATAGTTTCTTTCTCATGTAATTATCTTTTTTTTGGATGATTAAATGAAGGCATCTTTAAACATATACCCAATGTCTTCACTAAATTTCATTTTCTTGTTATTTAAGTTATTAGACAAATTTTTATATGAAAAACAATATTCTTTATTCTAATGACTGTTGAAATTTGAATATAAAGATAATTCGATAAAACACAAGTGTTTTCTTAATACTTTTGATAACTATTCTTAACTAATATATGTTTGTCTTTAAAGCCTCTTGCTTTTTTTTATTATCCTTTATAGATTTTTAAATAACCTAATTAAATTGTTATTAAAATGAAATTTTTATTATTTATTTAATTAAACATAAAATTGTTATGATTTTTATATTCTTTTCATTTTTTAAGAAACCAATAAACATACTTATCTCGAAACCACTGTCAAGTAAATTTAATTTTTTACTTATTATCAAAGCTTTTATAATCGGAAACCTTATTATTAGTTATTTTTTTTTTCTTACTACACTCTTAACTTTTGATAGAACAGAGCCAAGGTACAATTTTTAAAACATTTTTAACATAACTATTAAGTATAAATATTTTAATTCTATGCTTAACATATAAATCTACTTCATAACATATGATTAGCTTGAATATTTTTTAAATATTAAAAACTAATAAATAATTTATACTTTGTAGAGATTGACAGTGATACCAAATAAAAGGAACATTCTTTGGAGAAGACATGATACCGATTATTCTAATATTTAATCTAATCTTATTGGTATTTGATATCCCATTATTTTTGTTTTCACTACTTCTTTCAATTTGCATTGCCAGCAGACTTGTTTGGAAAAACAAAGAAAGTTCTTTTTTCTTTTTTTCTCAATTCCTGATTAATGGAATTTTGGAACTACTATTTATAGGACTTGAATATTTCCTTGTTCGTATACCATTATATGGAATATTTAATGAAGGATATATATCTCTTGGAATGATGCCGGGTTTAATATATGGATTTTCTGTATATCTTCCAGTAACGATTGTCTTTGGTCAATTTTTAATTGCTTTAAATAGATTTTTTATGATAAAATTTCCCTTTACTTATACAAAATTTGTCAATATTAGAGTTATGGTTGGAAGTGTAGTATTACAATTTCTTCTTCCAAGCATTCTCTTAATATGGAGTTTTAATCAAAATATCCAAGCAAATTATACTTATGATAATTCAAGTACTGTAATTGAATCAATTGATGACAATTATACTATGAATTCTGTTCTAATTTGTATCATTATGTGCGTCTTTTGGTCAATTGTTAATGTCATTTTATCAGCCTTAAGTATATATTTTTTAACAAGAGTTAATAGGAAGATGAATGAAAAATCAAAAGAGAAACCGCTTCTTACACATTCATGTATTCAAACGACAGCACAAACATTTCTTGCTATTGTGGCATCTCTTCAATATATTTCATTTATTACTGGTGATCAAATTATGGAAACAATTGCAATGCATTTATATCCATTTGCTGAAGATGCTGTTAGTTTATCATCAGCTATTGTATTATTTAGTGTTTGCAAACAGGTACGAGAACATTTTCTTGATTTTTATCATCTTAAATGGTTGTGGGATAAGTATGAAACACAATTTAATAATAATTCAAAGCAAGTTGTTAAGGCTTCAGCTAACACCATTGACTTAGTTTAGCATAAAAGTTAAATTGAATATATATTTTATGTAAATAATTTTTAAAGTGTAAATAAATTTGTTTTCATTTTATAGCCTCTTAATTAAGATATTTTTGTGAAGGTTTGTAATTTGAGGATAAAAATAATTGCTTTTCAATAACAGAAAAATTCTTTTTTAAATAAAAATTTAACAATTAAGAACATAAATATATTATTTGTATGTCAAATATATTTTAAATTATCAAGAAATAATGTTTATTTACTACATTTTTTTACAATTCATGTTCTTTATAACTTTAAAAAAGACTATAATTATTTTTTTAATAAATAAAAATCTATTGTACTTTAAATGTATACTTTGCATACTTGTTAATGGCTTACATTTTTTTTTTGAAAAGAAATCTTTTTTATTGTATTGCTTTCTAAATGAAAAAGTACATGCTTATACATAATTGAAAAAATTGACCATATTTTTAATTTAAATTCTATTGTTTTTAAACAGAAAAGTCATTCGTTAAAAAAGATTATATTTTAAAAGTGATATTTGGTAAAAATTTCCTTCAATAAGCAAAAATGACTCCATAATATCATGAAAATTAACATTATACTATAAATAAAAAAAAATATTGAGGATATGTTGTAATACAAGAAATATTTGTCAAATGAGTGTGATAAATGTACTTTTTTATCATTTCAATGCCAAAGTGTAAAATTTCTTCAATTCAATTATCCTGCGTCCACAACATATTTGTATTACATAAATTATTAAGTAATCAAAAATGGGAAAAAATTTTATTCTTTAGGGAAGGATAAAAATATTATTTGTAAAATATTTTGACAAATTACTTCAAATGACAGTTTATTTTAAAAATTTTAAAAAATGAAAACCTTCCTTAGACGTCTACATATTTTCATAAATTGTAATTAATAAAAATAAATTATTTTAAGTAACATTTTATTAATAAAAATATTGTTATTAAAAATAAAATATAAGTAATGATAAATGCCATATAATGATTAATTAGTATGTATGATTTATATACATTTAAGAGAACATATAATTTTTATTATTTTCTTAAAATGAAAGTACATTGAAATAGAAGTGTACCATCAATTATTCATTTTATTTTAATAAGAAACTTTTAAAATTTCCGACTTTTAATTTAAAAAAGTTTATATTGATAAGTTACAAAGAAAACATAAAATTATTTTTTTTATATAGTTTGATTAAAGTACAATTTAGTTGGATTAAATTTTAATTAACTTTGTTAAACTTTATCCATTTTTTGAAAAACAAGTTTTTACGAACATCAATCATTCTTGCAATCCCTCTAGATTATGTTAATTCAAAAATAAATTTAATAAATAAAAGAACAAAATCATCATCAAATTTAAGAAGAAAAATGATTAACAATATTTTTTAATTCTTTTTATACAATCTCCTTTTGTGAATATCCATAAAAAACCTTTTAAAAATATTCTATTATTATAAAAATTTTATGGCACATTTTTATACAATATTTGACATTCTTTTAAATTAAGATTACAATACAAAAGCTATAATATACATTTATACGTCTGACATTCCCAATTAAATAAAAATTTCCTATAGAATATATTTGAACAGAGACTTATTAAAGGAAAAAAGATATAATTGAAATATTTTACAACTCTCCTGATTTATTACAATGTCGGAACAATAAAATTTAAATGAATATTATTTTTTTTTTATTAATGTAATTATAATAAAAGTTACATCAATTTTTGATTATTTATTATTACAATGTATAATATTTTTTATATTTAAAGAATACAGATATTATATCCCTCAAATTTTTATATCTTACATAATCAACCTTGAAAAATAAAATATTTTTCGATATATCTTATATCTTTACAAATATTTCTTGTTTCCTATTACAGAGTTACAAATCTGAACTTACACAATAAAATCTAGTTTTTAGTACAATCATAAATGGAAAGGTAGACAAAAAAACGTGCTTATGTGATATAAAGTTTATTATAAAATGAATATTTAAGAATGTTAATTAAAATATAATGATGTGAAATCAACGAATAAAAAAAAATAGATAAATATACTCTATATTTAATAATAATAAGATGAAATAAAAAAATTTATATGAAAAGAAGTTAGAAAAAAAANNCAAAAAAATGCCACGAGCCGGGATCGAACCGGCGACATTTAGATCTTCAGTCTAACGCTCTCCCAACTGAGCTATCATGGCAATGGTTACAAATTTTCTTATACTCTTACTATTACAGTGAAATTTTTAATTAATAATATTTAATATATTATTAATATAAAACATTATAAATACATTATCAGAAAAATCAAACATCATTAATATAAAATTTTTATCTAAATACATTTTATTTCTGCAATATCATTCTTTTTATCAAACTGTATTAGTTAAATTATCATTTATTTAAAGAGAATCATAAAATGATAATTCATCATCAATATAAATATAATAAAAATAAAGTCCCTTAAATCTAATAATCGTTATCTTCACATATTGATAATTCATCCTTGATCAATCCATCTTTTAACTATTAGACAAAAGAATAGGAAAAAATTCTTATGCGCAACTGTTATAAACATTAGCATTGTCTATGTATCAATTTATCTTATATCTATCCCAAACAATTCTGTTGTTTATATCTATTAGTCTATCACAAATCAAGAATATATGTACCAATAAACAAAATTTATATATATATATTGTATATATATATCTGTCAATTAATATTTGGCATTTGTTAATTCTTTCTTAATGTCTATATAATAATTTATATTATATGTATATATCCTCATTTTTCATTTTTAAATATTATCATTTTGTTATTTGATTGAGATAGGTATATTGTAAAATTGTAATTTTAAAGTTCATCTATAAGAGATTTTGTACTTTTTTTTTTGATACATTCAATATTGGTAATGTTTCTATAATAATCAGTTATAAAAGAATGATCTGGTTTCACAATGCGTCAGCTATAATAGGATTATTGGAGTTGATAAAGATTCAAGTAGTAACTAATAGACACGGTTACATTTTGTTTGGTTAAAAATTTGTATTTCAACTACTGTTTCTTTAAAGTAATATGTTTATATCAGTAGACTCAAAAGATTTATATTTATCGCAATGAAATTTCAGTCAAAGCATAGGTTTTTATCTTTTTTCGAATATTTTTATATATATTTATGTTAAAATGAAGAAAAGAATAATTGGTTGTAGGGAATGTAGCTATTTTAGAGAAAGTAATCTGGTAGAAGGATTAAGCTGGTTATGAAGCCTATACTAATTTTAGTTGTGAAAAGTCTTTACCAAATCTATAGGATGGATTAAGGAGGATCATTTATATTATACAGAGATAGTAGCTATGTAATTAAATCTTGTATGTGTCTTTTATGTATAACGGTATCTCACTTTATCAATGATAGAGTAGCATAAAAATTTTGAAAAACTTTCATTCTAATATAATATATATTCTCGAGACGTATAACTATAAACATCTTTCTTTATATCACTAGTAAAATAGTTGGATTACAGTATTTTGGTGTATCGGCTTAACAAAGTTGTCTCATAAATCCAAAGTTAAACAAAAGTAAAAGCATAATCTTGTGCATACGGATTGAGATGTGTGATTGTGATTAGAAGAAATGTTAAAGAAAATTGAGAGAAGAGATACTATATGATTTATTTATACCGCGAAAATTTTTGTTATTACAAAGCTTTTGACTATACCTATTTTCTACTATCATATCTTTGGAGATAAGGCGCCCTCAGTTAATCGCATACCTTATACGATTTATGCATATAGACAGCTAAGCATATCATGATACAGCAAACATTCCTTTTCATCACTATTATCTTATCATCTTTACATCCCTCTTATACATGATTAGATTAGCATTTATGCATTAATAAATGGTATTAATATAAAAATTAAATCCTTTTTATTTTCAATACAACCTTTTTACGTGAAAAGCTTTAAGCATCATTGATACCTGATCTAGCCCCCATTAAGGTTAAATTAGAAAAAGTTAAACTAATTTTAAAGATATTTATCTAAGCTTAATTCACATTAAAAAAGATATTTCATTTCTGCACATCTTAAATTTTAGTTCTTCTTTTTACTTTTAATATATTGTTGTTATGTTTAATTGACCTTGAAGAAGCCGGCTTGTTTCTCTCCCAATCCTTCATGTCTTTTAAATTATTTAATAACTCAACATCTATCCTTTTTATGAAGTTTCATTTAACTTTTATTTTTCTTCAATCTTTTTCTCACATCTTCCTAATCATTCATCTTAGATATTTCTCCCTTTCCAATCTCATCTAAAATAGTCATTCCCTTTAAAATTTATAATACACATTTATATATATATATATATATATTCGCTCTTTGTCCAAATATATATTTTTATCATATCGTCGTTCGAAAATCGCTGAGAAAGCATTTTCTTTTTTGTGATGATGACTTCGGACTACAATAATATTTTGTACATGTAAAGATGTTGCCTATATACATTCATGTATTTTTCTTAGTCTTTATTTTAACTAACACGCGTCTTTTTATATTATTATCACTTGCTCACCACACATTTTGAATATGATTAGTTAAAAATAAGCTGGTAGAAGGCGGCTATATCAAATAATAGGTAGATGTGGTAACATAAGTGTGCGGCTGCCCTTTAAAGAACTTTTACAATCATCTTTTTTTTTTCTTACTCACATAAGAAGATGAAAGATTTTTTCACATGATCAAGAAGTTATAGTTAATGGAAATTGCTTTTTTGAACATATATACATATAAAGGTATTTCTTACAAATACATGAGGGAAATATTATATGTATACAGATATGAAGAAATGTTAAGCTTTTCATATGAATTTAAACTATATGCAAATAATGTTATGTGTTGATGAGATTTGATTTGATCAAGAATATATTTCCATTTATATTATATTTCCTCGCTCCCCTTTTATTTTATCGCAACTCTTGTATCAAATGAAAAGGAACGCGCATAATTTTTTAGAAGCTTTCACTATCCATATATATACATATATATATATATATATATAATATTTATAACATAATATGAATGAATAGAAAAGACTTGACGTTATTGGAAAACATCTTTACTATTACTAATAATATGAATCAAGTAGAAAGATATGTTCAAAATGAATCATGCATTAAAAGGTAATGGTTGTTGCGCAGGTACACAATCACACATCGTGGATGTTTCTTTAGCCGAACCTGCTTTTTTTTATTCCTCACTGAAACCACTTTTTGTGACGATAAATATTTATTGTGCTATTGATGATCCACTTTCACCCTAACCCCTTCTCGACCTTCCAACTTTGTATATATATTATATATATATATACACATGTATATATATTTATAAATATATATTTTATACAGGCTAAAAAATTTTAAATTTCATCTAAATCTTTCATCTTTTATTACCCCCATCTTTCCTATACAATTTATTATTAGAATCCATCTTAACTCCACCCTCTCTTCTTCATAATTTCGTCTCTGTTTATCACCTCTCAATATAGTAAAACTTTTGCTTCTTCCTAGCCTCTGAAACAGGCAGATCCCTTTTTCAATTAATATACAAAGCGTATTTATTCGATAGGCGGTGCTTGGGATGGTTTGAACACAGTCAGCCAACAACTAGCCTTGGCTGGATTCTAAAGCACTCTTCTTTATTCTGTTGATATGTCTTTCACCATCAGCATATATATTCACCAACAGCCCTGCTTTTACTTTTTGGAACAAAACAAAAATCATTTTTAGGGTGGCTGACAAAAAAGCCCCATATATACCTTGATATAATATCATCTTAATTCTTAACTGATATTAATATATAACTAGGTACGCCATATTAAAGGTTAGGCCTATCTTTTGTGCCTTATCATAACCTTCTTCAATTCCATTTACAATTATTAAGCTGTCTTACCTTCTTTTATGATACATTTATATTTACGGATTGATTATAATTATTTATATATTCTTAACATTTTTATACATATATATATACATTCAATATATTTTTTAGATATATTTCCCTTCTCATTACATAATTCTGTTAAAATATTTGAGATAAAACCTCTATACTATTCTTTTAGAAAAAATTTTTTTTCTTGGATATTGTTTTACCAGAAATCATCAAGTATTTTTTTTACTAATCAAATATCTATATTATATCATAAGTTTAACAACTAAAAAACATGACTATGTTTCCAGTTCGAGTAGTCATAGAAACTGTTAAATCAGAAAATTGTATCACTTGTACAACTTCAGGATCTCCATTAGTTGATACTTATGCTGTTATAAGTACCAATACTCCATTATCTCAATTAACAGATTCAATTTTGTCGGCTTTAGGTTATACTAATCTTATAAACTCATCAAGAGGTAAGTTCCTTAATATGATATGCATATAAAGTGATAGAATGCACTTTATGGATTTTTAATTAGACATTAATTTTATTATAATACCTTTTTGATTAGATATGTGTATAATGAGGGATCGTATAAATAACCAAAATCACATTAAGATTGGCAATATAAATATAAATTGCATGCAAATGAGGTCTAGATTTAAGTGAACTTTTTTTTATTCATAGCAATCTTATTGCTTTTGTTAACAAATAAATATGTATATATACATGTACATATATATATATANTTTTTTTTTTTATTTTAATGTTCTTTTAGGTCTTGTACAAATTTCAAATTGGAAACCATTGACGTTTGAGTCAATTTGTGATAACCCAGAAGAAAAGATAGGTGATTTGATAAAAGATTTTGCAAATAATGTAACCTTAAAAATTATTACAAAAAGGTAAGTTTTTAAAAAAGCTGATTTATTACAAACATTGTGACACATAATATGTCCTGTTTATATGAGATAACTAATTAAAAAGTATATTTTTAATGTTTTGATTTGATTAGACAAACTAATTGCATTTATTTGGTTGATGATTGCTTAATATAATCACCTTTTATCATTTAAAATTATACAAAAATTAAATGTATGTCGATTATTCGGGAATTTTGATATAAAGATAATATATAGATAAAAGTGATTGTTTAAGCTTCCTTTATATTTTAAAATATTAATACGGTAAGCTGATATATACATGTATATGTCGTCATTCCCCGCAATACATATCATCAGAATATAAAATGAGCCAGTCAGAGGAGTAGAGATAATTTTCAGTTTATTAATGCTAAGCTGACTACAGAATAGAAGAGATATTGTATATGTAGATTGTTCCTTCTTTTCCTTCCTTCTATTAATATATATAAATTTATGACTTTTTCATATACAACATATATGTAATATTAATAACATTATAATCACATATATTTCACCATTTCTGATTATTATTCATATACGAGATGAATAAAAATTTTTGGTGCTCTTAATTTTTGATGATTTGGTAAAAAAAAAAAATATATAAAAAGTGTTGGTATTATGCCATATAATATATAAGAAATAAATTAATTTTTTTAACACATCTGACTTTTAATTTCATTACAAAATCGAATGATTTTAATCCTTCACCTCTTTACACAATCCACAACAAAAGATATTATGTAATGGTTTAGTTATCATTTCAAACACCCCAAAAATATTTGTAAGATGACTGTGAGATGTATCAGGTAGAGAGTAAAAAAGATAGATCAGCGATGTTATTGTCAATACCCCTGGTATTTGACGATTTTAAGTATACACATATATGTCTACATCTTAATGATCAACACCGCTTATGCAACACTTACACGTTGAGGCAATTTGAGATGTGTGATGATAAAGATTCAGCCAGGTTAGCAGTATCTTCAGAAAACCGGTATTTCAAAAAGAATATAATGTATGAATAAATGTATGTATATACATGGGATGAATGATCATGTGTAGGTAGATTGCTAAAATGGAAAGTTTTAGGCAGGCTTTTGTCTGTGTCAAATAAGATACATAGTTTTATACTGATAGATTAGATATTTTGGTGAAAAGAAAATGCACAAAATTTTATACAAGGATAAGACAGGGGACTTTCTTTGATACTTATCATAAAATTTTTATGTCAAGAGATGGTGAAAGGAAGGAAATTAAAGATGATTAAAATTGAAGACATTACATAGGGGGTTATTATATATTATAATAGTGAGATTTTCTTTTTCCTTTTATAATTTTTTTTTTTCAAAAATGAATTTTTTTTTTGTCAAATTAGTTAATTAGAATTTTAATATTATTAATTAAATATAGTAACATCAAAAATCCTCAAATACGTCATTTCATATTAACAAAAGTTTCATCAAAATGATAATTTATAATTTAAATCACATGTTAAAGATAATTCTTTTTTAAACAAAAACATTTCCTAATTTTTGTCTTCTTTTTAATCTTATTTATTTTATTTTTTTTTTAGAACTTCTGTTGACTTGGATGTGGAAAGTTGTATTAAAGATGTAAAACAAAAAATTTTAAAATATTCTTTGGATAGACAACCACAAATCTTGAATAGTATCTCTAACTATCAAATTAAGGTATGTTAAATGAAAATTGAATTTTTATTCCTCCCTTGATGATAGAAAATTTTTATTTATTAGTTTGAGATTGTTAATCCTAGTTTTGTATTAGCTAGGATTATATATTTCAATCTATGGAATAAATAATATTAAATCGTGACTAATTATATAAAGTGAAGATAGTGAAAAGTCCTTGAGGAAATTGGATTGAGATTATTTTTAATTTTATTAATGAAGCTTATTTTTATTTTAGGAAGTTATTTCACAAATCTGTTCTGGTTCAGATCCTACTCTTTTAACTAAGGAACAAATGCAAAATCTTGTAGAATGGGCTGATGGATTACAAAATGTATCTTCTGTTGATGAGGAAAGAAAATCAAATGAATCTCCCAATCGTTTTCATCATCTTCATGAAATACCAAAATTAGAAAGATGGTTTAAATCTGATTGTAATCCAAGTAAACATAAATTGAATACCTATCTTAATGAACTTAATAATTCACATTATCGTCAAAGAGGACACAAAATTACACAAACACAATTATCTAATTGGTTTAATAGTAAACGTGCTACACAAAGGAATAAACAATCAGCTGAAGTTAATTTACATAACTTTTTTCAAGGTTTTCACGCTTTAGCTGGTTTAACTAATATTGGTATGAATGACTTTAAAAGTGAAGCTAATACCTCTTCTAATCCATTTTCAACTCTATTATCTGATAATGATAGAATTGATGGTGGTAGTGATTCACCAACACCAGAAGATGATGGTAGTGAACATAGTGCTTCAAACACGGGTATTACAGAGATTGATCAAATTAAGACTGAAAGTACTAGTCCAGATATAACTTTAGATATCAATAATAGTTTTAATACTTCTTCTCCAAAACCAAGACCATCCCCTGGTTTTCAATCATTATTAAATCTTCAAGCTGGTGGTAATGCATTAAATAATCTTAATCCAGGTATTAAGGGTGAACTTTTGACAGCTTTACAAATGGCTGCTACAGTTAGTAATGTTAACAATAATCACTCAACAACTAATAATAATTCTAATAGCCAAAATACAACTGCACGCTCCCGTTTAATGTTTGATCCATTATCAGAGTTACCTGTATTAGAGAAATGGTTTGAAGAAAATCCTCATCCTGGGTGGTTACAAATTGAACGGTACACAGATTATTTAAATAATGCTCCATATAGAGCTAATTATCCTCCAGTTTCAACACATAATGTTAAAATTTGGTTCAAAAATAGAAGAGCTAAGTGTAAAAGAATGCAAAGCAATGATACAAATAATAGTCATTCTACTCCAAATATTTTAAGTGAAAACAACATCACCTCCATACTATATTCATAGTTTTCTTTTCTTTTTATATTTAAACTTAATATTTTAGTTTATACCTTGCCAATAGCTTTGTATCCTATTAATTGAATTTGCTATTAAATTTATAATATTAATTTGAGGGTATTTTTATTAAAAATAAATCTATTTTTCTTATCAAAATAAATATATCTTTTTTCTTAAATTTTTTTTATCATTATATAATTAAAAATGAAAATAATAACCAAAATCTTATGGTATCAGATCTTAATCTATCTCTCAACGACCCGAATTTAATCCATTTCCTTTAATTTCCTCTCTTCATAATCCTTGATTAAATATACAATAAACAAAACAGTTAGTTTAATCATTAGCTTTAAAGTACACAGGAAGTTTCTAAATATCAATTTATCTATAAAGAAGTTGTAGAATACCAGAGGTGTCTAAAAATTTAATCTATGTTAAAAATCTTTAGCTAAACTTTTTAAAAAGGGATCTGGTTTCGATTATTCCTTTTTGTTAACATTTATTATTTAAAAGTTAAAAAGCTTGCCATAATCTAGGATTGTTTATAATTTTTCAATAATAAAAATAGAGAAGATTTAAATTGTTTATTGAATGATACAAATCCATTAACATATATCAAGTATCGGGAATAGGGAGAAAGCTGTTGATAAAGTGAGATTATATTATTGTTTATTCTAACATACATCCTTTTTCAAATAAAAAATATAAATTTTATTTATTATATGAAATTGGATAACATTGGTAGTAGTTTATAATAGTGAGAAAAAAAACATAAATGGGATGATTAACTCTTTTTATTGTATAATATGGTATTATTTATGATCAAGATTAAATTGAATAAGGGATGAATAAGGCGATGTATAATTATTTGAAAATGTTATTTTGTATATATCAAATCAACATACATTCTTACTCATAATGCCATGTTTTTTAATTTACCTATATCTCATAGATTATAAATATCAATTGAAAAATCTATCCTTTGTAATGTTATACAATTTATTTTAATTCTTTATTATTTGTTTAAGAAGTTAAAATGTTTTATCTTAAATAATTTTATGTATATATTATTTTTTAATAATAGATGCTTCATAAAATTCACCATTTTATCATAAAAAATTATTGCTAATATTATTATACATATATATTTGATATATACAATAGTTTAATAAAAATGATTTTTGATTTAACAAAAAGAAAGGGGTATAACAATTTGTATCAAAACAATATATCAATTAATCCAATCAACTTTTCTCCTCAGACAATGTGTATATATATATATGATAAAATATCAATTAAAATTAAATGATTATAACACTTTAAGGTAATACATACATAAATTCGTTAAAAAAGATTACGTAATAATAACAAAATTGTTCAACTTTCTCTTTTTCAATGTGTATAACAAACCAGTCCAATTATATAATAAGAAATCTATTAAAGATATTATATCAAAAGTGATAAATAAGATGTTTTGCGTAGTTTAAGATAACTTTTACTTAAATTTTTCATTCCACTGAAACTTTGTAATACGGTACTTTTTTGTCTTTTATTGATAAAGAACAATATTTTTGAAAAGCTGCTGTGACGGTTCTTTTCTTTGAGGGACAATTTTTAAGAAATAGCTAGATAGATTATTGTTAGAAAGGATAATGAAAAGTAAGATTAATTAAACTAGTTTAAAAAAGGTTATTAAAATGATATATTAAGAAAGTTATTGAAAAAGGAATTATTGATGGTAGAATGATTAAAGTTTAGACAAAAGATTATTAAGGTGGATGAAGATAAAGATAAGCTTATTCAAAGTCAAAAGTCATTTACAGATAATCATAAAGAAAATACCATAATATATATATATTTATATATATACATATATCGTATCTTTGTAGTATGATAAAAACAGTAATTTTGTATAAAGATTGATAATCGTTTTATTATGTAACATGAAAATAATAAATATCCTGTTTTACTTGATGTTTTCATTTTAATTGTACTTTAGATGATTTGATGAAAAGGCAATATGATTAGAGAATTGAAATTTTGTATTAATGATATAAGGGGGTTTTTTAATTGATAAGTAAAAATATCTAATTTAAATAATTAATATATAATCATTTTAAATATATATAAAATTTTTATTATCTTTTTTTTTATAATTGTACCACTTATCAGCATTATTTCTTCCTTATAAAAATTCTTTATAAAAGATTCTATATATTTACAATAAGAATTTGTGTTAAAATGATACTTTCAATGATATAAAATTCAATACACGTTTACCTCAAGATATTTGAAATAAATTTGGAAATAAAAAAGTTTTTGTCAATGCATTTATTTATTTAATAATAAACCTTTTCTTTATATATTACATGTTTCAATAATTTTAAAAAGACGTCGTTTTATTATAAAAAAAAGTTCTTTAACTAGATTAAGTTTAAAACAATTTCATAAATATTACTTGTTTCTCTATTTGGTATTTAAAATAAAAAAAAATTGTAGTATAATTAAACATTAAGGCATTTTATCCAAATAAATATTTTACTAAAGTAAATTAATAAAATATTATATAAACAATTTATTTAATACTTAACAAAAAAAAATAAGTTAAAAATAATGGGCTTCAGTAAGACTAATCACAAATCATCATTTATCTAGTGGGGTTTTTGTCATCATATGCCCAGTCATAGTATCGAACTTATCTTTACTACATCAACAATATTCAACTGATGAACTTGAACAATCAAGTATCCAAATACTTATTTTTATCATAGATATATAGTACAATCATTTAAAAAATATAATTTATTATAATTAAAATAATAATTATATTTTTACAGAAAAATACAAATGTTCACATACACTTTAAACTGGATAATTTATTGACAAACAAAAGAAAACTTAATAAAATTTAAAGGATGTTTTTAAAAATGTCATTAAAGGTAACCTTCGAAACCCAGTGTTATTTTTTCTTTAAAGCTAAAAATATTTTGTTAATAATAATATTATTTGTAAAATTTAAAACTAACATCATAATAAGAAAAGATGGAAAGTTAATTATAAGATGATTGAAAAATTTATTATATATCTTTATATTATTAATTTTATTTATAACAAAATTTGATAAAATATATTTTAACATGTTAATATCAATTCATTCCATCACGGTTCAAATATATTCAAAGAATGTTAGAGGGTAAATAAAACATCCTTCCTGTTTTCAACGAGTAAATTTAAGTATATTAATAATATTAAAAGTAATGACACCAATCCTTTTCATATGCCAATTATGAAATAAATCAAATTCTATAAAATTTTCTAATGTTACATAAAATATTTCTCCTTTTTTTTTTCTTTTAATATACAGAATTATATCATTTTTTATGGAATGAATCATTTCTTTCTTATCAAATATTTTTTTTATGATGAAATAGATGAAATTGATGGAAATGATTTAAAACATAAATGTTAGCCGATTTTTAATATATTTAATAATAAAATTGAATTTTCACAAGTTATACGTCCTTTTTATAACTGGATATATTTTGAAATCTTTCCTTTGTATCAACAAGTTATTTAAAGAAAAGTGAACTTTTGCACGTTGTTTTCTAAAAAATTTTTTTGTTTATGTTTTGTATCAAAACAAGAAATCACTATCAAACATAAAAGGCGAGATTTAATGTGTTGGAATATAATTTATACATTTAACGATTTATATAATAAAACTACCATAATAAGAAGCTGTTAATCTTTTCCTTTTTATGATGAAATTTGAAATAATAAAATATTATTTATGTTTATTAAGTGTTTCAATTTTATGGTTAAATTTTTTGATTTTAAAATGTTTGTTCAAAAATGAGATTCAAAATTATTTCATGTATAGTAAAAGTTATCAAGAATAATGTGCTGAAAAATAAAGAAATAATTATTAAACGTATAATTAACGATTGTAATTATTATATTTTTGTACAAAAAAAATCCAATTATTGTAAACAAAGATATATAATTTAGCTTGTCAAACTTTTCTAATAATAAATAATTCTTTTACCTTATTAAAAACAAGCCATTTTACAAAAATGAATATATCTTATGAAAAATCTATCTTTCCTTTATAATATAGGGGCTTGCAAAAAATATTGATATTATATTGAAAGTATTAAATAATGTTGAAAATATATAGATAACCTTACTAAATTTTTTCAAGATTTTCTGATAGATTTGATGTGACAGATTCACTTATATAAATTTGTTCCAGAAAAAATACGTATCAACTTTTTAACAATGAGTGTAATTGTATATCTTTCTTCAGTACAAACGCTGATATTTATTACAACATAAATATGTTGCTAAATTTATCAATAAAAATATAAAAGAGAAATTATAATTTGATAATAAAAACAATTTTTATTTGTAATAAAATTTGATAATAAATAGCTAATAATGTGGTTTATTATTATTACTGTAAAAAAAATATAAACAGAACAAAAATTCAAGCAAACTTTTTTTTTTTAAAATTTGTCTGATTACGTAATCTTGTTTTGAATAATAATAGTAAATATTAAATGAAAATTCAATTATTCACATAAAGATTTTTATAATTTTTATGCTTTTTAATTTGTTTCAAAAAAAAAGTATTAGCATTAAAAGTTATTATAATCCATAAAAACTTGTTTATTATTAAAAAATGCAAATAATATATCTTTAAAAATTTATTTATCATTTAATAAGATTTTTATTTGAATATAAAAATTATACCATATCATAAGAATGAAATTTAATTTCTTGTCAAAAAGACATTATAAAAAATCTTGAGAATTAATTAAGAAGTTGCGTGATTTTCTTATCAAAGTCAAGTAATTAAGAGTATAGACAATTTAGAAGCGGAATACAACCTGACAATACATATTATCTTATCATGGTTCTTATGTTTATATAATTGTAATCATTGTTGTACCAACAATTATAGTGAAATATACGAAAAGGGTAATTATTAATAAATTAAAATATATTTGTATTATTTTTTACAAAGATTGGTACTTGATACATCTGATAAAATAAATAATGTAAACATTTATTCCATAGTTTTAAATGTTTTAATCAATAATCCAATATACTCATTTATAGTATACATATTATAATATCTTTATAAAGCTGCCAAATTTTAATCTCGAAATTGATAAGGACAATCTTATTTGAAAAACTCTTACTTGGAATATTTGTTTATTTTTACTTATCTACTTTTGGTGTTCTGTATAAGGAAAGCACAAAAATAGACGGCATTGGATATCAAAAAATATTATATTAAAAATGCTTAATTCACTTTTTATTGTAAATACTTCATGGTATGTTTAAAAAATTACCTTTATTATTAAATACCTAATAAAAATTTATAGTGATATTATTCTTGAAAAACATTGGAAATCGGTAATTCATCGTTCTATCTGTGATTATTTTTATGAAGCACAAAAAATGGTTTCATGTCCAGAGGATGTCTTACCTGTTATAGCTACACCACATCATTATTTAATAAATGTATATCATAATAATCTATTTTTTATTGCCGTTACAACAACTGAAACTCCTCCATTAATGGTTATCGAGTTTTTACATAGGACAATTCAAACATTTAAGGAATATTTTAATGATTGTTCAGATACAATATTAAAAGAGAATATCGTTATTGTTTTTGAATTACTAGATGAGATGCTTGATAATGGATTCCCATTNGCAACTGAATTGAACATTCTCCAAGAATTAATTAAACCACCAACTTTCTTTAGAAACATTACAAATACTGTTACAGGAAAAACAAATATTTCTGAAAAACTACCTACAGGCCAACTTTCAAATGTTCCATGGAGAAGAGCTGATGTAAAATATAATAATAATGAAGCCTATTTTGATGTCATTGAAGAAATTGATTGTATTATTGATAAACATGGTTCAACAGTTTCAGCTGAAATTCTTGGACATATTGAAGTTTGTTGTAAATTAAGTGGTATGCCGGATTTGTCAATGACATTAATGAACCCCAGAATATTGGATGATGTTTCTTTCCATCCCTGTATAAGATTTAGAAAATGGGAAAACGAAAAAGTATTGTCTTTTGTCCCCCCAGATGGTAATTTTAATTTATTATCATATAGAGTTGGTTCACAAAGTTTAGTAGCAATACCTGTGTACGTTAAACATAATATTAATTTAATTCCTGGTATTGGACGTTTGGACTTAGTTGTTGGACCAAAGCAATCAATGGGAAAATTATTAGAAGATGTTGTTATAGAGATAGTTATGCCAAAAGCAGTTATGAGTTGTAATTTGAATCCGACTCATGGTAAATATTCTTATGACCCGACTTCACGTCTTTTTCAATGGAATATTGGTAAAATTGAAATTGGAAAACCACCAAATATCAAAGGTTCAGTAACTGTTAGTGGTACAGCAACTCCTGAATCTCCAATTATATCAGTAAAGTTTAAAATTAATCAATTAGCTATATCTGGCCTTAAAGTAAATCGGCTCGATATGTTTGGTGAAAATTACAAGCCATTTAAAGGAGTCAAATATATAACTAAAGCTGGAAATTTTCAAATCCGTACATAATATTTTTTTAACTTTATTCTATTTTATTTTTAAAATAAATTTTATATATCTATTAAACTAAAATTTATATTTTTTTTTTTAAATAAAAACATTAAAACTAAATTTCATAACCTTTTTTTTATCTAAAAAAGTCCGCTCTGACACATTAGAATAATTGTAAAATCCATTTAATGTAATTGAATATTTAAGAAAATCATATATTCAATTTTATATATATCCTAAAAAATTCACTACTTAATGTGTTATAAAATATCTTCTCAACATATGTGAGAGTAATTTCATATTATTGAAGAATAATTAAATTGTATTAAAATTTAATTTTACAAAAGAGAAAGATGCATCAATATAAAACCTATTTTGGTGGATAATATGAATTAAATTTTCTTTTAATGTAAAAAAAGAAGTATTTTAAATTAACAATTTTTTTAGTTAACACATTTATTTATAACAGCATTTTTAAGATGCTCGATATAAACTCCAACAAAAAAAACCCAACAAAATGGAAATTAACGGTAAGATTTTTGATAACGAGCACGGGCAGATGGACCTCCGAATTTCTTTGGTTCACGTCTACGTGGATCAGCTACCAAGAGAGCCTTATCGTACTCTGTGAAGCGTTCTTTAAGTTCGGTCTTTGATTGTTCGTCAACATTCTTTTGGTAGAAAGCAACAAGAGCTTTAGCCATAGCTTGGCGGATAGCGTATATTTGTGAAACATGACCACCTCCTCTGACATTAACTCTGAGGTTGATTCCGGCAAATTTGTCTTCTCCAACAATAAGAAGTGGTTCTTGGAGTTTCAATTTAAGTCCTTCTGGTCTAACTTGACTAAGTGGACGACCATTGACGGTGATAAGTCCTTTTCCGGCCTTAGCAAAAGCAACAGCAGTGGCGGTCTTCTAAAATTGTAATTTTTTTAGAGTAAAATTGAAGAAAATATAAAAAGTAACAAACCTTACGACCATAAACTTGAACTGATTGGACGAGTGGAGCAGTATCGGCCATTATTGTAAAATTCCCTGAAAATTTAAAATATAGCAATACACCATTAATATTTTAAATATGAAAAGTTTAAAAAAAAAACCAAAAACATCCGTAAAACGATGAAAAATAATTTTATAATATTTTTTTTAATATCTTGAGATATATAAATGGCTAAATAAAGTAAAAATATGGTATAAAATATCAAAAAAACATTTGGGAAATTTAATTTCTTACTCTCATACCGAATAATGTATAGAAATACATATTTCCAAAATTTCTATTAACAAAATGAGTAATTTTATCTTAACGGGAAAAAGTTTCTTCTCAATTAACATTGAAAATATAATCTATTTATCATTTATGATAAAACTTCTCAATATGTTAATGATAAAAAATTTAATGAAAAAATTATTTTATTTAAAATAAAACAGAAAGAAAAAAAGACCACTCTCATGTTTCAGTAAACTTCACCATTTAAATGTTTTTATATATTTAATGGCAAAAACTCTAATTCAAAATTTCTTAGTTAAACTTTTATCATAGTCTTAGTTTTTTAAACATCAACATTTTGGCACTCTACACTAGTAGAAAGATAAAATTTTTAAATTGTATCTAAAAATAATCCTACATATATTATTATTATTATTATTTCCGTTAATATATATATATATATATGAACAAGACATACTCCATAATAATTTATGCATCATTTCAATATGATATATAATATTATAATTAAAATTTTATTTTTGATGAATTGCTCAAAAATTTAGAACATATTTTATCATTTTTATTGTCAAAAAAAAAGATGAATTTTACATTTGTAGATGGAATACAAATCTTCTATGGTGTTCCTAGTTTCCTATTTTATGTATCAATACAATTCTTTTTGGGTAATAGTATTTTGAGAGGTCATTCTGAATTTAAAAATGAATTTTATCCACTTATATTTTTTTATGGTTTTGTTGATTTAAATAATTATATCGCTGTCATTATCTTTTTTGATATTCCTTCATGGGGATTATTTACTGACTTTTATGTTAAACACCAATTGTTAGCTGAAATAGGGATGTTTTTGCTAAGTACAAATACATATATAATTATTTTGTCCAATCTTGTAATTACAACTAATAGATTTGTTTCAATTTCTTATCCTTATAATTATGATAAAGTAAGTTTTTCTTTTAATCATTCCTTCTAGTTATTCAATTTCAGATATTTTGTATAAAAAATTTATACAAAATTTTATCTATAACATGTACATTAGCAATTTCTTTAAATTTTCCACGATTATTGTACAGAGGAAGATATAAATATTTTAATGAATATGATGTTTCCGTTTTTCTTTATGACAATAACAATGTCAATAAGGCATACTATGTTGGGGGAGCTTTTTTATCCGGAACCGTTTTTCTTGTTTCTTTATTTTTAAATATTTCCAATTTATATAAAATAATAAATTTGGAAAAAGGAAGAATTAATCATGTTAGAGCAGATTTACACTTAGCAATATATGCTGCAATATTAGCAATTGGTTTGATATGCCTTAATGCTTATTATGTCATAAGAGGAATCGGTGCTTTTATGAACGATTATGCAATGTATCAATGTATGTTACCTCATTTTGGATGGATAATTGATATTATTGTTTTTGGCTCTGTTTGGTCCTTATTTATTATTAGGTAAGTAAATAATTTTTTTGTTATATTCTTTTTTTTNTTTTTTTTAGTAGAAATATACGCAGATCATACATCAAATTTTATAGAAATCTTTTACATATATAAAATATAAGTGATAAGTCAATAGAAACATATGTGCAGATTGTTTCTAATAAATAAAAAGCATGATAAAGAGGACGAAAAGTCAACAAATCTAGATCCAGTTGCTATTTTGGTTATAATTCAATATATTAAAAACGTTTAACCAAGTAATTATTGTCAAATAATTATTTGTCAAGGATTTTTTATAATAACTACAAAAACTCAAGACTATTTGAATAAGGCATACGATCATTCTACGATGACACATCAGTTTGATCTCATTGGATAAAAGGTCGATTAAAATACTTTATTTAATCAAAATATTGTGACAAAACATTTTCTACTAATCAAACTTTCTCATTAGAAATTAAATTGAATAACAATAAATCATTTTTCTATTAGATATAAAAACTTTATTCTTGCATAACAATTGTTGGAATTTTGCAAATAAACGATATTATCTTTAATGAATAAGGATAGTATTGTCTTTTATATCTATATAGTAAATATCTACTCACAGGTGGATGAGTTATGAAATAATCTATTGTTACATCTTGATCACCTGTATTTTTCCACTTTTTTTTTAATTTATTATAAAATAGCATTTAATTTATATAAAATAGACTAAGTTTTATATTCTTTGTCATATATATTTATATATATATTATTTAAATTGAATTTTATTATTATTAATAATAAAAATTGAGAGTAAAATATAAGTTATTATTAATTTTTACACAAATACAATGTTTTTCTTTCTATTAGAAAATTATTTGTCATCAAATAATATATATATATATAACAGTTTAGAGATATTTATTTTAAATATTGCACTAACCGTTTGTTGTTACACAGAAATTTAGCCCTCCTTAAATAAAAATATATTTAAATATTGAGAATAAAAATGAATTTTATCAGTAATTTTTTTGATATCACAACATCAAATTTCCATTTTCTTTAACATCCTCAAAAATATATATGTAATATTCTTGTGTATTAAAGGTTAAAGACAAGACGTGCCTGTCACGTATCTCTCTATGTCCAACGATTTTTATAATTTAATACAACTTTAAGACATAAACTAAATGTGATTATCAATGTCCTCATCATATAAGAAAACCTATACATATTTTTAAGTTATATTTATACAATTTGATATTCTAAAAGGGTTAAAGGAAATGAGATGTTTAAACATTTTAATTTTTGAAGTTATCCGAAAAGTTTGAATTTTAATAAATAATTAAAGTGCTTGAAACAATGATATATCTAGTTTATGTTTACCTTTCGTGATACAAATAACTTAACAAGTATTAATTTATTCATGATAATGAGATAGAAACAAATCACGCTATTTTTTTTAAGGATGTATAGGATATTAATTATTTAATAGTTATTTTAATTTTTTACAAAATGTCATGATATATTCTACGTTGATCCAATTTTCCACCTTATTATTTCTGTCATCTTTTTATAATAAAATTTTTATATACAAATACATTAATGGTAATGAATATATATATATAATACATTTCATTTTAGTTAAGATAAATTATTAATTGATTTTTCGATCATTTAATAATGAAAACTATCCTCTTTACTAAATATTTTATCTTTTTAACATTACTAATTGCTAAATATTGTAATACGGAAGTAGCTAATTATACAACGATACCTAATGGAACTCATCCTACTCTGTATACAGATGAAGATTATGTTATCCAATTAGATAACGACACATTTATCGATACTGTTTATTGTGAAAATCAAGAAAATTGTACAGCTTTTATTGTTGAATATTATGCTGATTGGTGTGGTCATTGTAGAAGTTATGCTCCAATGTACAAAGATTTAGCAAATGATATCAAGAAATGGATGAAAGTAGTTAAAATTGCTGCAATAAATTGTGCAGATCCCTTCAATATACCAATCTGTAATTCACACAGTATTCAATCATTACCAACAATTAAATATTTTGAGAGAAATTCAAAACTAACTAGTGTGGGTGCCAAATTTAAAGCATATCATAATTTAGCCAGTATGCGAAAACAAATTGTAGAATTTGTTATCAGAGAACAACAATTAAATAAATATGAAAATTGGCCAAATTTTGGATATATTGGTGAAATAGAAAGATTTAGTCAATTATGGACTGGTTTGAATGAGAACACAACAACTATGGCAATTCTTTTTGATAATGTAAAAAATGACTTAATTGGTTCATTGGTAGGCATAATTATTGTTAACTCAATAAAAATTAAATTTTTATAGATTCTTCTTGATTTAAGTTATTATTCCAATAAAATGGCTATCAAAAGAAGCGATAAAAATCATCCTCTTGCGTCAGCATTTGGCCTTGTAGATTATCCAACTGTTGTAATTATTAAAAGAGGAGAAAAGAAACCTATTTTTATATCTGATTTAAGAAAAATGATATCAGGTGAAATGGATTCTTATTTTAATGATGATAGTAAAGTTGAAAGTATTATCAATCATACTCCAGAACGCTTAAATCGTTCTTCAATTGATTGTAATACCTCACCTGAACTTTGTAAACCAAAATATTTTGTTTCGGAAAGTGATATGTTAAAAGCAATCAAAAGAGCTCTAACAGATGAAGTAAATCTAGCAGGAAATAAGTCTCTTCTCGATATCAATAGTTTGACTGCATTATATAACTTTGTAAATATACTTAATAATTTTTATCCAGAGCATACGAATAATGGAACAAATAATACTGATATTGAAATTCTCGAAAATTCTTCTAAAGCAAAACAAATATTCCATAATCTAAAACAATTTTTAACAACAAAGATGGCAAAAGGATCGTTAGAACTTGGAGAATGGAATGAAGAATTTAAAAAATTAGAAAATCAATATGATAAACCATTTGCTGATGGTGCTGATTGGGATCATTGTAAAGGTACAGAACCAAATTCTAGAGGTTATTCATGCGGTCTTTGGACACTTCTTCATACAATAACTGTATCTGCATACAAAACTTCATTAGAAAGTGAATCTGTTCAACCATTGGAAGTATTACATTCAATTAGAGGATGGGTAGGTGCATTCTTTGGTTGTGGTTATTGTAGAGAACATTTCCTTGACATGACGGGGAAAACTTTTAAAATTGAAGACCATATGAAAGGAAAGAAAGATATATACTTATATTTATGGAAAGCACATAATATTGTTAACAAGAGACTTAGAACATATGGTGCTGAAGATCCAGGTTTCAAAAAATATCAATTCCCTGCTAAATTTTTATGTAAAGAATGTAACGAAGATCCAAAATCATTAGATAACCCTAAAACTCACGAATTCCTCTTGGACTATTACACTAAAATCAAACCATATGTAAAAAAATCTAATTAAGATTAAAAAATTTTTTATTGACATAATTTATAAGAAAATTGTATTATACAGCTTTAGTTACTATTTTTTTTGATATTTTTAAATAAGATGGTTTTTTTATAAAAGGAATTTTATTAATGGTTAATAAAAAATTTTAAAAATACAAAAAAAAAAGAATCTTTTATTTATCTATATTATAAGATCGTAAATTAAATGGATATTTTACTAATACATAGAGAAATATCTCAGAACTACTACTCTGGGATATTAACATATATTTCTAAAAGACTCCAGGGAACATAATATTTGTCAAAATTGTTTACAATGAGATAAAGTGCCAAAAAGATATAGATTGACATTTAGATATACTTAGGAGAGGGGATCGTTGTCATTATTCTTCGGTATCTGTTTATCCGTTTTTCCAGAATATAAGATAAACCGTATTTATAGAAACATATTATAACAAATGTAAAAATATAGGAATTTGAAAGTAGCACATCTCATGGATAGACAGACAATAATAATTGTTTATAATTTAATGTTAATAAAATGATCATATATACTCATTGAAAATTAAACTGAGAGGTTTAAAGCAGAGATGGATTCTTCTGCGAAATATCTTACATCGAAATCATCATCATTGACAAGTTTTGATAATATAGGTTTGATTTCTGTATCTAAGTTTACTTTTGCAACAACATTTCCCACAGGAACACATGTTTTAGCTACATTAAATCGAACGTTAGATACTTTATCATCTGAAAGTTTTGATAACATTGGAAGTACATGTTGAGCTACTTGATTTTGATCAAGTACTGATGAAATGCTTTTAAGACAAAAAAGACATGTCATTCTATGAAGATAATTAGTATGTTTTGACAACTCTTGTACAGTTGGTAAAATTTTTGTGATAACCCATTCAGCTCCAAACTTTTCTCCAAGTTTTTTAAGTATATTACAGGTTGCTTGGCGAATAGCAAATACATTATCACTGAGCCATTGTACACAAAGAGGAAGTAATTTTTCTTCAAAAAATGTTGTTCCCAATTGATCTGCTAATAATGGCATGTAGTCAACAATTGCCAATCTAACTCTCCATTTACCATCCTCTGCTAACTCATTAATTGCCGGAAGTAGTGAATTAGTTAATTCTCCCATACCAACAAGATTACTAATCTTATCAAGGGATGATATTATATTGAGTCTAACTTCGGCAGTCTCATCTCTAAGCAATTGTAAGTATATTGGTAATAAATGATCAGTAGTATTTTGTGATCCAAATAATGGAGCTAATCCCATTATAACAGATGCTAAACTTATTTTAACGTGGTGATTTTGATCTCCAACCAAATCTTTAATTACAGGAAGGATATCATTGAGAAGGAATGCCATACGACCTTCTTCAGGCATTTTACTGCAAACAGCTTCCAATTTACCAGCAGCAGCTCCTCTAACTTCTGCTTCCCCATCTTTTAAGAGTTGAATATAAACACGCATAAAATCATTTATAGTTTCTCCTGGTACCGAGCTTAAAAGTTCTGGAAATTTCTCTGCTGCCATAAATCTAACTTTCCATGATCTATCGGTTACTAAATTTATAAGAGTGTCTTTTAAACCACCAATTAACTTCCCTTCTTTTTTTAAAAGTTCAGCAAGAGTTATACCAGATTCAACAACAAGTAATCTAACTGTATCTTGTTCATCTAAAGCCATATTTAAAAATACTGGCAAGAATTCATCTCTTAATGAATCTACTTCCATGACACGTGCAAATTCACTTAATTTTGATACAGCGGCTCTTCTAACCATAGGTGTGTCATCAGCGCATAGATTTTTAAAAGCTCCACGAAGTTCTGTCTTTACAGCTGGTGATGCTCTAACGTAAGCAACAGAAAATAATCCGCATGCAGATGTTCTTGATGTAAACCATTCTCCAGTAGCCAAACGAAGAAGCATTGGAATAAAATTTTCTTCTAGTGATTGAGTTGAATGTTTATCAGCAACTCGTCTTAATGATTCAACAGCCTTCTCACGTACAACAGTCTCCTCGATGTTAGCTAAATTTTCTAATGGTGGTAACAAATAATGCACAAAATTTGGTCCTCCCACAAGAGCTGTAAAATTTCCCAATTGATCTGCCAATGCGAGAAGAACCTCATCTTCATCATAAATTGTATCTTAAAAAAAAAAGAATTTATATAAAATGAATGATATTATTCACAAACCTGTTAAGAAAGGAATAAGTTCAACTCTTGTTCTTTCAGCTCCCAATGCAAGAGCAATAACTGACAGTTTTCTTATAGAGTTTAATCTTAATTGAACATCTTCATTTCTAAGTTCATCAATTAATACTGCAATTGGGTAAAGACTTTCTTCATCAGACTCCATAGTTGCAACTTGCGCAGCAGCCATACTTTTTTTTTATATTATTCTTTCTAAAAAAAAAATATTTTAGAAAACTATTTTTGTAAAAATAATATGTTTAACGAGAATAAAAATAAATTAAAGGCATCAAAATATATAGAAGAAAGACATTATTGATGATAATGACGCAAAGCTTTCAGATAAAGATTATATGTAAACAAATAAAACTATAACTGATATTACTATAATAAAGATCTATATTTAAAAACGTCTATTATATTAAAATAAATGTACTTGGACATTCAATCTCATTACGAAAAAAATATGATGAATGTACGTTATATAGTCTCACAGTTAATAAACGCACGCGCGTCACAAAATTAAGTTATAAAAAAATCAATCGTTATTCATAAAACTAATCCCCTAAAAAAATGGAATGCGTAAGAGCTTTATAAAATAAAGGAAAGGTTTACAATCAAGCACAAAGTACAACTAATAAAAATAAAGCAGTGGCATAAGTAAAATAAGCAATCGACAATGACTCTGTAGGAGGTTTAGCATTATTCGCATCGTGATGAGACATTTTACATTTCTCCAAAGATATGCATAATGGCGCGGCCTCTTTAATTAAGAATGGTGTAAGTGTGAATTCTAGTGAGATTGTCAATAAATCTAAAAATATCTATAGCTATTAAGTATGGATAATTATGAAGTTGAATATGAAGATGATCCAAATGATATTGCTATCCCTAATATACAGGTATTTTTAAATAAATAATTTATTAAAGTAACTTTTTATCTTTTTTAGAAAATAACTCGCGGGAATAATATATTACCGGAATATGGCAATAGACAAACAATGAATCTCAATAATTTAGTTTATACAAATATTATAGAAAGTGTGTATTGGAAGGAGTACCTTCATTCTTTGACAACATTCCATCAAGTTCAGGATGAAATAATTAAGAAAGTTAAATATTTAGAACCTTGGGAATATGGATCACGTAATCATAATTCCTCATGTATAGGTGTTAGAGGGGTTTCAGCAGGTGGAAGAATAACAAGTGCCTTTTGTTTATTGTACAAATTATTTACACTAAAATTAACAAGAAAACAAATTGTTGCTATTATTAATAATGAACAGAACACTTATTTAAGAGTTATGGGATTCCTATATATACGTTATTGTCAGCCACCCAAAGATTTATATGATTGGTATGAACCATACCTTAATGACAAAGCTTTTGTAACAATAAAATCTAAGAATGGGCATGATGTTACAATCGGTGAGATCTTAAAACATCTACTTACAAATCTTGATTGGTACGGAACATTGCTACCGAGAATCCCAGTACCAATTCAAAATATTATTGATAAAAAACTTGGTATTGATGATAAGGTAACACATATTAGAGATAAAAATAATGATTCAAAAGGATATTCAAAAAGAAATCACGAAAGTCGTAGTCCGGATAGTAAAAAACATCACTCAAGATTAAATGGTAAAGACGATTACCTATATAAATCAAGTACAATTAAAAAAAAGAAGTGTTCTCATCATAGAAGGCACCATCATTGTTTGAAACACCAACATACATGCCCTAAAAAAATAATTCACTAATATTTTATCACTTGTATCTCTTAATTTTCATTACATATAGGTAATGCCAATCAAAAAAAGTTGATCTTTATACTGTTAGTGTTATAAATAAATTATAACTAATAGATATTTATATTAGTTAAGTAATATTTTTACTTTGTTAGCCATTTTTTCACAATTCGATACCTCCGGACAAATAAAGATTTTATCTATATAGTAGTTACTCCCTATCACTTATATATGAATAATATACACACAACAACGCTTTAAGTCTGGCTTTTTCCGCAACTAAGCTTTTAAAAATATATTATAGATAAGTTGTTTGAGGGATGAGAGGTGGAAAATTTTATTTTTATCTAACACTATCAACATAAATTTTTCTTATAACATTTTTTGAAGTAATAGTTGGAAGTATTGTTATGACTTTTAAAGTATATATTAATTTGTGAAATTTATATTTTTAAATATTCATTTTTTTTTAAATAAAATGTAAAAATATATTAATTATAATGGGGAGGGGGGAACATGAAGCATTTCTGAGGATATATCAATAAATATATTATTAAAAGAACAAAAATTGCAATTCTTACGCTTAAGACTAGTCTAATTATTATCAAAAAAAAAGTCATGGGATTATATATAAAAACAATAAATAATTGCACTTTTTTAAACACAAATAGAGCAATGTCTATTTTGCAATTTAAATTAAAAACCTGATATTTTTACATATATTGTATTATTAATAATAATAATGGTTCGATCAAAACAAAAGATTTTATATTAAAAATCAATATATATAATAAGAGAAAATATGTAATTTGCAAGTATATATAAAATAAATTAATTTCTTATCTAAAGAAGCTATTGAAAAATAGTTTGGTATGTATATATGACATTATAACATAGCGACTGTAATGCTTCAATAAGGGGCTTTATTTTAAATAAAAGCTTGTGTAACATTATAACAAAATGATCTTAGTATATTTTTGTGTCCTGTTATTAATAATAAAAAAAGTTTCAACTTTCCTTTCGATTATTAAAGCAGTAATTTTTGATAAATTAATAAAAATATTTGTATCAAAAAATATTGATTTTTGATTAATATATTATAATTAAATTTGGTAAAAGCATTTTATATGAATAAAATTTCCATATTTTTGAGAAAGAAATGATACAATATTTTTAATTTTTTTAAATTAAGGAAAGAAATTTAATCATACAACTTTTCACATGTTTTATTACAACCGAAACATTAAAAATAATGCTGCCTTTTATTAAAGACAAACTTTATGTTTGCCGACAAAGTAAAAATATAGCCTAGAGTTAACAAATGATCATTGTAATTTAAAACAGAAAACATCCTTAGTCTAAACTAGGATGTTTCTCAGATACTGGCTATATATTGTAGTCTTGTAAAATGATGCTATTTCCTTGAGAAGGAAAAAATGAATCACAGTTGGATATTTAGATGCTAATTAACTATATACTTTGATATATAAGGAAAAAGGTAACTTCAAAACAATCATTAAATTTTGGCTTACTAATAATTGCTTTATTATGCTTAGTATTTTTTCTAAACACAAAAAAAGTTCCTGTAATTCTTCATCTGCTGATTCAGCTATCTCATGGAATAGTTATGTAGAAATTGTAGAAAATGTAGACATTGACAAATTATCAGATAAAAATATTTTTCTTTCAATTTATACTTTGGATAGACAAACTATACCTATTGTTGCAGATGAGAATAGTTTTCTCGTTGAAATTTACAAAAAATGTTGTGCTTTTATTGGTGTTCAAGATATGGCTTATATGGGCCTTTGTGTAAGAAAACTAGTTTCAAACAATGATTCATTAAATTCAAAAAGACAATATGAATACTACTTCTTAGAGAATGAAATGAAACTTAACAAATGTTTAAAAAAATTTTCATATTTAGTGAATGTAAGTTTTATAAAAATTATATTAATATAATAATTATATCATAGGCACAAAAATCAGATTCAAAAAATAATGGTATAATAACATTATATTTAAGAATAAAATATTTTACATATGATGTTTCTTCAATTCGGTGTCCAATTATTTTACTCCATTACTTTCTTCAAATGAGAAATAATTTTCTTCAAAACCAACATATATATTCATTAATTAATGAAGAGTTATATTGGAATTTTGTATATTATCTTATCCAAGCTGATGGTCATGGAGATGATTCAAACAAGTTACCTTATCATAAATACTTTCCAGGATGGATGATAAAATTTCGAGGAATATTATTTATCAAAAATAGTTTGGATCAATTAAATTTACAACATAAAAAGGTAAACAGAATAGGGGCAATGAAAAAATTTTGTGAAATTGTTACTGAAAATAAAACATTTTCCCTCAATTCACATTTATATTTTCTCAAAATGAAAATAGGAAGAGAGAATGAAAATGATGTAACTATTGCTATTTCTGACGAAGGTTTAGTTGTATGGAATGAATGTTATAAGAGAATGTCAGTGGAATGTAGGAAAATAATTTGGAGTAAAATAGATAAAATGTTACTATCAAAAAATAGTATACATATCGAGAGTTTGGATGGTTTTTGTGGAGAATTTATATGTCAAAACAAGAAGGATGCTAAAGAAATATTTTTGTTTTGTCAAAGATTTCATCAACAAACGTTGCATTTTAATCTTCAAGCATACAACAATTCACGTTTATTTGGTGACAAATATAGCATATTTAGCAATTCTGAAATGGAATTCATAACATCGTAGTATTATAATTTTTTTGTTAAAATATTTTCCAATATAGCTGTATGTTGTCACAAAATATTTATTTTTATAAACAATTTATTAATAAAAGTCTAAAAATAATAACAATATATTTAAAAAAAGTTTTAACGATATTTTTCTTTTGGTTAAGCCTTGACGCCAGAGATCAAAAAATTGACAGTCATTTATATTAACTAAAACTATGTAACTAATTAAAATATTATATATATATATATGTATAAAATAGCAGCTTTACTAAATAACCAGTAACTGAATCGTTTTAATCATTTTTTTTTNTTTTTTTTTAATTTTTATAAATTAAAATTTTTCTCTATATATCTTGACGCTGTAAATAATTTCGTTCCACGAAATATTGTATAAATAAAGATTGTTAAAAACATGACTAGGTAAGTGCGTATAGGAGATATATCTTATTTATTTATTATCTGCTCCAATAACTGTTATTACTGGCGTTATTCCTTTCTTTTCATCTTCTAATATTTCATTAGCTTTTGATATTATACTTATTCTGGCTGCATCACAATCCTTTGTATCAACTTTAGTAAGACAATGAGGATTCCTTCTTATAGCACATATCTGATCTTCATTCAATTTTCCTAATATATTCATTTTTGTTATATGTTGTTGAGAACGAAGATGTTTTGCTAATACTCCATGAGTTCTAAATCCTTTTTTACAGTCAGTACACAAAAATGTTCTACTTCCATTATTTATATTATAAGTTGGTGTACTAGAGGCAGAAGAATTGGATGAGTTTTCATTTGGTGAAGCATGTCCACTTATTGAAGCTTCATCTGAATGACCTAATTTTTCTAAAAACAAATTCTTTATTGATGTAGCATTAACTGTATGAAATGCTTCAATATGTTTCACCATTGATGTTTTACTTCTTGTACATGTCCTACACTTGGGACAGTAATAATTTTTAACACGGTGAGAATTTTTTTCTATTGTATGTGTATGGTGATGTAATATCCATTCTTGTTCTTTTCTAAATTTCTTTTCACATGTATCACAAGCATAATCATTAGAGTCTTTTGCTAAGTAAGAATCCATATTAACATTTGAATAATTCGTTGTTATATTTCCTTTCCCATTTTTTATTTTATTTATATTATTCACTTGAGATCCATTTCCAATAGTAATCTCTTTATTATCATATGAATTCTGGTGCTTGTTATCAACTGGAGTTGGACTTATTGTGTTAGCAAAAGACTTATCATCTAAAAAAGGCATGACTGAAACCGATTCATTTCTTATTCTTCTTATTGTTTTTTTGAAATTTTGTTTTTTAAGTCTGTCTTCTTCGGTATCATTATCATGTTCACTGAAAGAAGCTGGTGGAGCTGATTGACAAGAACGATTAAATTCTGGTTCTGCCCATGTTGTAGAATTTTCCATTATTACTGGATTACACCATAACGATGGTGGTGTATGAGCACGACGATCATGAATAATAACTTCTTGTCCATACTTACGATAAATATTTCTTTCATATACCGGAGCATGACGATTTTCTTCATCATCATCAGATTCATTATCAATATTCATAAATGCAGCTTCATATTTGCACATTTTAACAATATCAGCAGCTTCTGATGGATCTTCAGTGATAATTTGTAATTGTCCTTCATCATCAGATAATTTGGATGCTGATGATGTTGATGGTTGATCTGTTAATTCTATTCCAATTTTCTTTTCAGCTAATTTTCTAGAATGTGCTTTTGAAAGTAAATGTTTTGTTAAATTTCCTTTTGTTTTAAAACTAAAGTTACATTGAATACATTTGAAAGGTCTAATATCAGTATGAGAATTTAAATGTTTCTTTAACATAGAAGGTTTTTTACACCTAATACCACACCTTTCACAAACATATCTACCACGACCACGTCCTCTAACATAAACATACACCTCATCAGTTTTATATCCAGCTAAACCGTTTGTACTTTCTATACGTATTCTTTTACCTACCTCAGATGTTGGTGGGGGTTTCGTGATGGTGAATGAATTTTCACCATTCTCTGATGTCGTCGGTGAAATTTTTGTCATTGGATACTCATTTGATAACATCAATAAAGGTAATTCTTGTTTTATTTCTTCTGTTGCTGGTACCAATTCTACAACTTCTTTTATATTACCTTCCTCTGAAGATTCTTTTTTCATATTAATATGTCTCGATTGAATCCAATATGCACTATGAGTCATTTTTAAACAATTCACATCACCTTTCGCTGTTGTATATTCATATGTATTTTTGTTACCAGTTCTAGTTTTAAGACTACATGATTTTAAATATTGTGAAAAATTATTCTCTTCAGATGGTGGTGCTTTCCATGTTGAAAATAAACTACTTTGAGTATCAACTTGCTCTTCATGAACTGGTGTTGTATTTAAGCAAAGATATGTTTCTGATGTTATATTTCTAGAGCGATGTTTATTAGGTAATGAACTTCTACCATCTTGAGTTTCAGATGTGCGAGGTACACCTTGAATGTCTGAAGACAAGTTATTTATTGTTACAGCATATGGCATTTGTGAGGAGACATTTTGTCTAACATAAGAAACAGCTGTCTCTACGGCTGTCTTAATACTCTGATGTGCATTTGGTGATAAATTTAATGTATCCACAAGAGGTTGATTTATAATATCACTTTCTGGTAAAGTTCCTGTACCACCTATAATACCACTAATATCATTTGCTTCATTTTTTGGTACATCAATCGATGGTTGTGATTCTTGCTTACCAAAATTTGTTTGTCCCTGCTGTTGTAATAAATTATCTTCTGATTTAATTATACTACTACTCCATATTGAATTTTCTAATGATTGTTGATCCATAACATTTGCCTTTTTGATCGCATGTTGAACTAGCTTCGCTCTTAATTCATGTAGCATATTTTCATCATCACCTGGTTTTAATAATCCTTGATCTATTGATGGTATAATTTGCCTTGCTTCAGCTGCTAATTCAGACAAACCTTGTTCACCTATTTGACGTAAATCTTTCATCTTAAAAATTTTAAAAGGTAATCCTTTTAAAGCATCTTCTGAAATAGCTTCAATAGATGAGAATGGTCTTTTCAATGTATTTCCGGTCATTGAAGATTGTGTACTGGAATTTGAAGATTCCCTTAATTCACAATCCTGTTGTTTAATTGGATTAACAATTGTTGTAGATGATGGAATGTTATTACCATTATTTATTGTGATACTTGTTGGTGTGACAACATTACTTGTGCCTAAAATTTAATATTAAATATGTCAAATATTATTAGGTAGACTAACTTGATTCCTTTCCTACACTTTCACTCTCTTCATTTCTACTACACCGAAATGAATGCGCTTGAAGACCTGCTTTGTTAGGAAATAGTAGATTACAAAATTCACATGCGAAACCACGAGGATGAAGTTTATCTAAATTCCGAATAAATGGTTGACCATTTGTTAAACTTCCATTTATTGCTCCAGTTGATAGGGATGTTATTGGTATATTACTTACCATTTCAATAGATGTACTTTGTCTTCCACATGATTCAGAATTCGTTGATGTTGTCGCTTGAATAATTTCATTTGTTCCTTGTAAATTGGAATTAAGTGGAGATCCTTTATCACTAAAACTTGATCGATTTGAAGCATTCGCTAGTGTATTATCAACAATCGTTGCATGTGATGCTTGCCTATAGTAGGGACGTCGTCTAGTTAAAACAGGACTGGGCTCAACTATAGCTTCATTTCTATTGATTAACTGTTGAATATGATTAGTTACAGATTTAGGATCTTTTAATAATTGAGCAGCACTTGGTTCTCTTGATAATGGAGCAGATGATGATGTTGATTGAGGAATAGATGTTTGTTGAGGTAGATTTGGTGTTCCTGGTTGTTGTATTTGTTGATGTTGTAAACCATTTATTAATCCATTATTAGCATTATTTAATACTTGTGGCGATGGATGTATTTGTTGCTGTGGTTGTTGTGTAAGAATAGGTGCGCCTAATCCAGCAGATTGTTTTAGAACATATTCTTTTAATAACCTTTGTGTTTCCTCTTCTGTAGACAATTGTTGGTGTAAAGATACCTGTGGTTGTAATTGTGGCGGTAAATTGTTATTACTTCCTTGTAATCCAGGAGGTAATGGTGTACCAGTGGTATTATTTTGATTTGCAGCAGCTAATAATTGATTAAGCATGTGCCTTTCCTCCATAGCTCGTTTTTCAGCTAATTGTTGTTGTTTATGAGCTTCAATCATTTTGTTAATTTGTTGTTGAAGATTTTGTTGCATTTGTGGTTGATTAGCTAAATGTAATTGATGCTGAAGTAATAAATTTGCTTGAGTTGCCGTAGCTGGAGAATAATTAACCTGATTGGTAGTTTGACAATTTCCAGCAACAAGTTTAGCAATAATAGTAGGAGAAACTCCAGCATTTATTAATTGTTGAAGAATTGCAGGATTTATATTATTTTGTTGTTGTTGTGGAGGGGGTTGTGATTGTATTTGAGGTTGTGGCTTAAATGCAGAATTATATTGAGAAATGGATGCTCCTTGTAATGTTGAATTTTGCAAATTACCACTTTGTAATTGAGTTTGCAAATTATTATTACTTTGTATTTGGCTTTGTACTTGAGCTTGAGCTTGTTGTAATTGTAATAATTGAGTTAAAGATGGTTGTTGATTTTGTGCCGCTGCAGCAGCATTTAAAAGTAAATTATTTTGTTGCTGTTGTTGTTGGTGATGTTGTTGATTTAATAATTGTTGATAAATCGTAGCATTATTAGATGGATTTGTGTTTGTTATCATACCACCAACCTGTCCATTACCAGTCGCTATGAAACTACTTTGATTACCATTTCCACTACCTTGTTGTATCTGATTTAATAACTGTTGTTGTAATAGAATTGTGCTTAAGTCATTTAACGTATGTGAATTATTATTTGTTTGTTGAAGTAATGTTGATCCATTACTTAACGAAGCTAATAAATTTCCAGGAACCTGTCCAGAATTTAAAAGAGCAGATATATCTTGATTTGGATTTAATGAAATAGATGGATGAGAGGAGCCTAAACCCTCATTTGATATAAAAGACATCAGAGGCGTATAATATTAGCCAATAATAGGCAATAAATACTTTCACAAAAAAATGTTTTTATTTATAAAAATGAATTTTGATAGTAAAAAAAAATACAATAATATTAAGTGAAATACTAAAAATGATTAAAAAAAAATTATAATAAATTAATAATATTAAATTGATAATATTGAATAATCGATAAATAAATCAAAAATCATATGTAAAAAATATATAATTATGTGCATCATTAATGTATCAATCATCATAAAAGAATACTTCCTATTTATCTATTACATAAACATTAAATAACTTTTATTAATCAACATTAGTCTATTCACAAACTTACACTACCAGTAACCATATGATTAGCATGTGCCTATTAAAAAATATAATAAACACGATTTTTATCGTCAAATACACACGTTTCACATCAAAAAATATTAACTTAAAATTATACAAATTTCTAAATTACTTTAGCAGTTGATCAATGAAAAATGTATTTACACTTAATCAAATTGATTTTTGTCTTTAGTAATAGATATATATATATATATTAGTTGAAAAGAATATAAATCGGATGAATGTTAAAAATGTAAAGCTCGTTGATAATATAAAAAATTAAATAGAATATTATGTTATGGAAAAAAAAAACATTTTTGAATAATGGTATATAAAAATAATAAATAAAATATGGCGAGGAGGAAGCATTTTTAAAAAAGATATATGCAGAATAAATAAATAACAGCGAATAGGATATATATAAAATAAATGTAAAAGCATAAACGGTCTAAAAATAATAAAAATTTTTAACAATACCTCTTTTTATAAAATTGATCGTTGACCACATCAATATAAATTGATAAACTTCCCTTCTTCTACATACATACATTCATATATATATATATATATATCTAACTACCAGAGACATGGTACATAAGAAACTGACAACAATTGAGATAAGGATACAGAAATATATGTACATATGAATAATATTAATGATAATAATTCATAAAAAGGAACTAAATATTTTATTGTACTTACAGTTAACTTTACGAAAATCATTATATAATAAATGGATGATTATACACAAATGTGTGCGCAATATATATATATAATATTTTTTTACTATTCACCTAACTTTAAAAAGGGATATGCGGAAATTTGGTTGTGCTTTCGTTGTTTGTTATTAAAGTATTAAGAAAAAACATTTTTAGAATTTTTTCCACATACTTTAACCAACGTCATCTCTATTAAAATAGATGGATGATTAAAATTTTGAAATATACTTGAAAAAGAAGGTGTTACTTTGTAAAGTGCAGTTAAACAAACTATCATTGTTATTAATAGTGAAAATATTAATATATATTGGCAAAAGAAAATGTATATTTCACTTAGTATATATATATATAAAACTAATTTTTAATAGAATTTTTTTTTAGAAATTAAATAAGATATTAATAACGAAGAATTCTTTATATTCTCAAAATGATTGTATATAGTTTAAATATATACATATGTATATCTATGGTGGATAAAAGGAAGTAGTAGATTAATAGGCAATATAAATATTTATATACAGAAATAACATATAAAGTTTGAAGAATATACATATATATATCTATGATAAACAAAATGATGTATTCATTATCTTGAATGATGAATTCCTTTTTAAGGCGTTGAAAAGGTATTTTCCATTGATAATAATTATTTTATTATTAATAACAATCTAATGGAAGGCATTTAAAAAGTAAACAATACTTCAAATCAATTTGACATATGATTTCATTTGATCAATAAAGAACTTTCTCTATCTTCACACACCTTGTTAACCTATCTTTACAATGTTAAACTTCACATTTTAAACATTCTTCTAATATATAGAACCTTTTCACTTTAAAAAAAATAAAAGTAAAACATCATATCTAAAGATATTACTTAAATATTTATATTTATGAAAAAAATATATAGTATATTCCTCCATTCATGTCTAATGGTAACCTTTATATCTTCATCATTAGTTCACCGACCACAAAATGAGGTTTTAGGAAAGACTTGTATATATATATATCCAATAGTAATATTACAAATAGACATGATGTAGGAGATTCTTTTTTATTAAAATAGTCAACGTCTCATACATAATATGTTGTATGGAGGGGATATATACATAGAGAAAGGAAGTAGTAT
Source organism: Parastrongyloides trichosuri (assembly GCA_000941615.1). Classification (NCBI taxonomy): domain Eukaryota; kingdom Metazoa; phylum Nematoda; class Chromadorea; order Rhabditida; family Strongyloididae; genus Parastrongyloides; species Parastrongyloides trichosuri. The sequence continues at coordinate 884,201 of LM523167.1, forward strand.
ATTGATGAGGTTCAATAATGTTAGGGGAGTGTTAAAATGAGTGACAAAATTTATTTAAAAGAGTCATGGGTGGCTAACTATTTGGATAGTAGTCAACTTTTTTATAAAAATATTTAAATTTTCTTTTACATGGGGATTGAGTATATAGATGGATACATATTATATATATATATATAAATATTTTTTTTTCCTTTAAATTTGCTTTGTGGTACTTGAGAGTTATATTTAAATACATTTTGACAAAAAGAAGAGTAATATTATATATAAAATTCTTTCTCATAAAATAATTAATCAAAAGGTAAGACAATGTTTAGAGGAAAATCTTCATTAATAATGTCAAAGTGGGTAACATTAAAATATTTTCTTCCTATACAATAAATTTTTTGAATGTCTAATAGTCGCAAGTAATATATATTTGTGCAACAAAATTATATATAAAATGATCAGACAGCGGTTATTATTACTCTTAAAATTTTGTTAAACAATTAATGCCCTTCTACATTATTGTAAAATTTTTTAATTTACGTACAAATTTAATTTTTTGGTATAAAAAATTGTTTACATGTTAAAATGGAGTAATAATATATTGTTTAGAGATGAAAAAGTAAGAATCGTACTGCAACAATTTGATTGATATTTAATTGAATATCACAAACAAATTTAGACTTTGAAGGTGATATTGAAAAATGAGTGTATATACATATAAATTTTTGCAACTTTTTATTCGAAAGAATGTCATTTAATCTTTGATGATGATAATATTAAAAGTAGAAATATGAGTTATTTAATTAGGATGTTTAGATAAAATAAATTTTTAAATATAATTTTGTTATAGATATGTTAAAAAAGAGAATCAAACATATTTTTCCTCTTTCTTGTATGCTATATATTATATGGAAGTTTAAAATAATTAAAAATGTAAAAGTCGTAATCTCTGATGATATAAAATATACATATTTAAAAATTCCAACTATACTGTTACATGAATAGTTAATAAAATATGGATATATACGGAAGAAGGAATTCCACCGTTATATATTAATATTTATTTATCCATACATTACATTGAGAAAAGATAACTTTTTTTTATTTGAAAATTTCCTACATGTTTGGTTTTTAATCTTTTAAAAATAGAAGATATTCATAGTCTAAATAAAATGGACAGAGAGAAAATTTTATAAAAATTTTTGTTGCATTACAATGATAAAATATATTTATTTGCACATATACACACATTAAATAAAATGGTTTTTGGATCTTTGGGGAAGTTGAAAGAAAAAGAATTAATTTTTAACAGTCTAGTATGTAAAAGAAAAATTTGATTTTTAATGCTAAACATTTAACTATATGTTATAACTTTATCATTCAAGTGTGGTTTATTATATCACTAATTTGTAATGGGGTAATTAGTCAAGTTTAATAATGAAATATTTTCCTTTAGTAAAAATTTATATTTATGAATGTTTTTAATATTATATAACAAATATTTGATATACTTTCAAATAAAAATATCATTTATCGCTGGTGGTATTTTATAATAGAAATTAAAAAGAGTAATGAGAAAAAAGCTTAAATGTTAACAGTCTTCAAAAAATTATATGAATAAAACATTACTCGTTGAGAGGAAAAGATGTAAATTTTTATTTAAAAAACAGTTTTCATTTGAAACGATAAAGAAGCTGCTTATAAGAATTATCAATTAAGAATATATACATGTTCATATTATGTACATATGTTATACATATTTATCTAACATTGTTTTAACTTTTGAAACGTAGGTGAAAAGGCTAGTTTAATAAAAATGGTATTACTTAACTGTTTTCTATTAATGATTATATCTATTTTTTAAATAGTTAGTAGATTCATGAAAAGATAACTTTTTCTAATTTGGTGCTTATTAGTAACATATATATATAAATATAATACTTTTAAAAATAAAAATATACTTATGTACATATATCGCGCAATTTATATAAAAGGGAAACGCCGATGGATTGGTAGTTTTTATAGATATGTCACGAATCTAATTTTTATAATCGATGGCGCCGTACTGTCCAAAGGTTTTAGAAAAATTGATATTAAAAATAAAATTGTTCATATCAGGAAGAAGAAAATAATGATAATAGATAAAAATTTATAATATCACAACATTTTCTTTGTAAATAAAATAAAAAAGAAATTATGAAAGAGAAGGAGAAGTAATTTAGAGAGAGAGCAATAGTTTGATGTAGATAAATTAATAAACATATCAGTTAAACAGTAATTTGAAATAGGTGAAGCAAACATTTAAAAAAGGATATCTAACCATTAAAATGATAACATTCAAATATTTTTATATAGGTAAATGTAAAATTTATATAATTAAATATTATAGTCAAATTTTTTGGTTACATAAATAATAACACGTGTACAAAATTATGATTAATAGTAGTGATGATTAGAATGAACTCTGCAAAATGTTGTTCAAGTTCTGAGGATACATTGGAGGAAGGACACATTAGTGAAATACAAATTGATCTTTTAGATTCACTTTATCATTTGTCTCCTTCACCAGATACAAAAAGTGAATCCTATGATCATTGTGAGTATGTTCGTTGTGAGGGACCATGCAAAAAAGTGTTAAAAGAAAATAAAATGTGTTATTTTGGGGAATGTGGACATACTCTCTGTGAAGATTGTATAACAAAGGCCAAAAAAATTTATAACAATTTAAAAAGTAAGTTTACATAACATTTAATTATTTCATAAAATAATACTTTAGCATGTGAAAATGAATATTTCTGTCCTTTATCACCATGTTTGTTGAGGCAAAAGATCAAATTGGTTTCATGCTATGTAAAGCGTTCCAAATATAACTATCATCTTAGTCAAATTATTAAGGATCACCTTCCACTTGAAATATATTATCTAAATATGAAGATAGATAAAGTAATGAAGAAAGGAAACACATGTAGATGCAAGTAATAAAATAAAAATGTATGTATCTATTAAAAAAAAAAATTTAATTTATAATACTAAAAAATATTTTATACCTCAGTATATATATATATATCAGAATAATCTATATTTTTTATAACTTTTTCTATCTATAAAATAAAATTGATTACTCCTCTTTTACAACTCCTTTTTTCATTTTAAGATATACAAAGCTTTATAGTTAAGAGAGAAAAAATTTTGATGACATCTTTGGTATATATATATATACATATCTAAAAGTAACTTTTTGAACACATTATTGTTACCACGTTTGGTTGTGAATATTTAACAATGAATCCTAGTAGTACGATAATTGATAATGATGATATCATACAAATTTTGGAGTTACCATTACCGGAATATATACCTGATGACTCTTATTCTATGGATCTTTTTACAGCTGCATCCGTTGACTTTTATACATTTCGTGTAAGCATATTTTTTATTCTCTCTAAATCATCAAATTTTTTAGGATTTGATAAAGAAAGCAGAATTTAATTCTAAACATGCAATTACTCCATATAAATATGAAGACCAAAAAAACTATGCAGGATGGACGCCGTTGTTATATGCTTCCTATTTGAATCAAACTGAGATTATCTCATTTTTAATGCGCATGGAAGTAAATCCTAATATTAGTAATAATAAGAAGGAAACACCAATGATGTTAGCGTCAGCATGTGGGCATGAAAATGTTGTAAAGATACTTTTAGATAATAAAGGAGATCCTAATCTTCAAAGCGAGTTTGGAAAAACTGCTTTAATTTATGCGACTCTTCATAATCAACTTTCTTGTATATATGTATTATTGGAAAATAATGCAAATCCAAACATAGCTGATGACACCGGTAATACAGCAACATTATATGCTTGTAGGTGTGGTAATGAAAATATTCTTAGATTAATGTTACAATATGGCGGGAACCCATTTTGTGTTAATAAGGCTGGTGAGAATGGAGAAAATTTGATTGAGGGAAATACAAGTATGCAGGAAATGATAAATGATGTGAAAGTTGTAAAAGATGCATTTGGTTCTTTGAATACAAATATAAAATATAATGGGAGAGTTCCTCATGTAACTCCTAAAGGGAAAATTGTTGAAAATCCAGCAGATGTCTTAGAGATGCTTAAATTAGACCATTATATTGATAATTTTGTTAAATACAATATTAATTTGAAGATGTTTTTTCACCTATCAGAAGTTGATTTGATTCATATTGGTGTGGATAACCAAATAGCTAGATCAAAGATATTAGGGATTATAAATTCATTTCCAACAAATCGTATTTTGGCATGTGATCCTAAAGCTTCTCTTAAATATCAAGCACTTTTGGCAAAGTATAAAATGAATGAAAAGGAGAAAAGAACAGTGTGTGAGAAACAGATAGCAGCTGCAAAAAATGATTGTGAAGAGGCAGAAGCTGATATATCCGGTCTAAATTATGATATTCAAAAGTTTTCTATAATTGATGATTCTCTTGCAGCTAGACATAAAAATATTTCACGATGTGTATTTAGTCTCTATAAACATTTGAATTCAATGAGTAATGGAAAACATTCACAAAAAGCTGGTAAAGCAAAGGAGGCAATAAATACATTTTTAAGAAAATATAATGCTCTGATAACAAATAGACTCTTTCCAGCAACAGAAGCTAAAAAATAGTTAAAAAATATGTCAATTTATTTTAACCACTTATTTTGTATTTTTATCTTAGGAAAAATAAAACGTCTCAAATATATTTGATTTTATAGTATTAACATTATTATGTTAAAGCATATAGGTTGTTGTATGAATGAATAAGAAGCGGTGACAAAGTATAGTTTTATAGAATAAAACAGAATCAATTAATGATTTTGATAAGAATTGAAATCTTAGTCATTCATATTAAAGTTTTATACTTGATTAAATACCTAATATGATTTCAAATCCATTTTCAAATAGCTATAATGGAAATAATATAAATTTTGGAATAAATTTAAAATCTTTAGATAAACCAAATAACTATTTTTTGGGAGGAAGAATTCATATAAAGGTTAGTTTTTTTTTTAAAAATTTCTCTACATTATTAACTGTAAATATTTATATGAATAGAATGCTATAGTGGTTGTTTGCGTAGTGACATGTTTAAGAGGTATATTGGAAAGTTTTTTATCCATGGATACGCATCTTTATATTGCTTCATCGGACCCTAAAACAACATTATATGGTAATGGAATTGAGATACTTACTGTTATTTTATTATACTTTGCAAATTGTGGTAGAAATCAAAGTTTTATAATTCCTTACATTATCGTTCAATTTATGTTCATAACAATTCATGGGATAACATTAATTCTTGATATATTAAGATGTATTTGGCCTGGAATGCCTGAAAATCCAATATTAGAATATAAGGAAGGTAAAATAATATATTCAATATTTTAGAAATTATTTTTTAGGTAATTCATTGGAGTTTATTAGATTGTTAGTTATATCAAGTATTTTTATTGTCGATTGTTCTTGCTTAAAAATCATTCTTAAAGTATATGTATATTTTGAAAGTCAACAGAAATACTCTAAAACGATACTTTCAACTACATCGACACCTCATAATCAAACACATTTTTCAATTGATGACAACGAAATACATTCATATTCTAATCCAAATTTTGATGAACAAAATTCATCTAATGATAATATATCAGGTGATGAAGATGATTTAGTCTTAACAAGAGATTATACAAATAAAAAAAATAAACCCAAAGGAGGAAATTTAAAATAAAATGGACAGAAAAGTAATATTAAGTCTTTTATCAGTAAATTTAAAGTCATAGGTTATCTATACATTTAATAATAATATTTAAAAGTAAAATAAATTTATTAGTTTTACATTATTTTAAAATGAAAAGTAAAATTTATATTAACATTTTTATCATTTTATCCATATTTACAAGTGGAGGATTCAGTTCTCCACCTAATGTATTGACATGTGATAAAGGTAAAACTCCAATATCATGGCTTTGGACTATTGGTTATGGAATATTAGATGTTGGTACAGCTGGAATGATGCCTGATGGGCCAGATTATTGTGTTGATTATAATAGAACCTCAACCATAGTTCAAGTTCAATATCATGTTGATTTGACAAATACAACTAGCAATTCAATTAATTTAGTAAAACATAATATTTTTAAAGATTCAAATTTAAGTAAGTTTAAAAAAAAATAATAAAAACATAAAAATATTTTAAGCCAATGCATGTAACAATCAGGATGACCGTATTCATTATTGTATCCCATACTGTTTAAACTCAACCTTACAAGATATAGCCACAAAAAATGCTTTATTGTATAGAAGTGCAAGGGATGCAGCAACACATATTTTTAAAGAAATGGCTGAAGATGAAAGTTTTGCTGTTACAGTTTTGAAAGTCAGCTTTGATCCGTCTGATCCGGCCAAACTTGTACAAGATATATTTTTTAATCCGAGTTATTGTAGTGTATACATAGGTATGCAAACAATTGGTTTCCCATATTTATATGAAATTCAAATAGCTAAAATCTATAATTCAAAATCATTAAATAATGTGTAAAAATATATATTAAATGTTAAACTCAAATGAATTTTCAAAATCTGCTACATTGTTATTTTCTTGTTGATTATTCAAAACATTTGATTCTTTCCAGGAGAGTTGAGGATATTCGCTGAAGAATGATTCAACAAATTCTCTAATTTCTCCTTTTATATCAAAGTTTAAGAATTCTTCATTTTCTTGATCTCCGCAAAGATATATCCCTGTTTCTTCTTCATTATTAAAATAATAAACACCTTTATTATGATGCTTGAAAAGGTTCCTTATAAATTTTGATTTTTTAGTAAAAATATTAGCAATTTTCTTTAGACTAAACATAATTAAAATAATATTGTAAATATGACAGATATGATTTAGTTATAATAAATTTATAATATTTATTACAAAAAAAATCTAACGAGATTGTTTTATTTCTGCTTTTCTTTTTGTAATTAAGGGAAAATACTTTCGGTATAATATTTGATGTTTTATAAAACATACGGATTTGTAAGGTTATTTTGAATTGCATTTTGTACAGGATATATTGCCTTAAAACAAAACAATTAAAAAATTTTTGTATCCAATAATTGCATTTGTTATAACTTCTTCCACATTTAATAAAAATTATATTTTTATTATTTCAATGCTTTAAAAAAGCATAATATCTTTATTTATATTATTCCTGTATATTAAATGTAAATTTGAAATATATAATTTTTATATATATAAAAAATTATAATTTTATTGTCTCTTTTAAAAGTTATTTATGACAAAGAAATATATTTCTATTATAAATTTTTTGAGAATAAAAACAACAAAAAGATTGTTTTTAAATTACATACACCTGGTAAAAGGATGAATCATTTTAATTTAATGCAACAAGTATTTTGAAATATGCCTTGTTCCTCCGTGTTAAATATATTCAATCCTAAACAAATTGCCAAATTATCAATATTCTTCGACTTAAAATTAATACATAATTCTACTAATTAATATTGTAGAAACTATAATTACTTGGAGCAATAGAAATTGTTTCAAAAAGTATTTAACTTTTTTAATAAAATAATGTAGATTTTTTTCTTTTACATGCTTGATATGATCATTAAAACAATTTTAACTAAAAATGTTATAACAATTAGTATAATAATCTATAAGTATTTTAAATAAGAAATGATTGCCCATGATACCTAAAATCAATATGATAATAAACAAAATATTTCTTTTGCCTTATTGTATCAATATCCATTTGATATATAATGACACTTTTTCATCTTATGCAAAACTTTTATCAAAGAAAACAAAAATCAGTACAGTAATTTGTTTTTTATTTTCGATGTAGAAGCATATTTTGTTATAATGTTATATTAATTTTAAAATTATTCTTTTCATTTTCAATTTATGTACCCGCCTTTTTATTTTTGAATTATTTTCTCATTTTATTATGTTTTTAGTTGTTTATTATAGAGGGCAGAAACGCTATATAAGGTAGATAGATTGAACAACGTTTAACATAAGACTTTTTTTTATAAAATAAAGTCATTTTTATGTATAAAATTTTGAAATCCATTTACAAAATTAAATTTGGATTTCATCTTTATAACAATGTCTACTAAAACTATTAAAAAAAGCAACAAACAAGTTTTAACTGTTAAAAAAGAGGAAGAAATTTCTAATGTCAAGATATTCAAAAAAGAAGGAGTAAGTTTTTTTATATGATTTTTTTTAACAATCTTCATTTCAGTTGCTTGTCGATACTGATCCTGATTATTGTAAAAAGAAAAGTCCCGGTAAATTAGGGAGACCTACAACTCTTTTTACCAATTTATTTGGTTTAACTCCTACCAACACTACTAGAACAAAAGTTTATCAATATGAAATTGAAATATCTAAGATTTTTGATAATGGAAAGACTGCAATCATTAACAAGGAAAAGGATCCTGATTGTAGGACAAATGAGTAAGTCTTTAAAAGTTTAAAAATTTATTGTATCTTTTTCAGTTACTTTGAACAAACATCGAGACAAAGCTTAGTTGCTTTATGGCCTGCCTTTCATAAAGTTTTAAAAAAATATAAATTAGCAAAACCGGAGTCAGCCATTACTGATTTTAAAAGATTACTCTTCCTTTTGGATCCTATTCATGGAAATTATACTACTGTTGAAAATCCAAAATTGTTTTTTTCACTTGTTTTGGATAAACATGAGATTCCTAAGACAATTGATGTTAACGAATTGGAAGGAGTAGTACGTCTTGAATATAAGCTAAGATTCACGACATCTTTTGATGCATTTGACTCTATTTTTTCTAATGATGTTTCTGATCGTGATGGAGAACAATATTTGGCTTTATTATCCTCTATGAAAGTTTCTATGGATAAGAAAGGAGCAGCTATATATGAAAATGGAAAGAATTATTTGAAAGATCCAACTGTGTTTGGATTTGAAGAACCTATTAAATTGGTTGATGGAAAATATCTTGCTATTGGTTGTCATAAAGCTATTAAATTGGTGGAAGGAGAATCTAAGAATGCTGGGATTGCTTTTTCCATCGATGTCAAAAGGACTGCATTTCACATGAATATGCCTTTAGATAAGAAATATGATGAACTTATGGCATCAGATAAAGGACCTCTTCCATTTACTGGAGCAAATGCACTAAAAGTTATTAATAATGTTAAAGGGTTGGCATGCCGGTGTACTTATTTAAAAAAGGAAAATAATATAATTATTTCAAATGTTATTCCAGAAAATGCAAATCAAAAAATAATTGATATTGATGGTAAGAAAATGTCTGTTGCCGAATATTATTCTGAAACGTATGATATTAATCTTAAAAGACCAGACCTTCCTTTGATCGAACAAAAGAAAGTATTTAATAATGTAAAACAGCTCTGTTATTACCCTATGGAGTTATTAGTGGTTGCACCCTACCAAAGAGTTAAGAAGTACTCCCATACATCTGAACAAATTTTGTCTATGATTAAGGAGTGTGAAACACCACCAAAAAAAAGAATCAATGAGATTCATAATTTGTTTGCTTCATTGCAATTGAAAAATAATGAATTTTTCAAAGAAGCTGGAATCCTTGTTGAAAATAAAATTCTAGCCACACCGGCCAGAATTTTAAAACCACCAGTTATTATTGCTGGAAAAGGAAAAACATTTGAAATTCGAAATGGCAATGGAAGTTGGGATTTAGAAAAAGGTGATCAATACAATATTCCTTCAACTATTGAAAATTGGTGTGCAATTGTAATCGGAAACAAACAAAATATTGATATCAATAAACATCTTAGACCATTTCTTGTTAGATATGTTCACTATGCTAGAGGACGTGGAATTAAAATTTCTGATAATCCTAGATGTGATACTTGTCCAGCCAATGAACAAAAACTTGGAGATCTCTTTGGTAAATTGAAACAAATCAAAGTTGGATTCGTTTTATTTATTACACCAGATTTTGTAAAGCATATCCATAATATGATTAAATTCTATGAAAGAGAAACAGGAATTCCTACTCAAGATTTGAAACTTTCAACTATTTATAAAATTGTTGAAAAAGGACAATTAAAAACATTGGAAAATATTATCTTGAAGTCAAATGTTAAATCAGGTGGTCATAATTATGATCTTAAATTTGTTGTTAGAAAAGACAGATTAATTATTGGAATTGGTTTTAATCATACTATGGCTGGAGATAATGATTCTTTATCTGTTGTTGGATATGCCTGTAATACAAGAAAAATTACATCTGAATTTGTTGGAGATTTCGTTTACATCAAATTTTCTCGTGATGATCAAATCACATATTATGAGAATATTATTAAGAAATGTGTTGACAATTTCAAGGCTTCACGTGGAATCTTACCAAAGGATGTCTTTATTTATAGAACTTCTGGAAGTGAAGGAAGATATAATAATTATTGTACTTTTGATATACCTTATATTAAGAAGAAACTTCATGAAGCAGCACCAGAAGCTAAATTTGCTTTTATTGTTGTTCATAAGGGTCATAATTTACGTTTCTTCAAGCAAAATATTAATTCACTTGATAAAGTAAATGTTCAAAACGTCCATCCAGGATCCGTTATTGATCAAGGTGTAACTAATCCAAAGTTATGTGACTTTTACCTTACAAGTCACTCTGGAATTCTAGGAACTGCTAAGACTCCATGTTATACTATTCTTTATGATGGTATGAATCTTTCCATGGATGAGTTCGAAGGTGTTACAAATGGATTGGCTTATGGATTTCAAATAGTTAACTCGCCAACTAGTCTTCCAGCTCCAATTTGTATTGCTAATCAGTATGCTGACAGAGGAAGAAGCCTTTTAAATGCTAATAATCATACTAGAGGAGGGAATAATATTCTTTCTAATGAAGAAGAAGCTACAAAAACTCTTTCATATGTTGATTCTAAATTTAACAACATTCGTATTAATGCATAATTTTTTTGTTTTAGTCCTCACTATTAATGATAATTTTTAAGATATTTATTTTCATGTAAAACTATTAAATAAACGTTATATATTATTGTTAATTTTAATTATTTTGAATTCTTATTTTTATGTGTGTTCGTTCTTCAGATGTATTTCTACGTCTTCGTATCGTAAGTATCACTTTTGAAGGCAATCCATCAAACTCCAGAACTTTATCTTCAACCAATAAATTGTTCCTAATGATATAAAGAATAAAAATGATTGAACAGGAAATAAAAATTATAATTGGCCCAAGAAATGCTAACATTGAGAGATACAACTTAATGTCTAAAAGAATTTGAATATGTGAGTATCTATAAATTAATCAGTCTTTGTAAAATCTAAGCTCTATTCATTTTTTGATTAGCTTATTGATATTGTACATTTGAATACAAAGCTTATATTTTTTTTTTTGGAAAATTGTAACTTTATAATTTTTCTTCAACATTTGAAGAATGGTTATGAAAAAACGAACAATCTCAGATAAAAATAATACATCAATAAAGCTAGACGATGTAAAAACTACTACTCAAAAAGTTACATCTACAACTAAAGGACAAGTCTACAAAGTTACATCAAATAGTAGTAGTAAGGACAATAAAAAGATTGATATCAAACAAAATCAAAAGATATCAGCTCACATTAGCTCGAATTCAGTTAGTAGTTCCTCAAATGTAAAAGATATTAGACATACTCGTAATGTATATATGAGTAGAGAAGAGTTGACAATTATTCAACCAAAACGTGGATTAAGTAATTTGGGAATATTTTTAATAGTTGTTGTGGTTCTTGGAATGGTAGCAATAATAAGCTACATTTTCTATGTTAAACGATCTAGAATTTCTAAATCTGGTATTAAAAGAAAAACACTTTCAAGTATTGATTTAGAAAAAAATCCAGGACCAAATGATAATAATCCCAAAAAGGATACTAAAAATGAAGCAAAAGTGATGGATGAAGATGAAAAACCACATGAAAGTGATAATAAAAATAATAAACAAACGAAATAAATTAATTAACTTTAAAAGAAGTAATATTTAGTGAAATTTTAATAAAATAAATTATTTGATAAAAAATTAAATTACTGTTTTCTATATTAAGTAATAAATTAAAAAAAAAATTTTTAAAACATTAAATTTATTTTGTAAAAATGTTCTTAATTAATTTGATTTTATTTTTTGAATATTAAATAGCTAACAATTTTTTATTCAATAAATCATTTTATAATTATGTTTTCGACCTTCTCAGAATCTTCAATATTGTATGGTAAAGGTGGTAAGAGTTGTGTAAAAGTTGGTATTCGGATAAGGTAACTTTAAAATAAATATTTTACTATTACTTTTTTATTATCTTTAAGACCAAGAACAGAAAAAGAAATACAAAACAATGATAGAAATATTGTGAACGTAATCAATGATACATCCATTGAAGTATTAGAAAATGATACAGGAAAAATATTTAAAGGATTTGACTTTGTATTTGGTGAAGATACAACCCAAAGTTATTTGTATAAAATGATGATTTCAGAATATATTCCAAAATTATTATCTGGTATCAATTGTACAATTTTTGCTTATGGACAAACGGGGACGGGTAAAACGTTTACCATGGAAGGTTCTTCAAATGAAGTTAATGAGGTAGAATCATTTGAAATTGATTGTGATAACAATATTGGAGTGATTTCTAGAACAATACAACATATTTTATTATTGTTAAATATACCTGTTAGTTTTTTAAATATTTTATTAAATCAGAATGTTTTAGACATGTATAAGAAAAATAATTAGCATAAGATATGTCGAATTATACAATGAAGAAGTTTATGATTTATTAGGTGATGATATAAAGAAAAAATTGGATATTTATGAAGATTTCCATAATGGTGGAGTACTATTAAAAGAAGTAAAAGAATATAAAATTAATAGTATGAAAGAAGTGTTTGAATTGATTAAAAAAGGTAAAAAATCTAGAAAGACATCTTCCACATCAATGAATCAAAGGAGCTCACGTTCTCATGCAATATTCACAGTCATGGTAGATTGGGATGAAACATCTGGTATGAATGTAATTAGTAGAAAGAGTAAAATAAATTTAGTTGATTTGGCGGGTTGTGAAAATATTGGGAAAAGTGGTGCAACGAAAGGTAGTGCACGTGAAGCAGGTAATATAAATACGAGTTTACTTGCCTTAGGACAAGTTATAAATTATTTGACTGAAAAAAATTCTCATATTCCGTATAGATCTTCAAAATTAACAAGAATATTAAAAGATTCATTGGGTGGTTCTTCAATGACATGTTTGATTGCAACAATATCACCAACAATGTCTAATAAAAGTGAATCATTATCAACGTTAGAATATGGAATGAAGGCTATGAATATTCAAAATGATATCAAGATTAATATTAAAACTCAAAGAAATAAAAATATTTCTGATTCGAGAACTATTGATGTTTATTTAAAAATTATCTCTGATATATTTAAAGAATATAAATTAAAAGATTTGAAAAATCAAATGATAAAAATTATTGATAATAATATTTTTAATGAAATGGATAAAACTATCTTACAAATTGATTTTATGGTGATGGAAATGAAAAAATGGAAAAATAAAGCAACAATATCACTTAGTAATTATAGGAAACTTTTTACAAATCAGTGTAATAAATTAACAAAAATTGAAAAAGAATTTATGAATCAAGAAACAGAAATAGAACGTTTAGTTTCTTTATTAATAAATAATATTGAAGAACTAGACATTCTTAAGTTTAACATAAACACTTATAAAGAAAATATTCAAGGAATAAAGTTATCATTAACTTCTGATCTTGAATGTATCCAAGATAAAATAATTGTAATCAAAAAATTACTGTTGGAATCAAATGCTTTTAATCATTACCAAATTGATAAAATTAAAATAATTAAGGATAAATTTTTATCAATGATGAATTCTTATAATATTCAAATGGAGAAATATATGGAAAAAAGTGGAAATGATTTAAATCTTGAAATTGAAAAATTAATAGGATGTGTGGAAACTAATTTGAAAAATAAAACTTCTTTTATTGAAAAAAATTTATTAACAATTGAATTAGAAAAGGAAAAGCTTATATCAATTAGGAAAGAGCAAGACTTGAAAGGAACATTAATTATTGAAGCTAAAGAATTGTATAAACAATTAGAAAAAAGAAAGCTCGAAAAATTTAATTTGATATTATTTAAAGAGAAGGAACATAATAAAAAATGTAAAAAATTTGTAGAACATCTTCAACATATAAGAAATAAAGCATCGAAACTTGTTCACATCAAAGAAGAAATGTCCAAAATGAAATATATATATAACAATGATTATGATAAAGAATTATATAACCTGCTAAAAGAGATAGATGAAATGAATTTGTAACATAACAGTTGATACTACTAAAACATTAAATTTTTACAACATGTAACCCTTTATTCTTGAGAAGAAAATTTTTATGCAAGATATTAATTAAATATTTTTTGAATATGTAAAAGACATTTAAACATTTTATATAATTTAATTCCTTCTATAAATTGTTATGTCTTTAATAAAATGGCTTTCGAGGGAGATTTTATTTTAGATCCCGATAATTTACCAATATCCCATTTCTATACGTACAAATATGAAATAATAGAATATTATATGATGCCTAATTCTGACGAATGGTTGAATAAATTAGTATCCAGGGTAGAAACTACCAGTCAAATACCTTTAGTTTTGGAAATATGTACTAAAGGACGTTTTGAGGTATGCAAAAAGTATTATGAAGAATTTAGTCCTAATTTGGATAAAAAATTTATCATTGCTGCTGTCAATTCATTTCCGAATTATTTAAAGGAACGTGCATTACTAATTAATATGCCAGCATGCGGTTTAAATTTGTATAGTCAATTATTTTCAAAAAAATATGATGAAAGATTGTTTGAAAAAATTTTATTATGTACTAAATGGTATGACGTATTTGATAAGTTTAATGAAAATCCAAGGTATAAAAAATTTTGTCAAATGGTTAAAGAACAATTGAAAAATTATCCTGGTATATCAAATTATCTTGGTTGTGTATTCTTAAGAGAGTTACCATTTATAGATTATTTCAAGAATGTTGAAGAAAATTGGTTTTATGATTTAAGAGTAGCTTTTGCTGAGTCTGATTTTAATAGAGCTATACTTATCCAATTTAATCCTGATTTTATTCCATTTATGAAAGCAAGGAAATTAAAAAAAGAAGCTGAAGATAGGGATAGGAAAAAACGTCTTGGTCAAAAAATGTGTAACAACAATATTATGCTTCCTGACATACCAGAACATCCAAGAATACAATCATCATATTTAGATTTTTTACCTGAAATATCTAAAAAAGCTATTGGTACATTACAACCATTAAAATCTTATCAATTGGAATTGGTATCTGCTGTCGATGGTGATAATGAAAATCATGTTATATGGGCACCTGAAAAAGCAGGTAAAATGTCAATCATATCACATATCGCTGTTAATCATTTTCAATTGGTTGCTAAACAACAAAAAATGACAAGAATGTTGCTTTTAGTTCCACATTTTAAATATGTTCGTGATTATACAAATTATCTTCGTGGGTTATGTTCAGATTTGCTTAATATTGATGGTATAGCTGATTATGAAAAAAATTTTACAAATAATAATCGTGTAATGGCACATGATTTAGTAATATTGTCAGGACAAATGTTTTTAGATTTACTGAAAGTTAATAATTCGGATTTTAAATTGTATTTTCAAGATTTTGGTCTTATATTTATGGATTATTGTGAGGTATGTCTTGAAGGACATGCTTACCAATCAATTATAAGATTACTTAAGGAAAATAAATATACAAAACCTAAAATTATTGGCATTACAGAAACACTTGGTAAACATTTAGAAAACAATGAACAAAGTAGTATGGATTCAATTGCTGATTTGTGTACAAACTTTGATTGTAATAAAGTCGATATAGTTAGAAGGAATATTGATGATTTTTATAAGGATGTACCAAGAGGATTTCAAGAGATAGTATTTTGTTTATCATCACCAAACTTTTTCCACCAACTTATTATTCGTGAATCATATACAATTGAAAGATTGATAATAGATGTAATAAAAAAATATGATCCTAATAATGATACAATTCAGTCAAGATTTCCTGGTATTGATGAAATTATGTATGAAAACTTTTGCTGCAATGTATTACAATCATTACAAGAGAAACCCGAAAATCCGATGAAGAAAGGGATTATTTATGGTATTGACTATTTAATATGTCTTGCTTCAAGTTTGTCAATTCATAATGTTGTACCAACAGAATATTCATTTGATAATTGTTTGAATAAATTGAAACGTTGGAAAGAAAAATGTAATGAAGATACACCATTATCAAAAACTATCTTTGAATCATATAATAGAGTATTGTCATCAAAAGATAATTCAAAATTTTTATCAACTAGTAGAGATAAAAAGTATCCATTAACAAGATTGGAACATGTAATTAGGACTGTTTTGAACAAAAACAACAAATCTAAAATACTTATACGAGTTAATAATACTTCATTAGCATTAAATATTTATCGTTGGCTTACCAATAATGATTTTTTTGGTAAATATGATTGTACATATGCATATTTAATTGAATCGAACAAACAAAGTATTGATGAAGAAAATTCAGATATATATTCAAATGATAGATTGACTAAATTTCTTGAGGGTAGGATTAATGTATTAATTACAACTGATGTTTGTCAAGAAAATATTGATGTTAGTTTAGTTGATTGTTATATCAGTTATAATTGTGCTGTTACTTATACCAAATGTATAGGAAATTTTAAAAGAAGTGGGTCTTTTCCAAAGATGATGGCTCTCATTGTATCAGAAGGATTGTTGGAGTTAGATGATCAAAAATTATTTGAAAGAGATAGAATGATAAATTGTGTCGTTGAAAAATTAAGAAAAATAAGTGATAAAGAATTTAAAGATTTTATCGATGAAAGAAATAAAATTATAAAGATAAGAAATAAAAATTATGAAATCATTAAAAAGGAAGTTTCAGATAGACAAGATGGGAAATTGTACAATATCTCATGTAATTCCTGTATGACTTATATATGTTCGTCTCAAGATATTGGGATATTTGATAATATTACAAATATTGTTATTAACTCAAACATTTGGTCCAAAGTAATATACTCAACAGATAAGCATTACAAATATGCGAGAACATTTATGAGAGTTGGTTTAGTTTTTTGTAAAAATTGTAAAAAAGAAATGGCAGATAATGCCGATGAGAATAATTCTCTTGGTATTATTATTAAATTGCGACAAGGATTTGTCATTAAGCTTACAGCGAAAAATATTATCTCCACAGATATTGAAACAAAAGAAAATCATTATAAAAAAGGATGGTGTTCAATTGAAAATTCTCTTTTTCTTTCTAGAGAAATTTCTGAGGAAGAATATGTAAGTTTCAATTAAATATTTATTTTTAAATATATTTTTTCAGAAACATTATTGCCAAGAATCTATGTGCTACGATCCCGATATGCATTTAATGTTTATGAAAAAGATGTCCGTTTATATGGGTGCATGTAGGAGTTCAGTATATCATAAAGATAAATAATTTTTTTTTNTTTTTTTTTATAAATATTTTTACTTTACTTTTTATTTATGGCATTACGCAATAAAATATAATAATATTTAAAACTATGTATATAGTTAGTTTATTTAAAAATATATTTTTTCAATTTTATTACATTTAAAACACAAAAGTATGCAAATAAATCATTATTATATACTTTGATATATAAACAAAAATTTATTGTTTAAAGGAAGATTAACCACCCTAACTTTTTTAGTACATTTAAAAATTTGTATAACAAATAAAAGTGCAAACAACTTAAAAAATGTAGTTCTATTTTTAATTTTTTTTATTTAAAATATTTTAATGTTCTATAAATATGGTATACAAATATATTATATCATTTGAAGTATACAATTTCAAGGACAGGAACATAAACAAAAAATATCTTTGCCTTGAACTTTTAAAGTTGATTTACACCAAAGTACATACATTGAATTTCATTTGATAAGAATTATTAGTACAATTTTAATACAATTGTATCAATTTCTAAAAAAAATTTATAATGATCAGTATCAATATAAATTTTTAAAAATCTGTAATTCTATTATTTATAAAAGTTTAATTTATTCCCTTATCGATCATACCAACATCGTGCTGAGAATATTGTACAACAAATTTGCATTAATAAATATAATATCAATTGATATTTTTATTAATTTTATTTATTTTTAGAACTCAAAATGTCTACAATAACATTGTCATTGGATGAAATTGTACCATATGTCAAGGATTTACTTAAAAAAACAATTGAAGATGGGAAATTGAATAAAAATGTCTACATCGGTTTGTCTGGAGGTTCAATGCCAAAAGTGGTAAGTCAGTCATTAATTGAATTAATTGCCAATGGTATAACTTTGGATAATGTCAAATTCTTCATGGTCGATGAAAGGGTTGTTCCATTGGATCATAAAGATTCAAATTGTGGTGAATATTTAAATTTGTTACCAAAAACATTAAAAGACAACTTTATTCCAATAACCAATTTCAATGATGAAGTAGTTGCAGCTAAAGAGTTTGAAGATATACTTAAAAAGGATGCTAATTTAAAAGTTTCATCATCTGGATTTCCTATATTCGATTTATTACTACTTGGTTTAGGACCAGATGGTCATACTTGTTCATTATTCCCTGGTCACAAATTGTTGGAAGAGAATGTTAAGTGGATTGTTTCCATTTCTGACTCACCAAAACCACCGCCAAAACGCATTACAATAACAATTCCGGTAATTAATAATGCTAAAAATGTTGTATTTCTTGCAACTGGGGATAACAAAAAAAATGCTATTAAAGAAATATTAATAAATCACAACAAAAATTTCCCACCATCTTTAATTAAATTGACAAGTGGAGGACATGCTACATGGGTAATTGATCATGATCCCTTTGCTTAATAAAGTTACTTTAAAAAATTTTATTATATAAACTACCTATAAAATCAAATATTATTAAATAAAATTTTTTTATAAAAATGTTGCACTGGTGAGCTAAAGCGTACTTACATATAAGGCGGAGAGCAAGAGTCCTATAACGATAAATCTCTATATGAATGTTGACAAGAGTAATTGCGCCCCCTTTATTGGCACGGCTACTTGCCATTCTTCATTATTAGAATATTTTTTCCCTCCTTTTATCTAGTCTTTTTTTTTTTTCATTACTTCATTTAAATGTTTTCTTTATGTATATCTCTTATTACCATTACTCTTAGTTATAAACATTCTCCAGTCATAAAATAGTCTTGGAATATAATGTGTATCTTTTGGATAGTTGTCCAAAGGTTTAGTGTATGTCGCTTTACAATATATGACAGTTTGCTTCTCCACAACATCTGTTATTATTGATTGCTAGATGTAGTTTTTATAAGTAGGTCACACTTAGAGCTTTATCAATCATTTATTTTCTTAAACACATAAGACATTCATCCTTAGGTTTTACTTTATTTATAGACTAATTATTATGTCTAATAACCTTGTAAAGTGTGAAACAAATAATATGTCAGGAAACGCACAAAAAAGACAAAATAACGATAGAGGAGGTCCACCAGCTAAGAGAGGTAATTCATTACCAATGGATAAAGGTTTGTTTATAATTTCAAGTACAATAATACAATTTTTTTAGATTCAGTAGCAATAAAAATTTTAATACCAGCTTCTGCTGTTGGTGCTATTATTGGAAAAGGAGGAGAAACGATGCGTAACCTAAAGAATGATTCTGGATGTAGAGTACACATGTCGAAGAATCAAGAAGTATATCATGGTACAAATGAAAGAATATGCCTTGTTAAAGGGAAAATTGATGCATCAATGAAAGTCATGAATGTTATCATTGATAAAATCAAAGAGAAGGCTGATGCTAATGCACCAAGTGATAATTATGATCTTAAAGGTGTTGAAAGAGGTAAAATGATGAAACTTCTTGTACCAAATACATCTGCTGGTATGGTTATTGGAAAAAGTGGTAGTAATATTAAGGAAATTCGTGATAATACAGGAGCTAATATTCAGGTTTATCCTAAAGCTGGAAGTGCTGAGGCTAAAACTTCAACTGAACGTGTTGTTACAATTGGTCATGACAATCGTGATGTTCTCCTTGATGCAGTCAAAAGAGTTCTTGAAAAAGTTGCTCAAGATCCACTTCATGATCAACCATTTGATGGAAAAGATGTAACTGATAATAATGGATCATTTACTCAAGTTCCAACACAAAACTTTTCAAACAATCAAAGTTATTCTAATCCAAATATGAATAATTGGCAAGGTAATAAAGATGGTAGTCAATTTCCAAATAACCAACAAAAGTTTAATCCTATGAATGGTCTTGGTAATATGGAAGTTATTAATTTTCTTGAAGGTCTTCAATGTACTCTTCGCGGACATGGATTTAATGAAGCAGCCGTAGCTGAGATAATGTCTGCAATGCAGGTCTTAACCAAATATAATATTATGGGATTAGGTTTGGGTTTAGGTGTCGCTAGTATTGGTATAATGAGATCTAACGAACAGCAACAAAACATGCAAAACGTTACACCTAATATGATGGGACAACCAATGCCAATGCAACAACCAGGATATAATATGCCACAAGGTGGTATGATGCCAAATGGTCCAAATATAAACCAAGCGCCAGGAAATAGTGTAAGTTTTCATAAAAGATTAGACAATAGGTTTAATTCTTATTGAGTTTTATAATTTGTATCAAATTAGAGCATAGTTATTATGTTATAAGTTTTTGAATATTTTTTTTACTTTTTATTACATATGTTCATCATAGACACAACAATATTAACTTAACTAATTTTATATTTGTCATCATTACTAAGTTATTCAACTTTTAATATCTATTAATTTTACTATATTCATATAACATTACCTACAAATTCATTTTAATTTTTTTGTATAATAATATATATNATATATATTTCTTATTTTTTTAAATAAGAATTATTTATAATTCAAAACTTTAAAATTTCAACTAATCTTATTTCATTTCCACACTCTGTCTTTTCAGTATCAATGGTAAATTCAAATATATATATATATGAATCTTATTCAAAATGCATTTGCTAAACACAAGTCCTTCTCAATATTAAAAAATATGTTTTGTCAACCTTCCACACCAATATCATCTAAATATAGATTCATCATATAATCACCTTCAAACCTGTGGTGCCGTCTTTACTCATTATACTTTTTTATGCTTTTTTATCTTTACAACTTTTTACGTTTATCATCCGACATAATATACATGATAATTCCTGCTGCATTATACATACATGATGCTATTATTTTATCCATATAATCATCAGTCTAAAAAACATGTCATCAGAGGGCGGTAACCTTTTAACAAAATTGGAATGTATAAAAAATATTTGATATATCAAATTTATCTACACACACAACAGAAATCTGTAGAATAAGGAATTTTCTAATGCCGTTTTTGGCGAAGAGTTTTTTTTATTTTTTTTTTTCGATAACATCAATATGTATTTTTTTTTATACTTTTTTAATTTGTAAATTTTACAGAGAGATGTGTTATCGAAAATTTGATTAATTTATGTTATTTATTAATAATTATATTTTCATACCAATTCACGTTGTGTTTATTATGTTTATCTTTTTAGCATTCATTTCCTTATAAATATTTCTCTTAAAAGTGCTCATAAATTCTCTATAAAAAAAGCAGTTAACATGCTGTCATATAATATTTCAATATATGTTTATTGATTTTCTATTTTCTTTCTTCTTTCTTGCCAAAAAGGAACAAGTCGAGACATATATAATCTTTTTTAATATACTTTTGAAAAAATATACATAACAATATATATTTATAATTGGTATGCATTTATTTCTAATTTCCACTTATTTTTTAACGATATTTTTTTCACATTTTTCCTGATATATGAAAAAAAAAGTTATGTACATGGTAATTGAAATAATTATTTATAAAATGTGAGCTATAATAATAGTATTCATGCATATATATTCAAAGAGTATAATTTTTTACTTAAAAATTATTCTCTTCTTGTGGGTTTTATTTTGAATGTGTTTTGTTAAACGATTTTTTGTTTAATGATTAATCATATATTATGTATTTGTCAATTTAATTTAACACAACCTTTCTAGATATTAATCACAACTTGAAAGAGTGTTATTTTGTCTACTACATTTATAAAAAAAAAACTGTTAATAAGAAGTAAGTAGAAAAATGAGTACAATTGAATCAAAGATAAAAGAAGCAAGAAGTTGCATTGCTAAAGCTGAAGATCATTTAAAGACATCTGTTTTTAAAATGAAATTTAAACCTGATTATGATATGGCTGCAATGGAGTATGAAAGAGCTGCTGTTTGTTTTAGAAATTGTGATGATTTGAGAAATGCACGAGAATGCTATTTGAATGCTGCTAAGAATCATAATTTAAATAGAAACTTTTTTCATGAAGCTAAAGCTAAAGAGAGTGCTGCTGCTTTGTGTAAAGATTTAAAAGAAAATATATTGGCTGCTAAGTATGTTCAAGAAGCATGTGAAGGATATGTACTTTCTGGTAGTATGGATACAGCGTCATTGACTATAGATAGATGTGCCAAATGGTTTGAATATACAGATCCTGAGACGGCTATAACAATGTATGAAAAAGGTTTAGCATTAGTTCAACAAACTGATAGAAGTAAAATGGCATCTGAATTTATGAATAGATTAACAGCTTTGTATATAAGAAGTGGTGATTATGATAAAGCTATAAAGGTTGTATATGAAGAAATAGATAAATACATTGAAACTAAAGATTATCTTAAAGTTGGGCAACTTTCATTATCATTGACATTATTAGGTTTAGCAAAAGGTGATACTGTTGAAGTTGCAAAATCACTTAACAAATGTTTTGAAGCTGACGGTTTTGAATCATCTCAAGAGGCAAGTTTATGTGGAAATTTAATAAAAGCATTTGAAGATGGAGATAATGATAGGTTGAAACAATTATTACAAAATGGTTTAGTACGCTCAATGAATAATGAGTATTTAAGATTAGCAAAAAAATTAAATGCACCAGATGCCAGTGGAATTGAAAGTAGTGGTATAAACTTTGAAAATGAAGATGAAGATGACCTTAAATAAATCACTTTAAAGAAATTAATATATGATTTCTATTGTAAAATAATTTAATTTTCGATTTTGAAATATTTTTTGATACCTTCGTCAAATACTAATTTACTAAGGTATAATAAAAAAATTTATCGTATTGGAAATATTATCTATTAATATTTCTAAATATAAAATTTTATACCTTCTTAGAAAGTTGTTAACAATGATTCATACATGATGACAGTTGTGTTATATTTCAACATTCCATCTTAACAAACACATAATTCCTTTTGAATGGTATATAAATCATAGACATAATAAAAGAGCATAAGTTAATGAAAATAATTTCTCAGCACAGGTCAACTGATTTTGTGTTATACTTTTATAAAATATGTTAATAAAAAGTGGAAGATATCAAAATTTCTTGATAAAAAAACTTGATTATTTTCAATATGATGGGACGGCAAGTGAATTAAAAAGTATATATACTTTTATCCTTCCTCCAATAATATTATGATTTTTATCATTAAATAAATGTGACTTATTTGATTTTATTATTTCCTAATAACAGCTGTCAATTAACGTATATAAATATATCAATTCATTCTTTTTGCCGTTGATTTGAAATATTTTTAAACTAATAATATATAATACTTATTCATATATATATATATATTGATCATTATTAGTAAGAATACATATTTTTATTAATTTCTTTCATACCTTTCTTATATGATGAGATATGGCTATCATTCAGTTTTTTATTTTATTAAAAAATAGTTTCTATATATTTATTTTTTTATCAATAACAAATATTAAATTTTGTATCTCAAGTGATTTATTTAAAAAACCATTTATTGTTGCTCCTGAATTCATACCATGGGATGAGGTATCAAATTTTATTATTTTACCAAGATGGAACTCGGATTATGATATAGATTATATTTTTAATGTAGATATATATGATGAAGATGATGAAGGAAAATTATTACAAAGTTTGAATGAATTAGTATCAGGAAGAAGTTTGAATTCTATAAAAATTAAGAATTTACCAAGAAGCCATTTGTATTATTTTAAATTTAAAATAAATAATGAAATTGTGGAAGAATTAAAAATATATGGTGGTGTTGATGTAAAAAACATTTATATAGCAAGTGATAAGAAAATATATAAGCCTGGGGAGAATGTTAAGATTATGGCATTACCAATTAAAAAGGATGGTACTCTTTACACAGGGCCATTAGTATTCTCAATTCTTGTAAGTATAAGCAATGTATTAATTATAAAAAAAGTATTTTTTTTAGGATTCTAGAGGTGTAAAAATAATAACACAAAGAAGGTATGGAATAACGAATCAAAACTTTTATAATTATAATTTTAATATACCTAAATTTAATTGTACCGGAAGGTGGACAGTATTGGTTCATCCATTAGAGTCATCAAAAATTTTGTCACATCATTTTACAACAACAATATTTGTTCAGGACATTACATTACCATTGTATAACCTCTTTATGAATGTTAAACCAATTAATAATGAATGGATGTATGAAGTAAACATAATAGCAAAGCATAGTATAGGAAAGGATGCTAAAGGAAGTATCGAAATTGAAGGAATGTGTAGCCAGACAAATAATATTTCATTAATTGGGCCAAAAGTAAGTTATAAATAAAACATAATAATCCATATGATCTTTTATCTTAATGATTTTTACTCTTTCTTTTTAATTTGATATAGGATAGGATTAATTATTGAATTAATTAAAATTAAAGTTTCACAAAATCTCCCTACATTAGAAGACAAGTTATTATATACATCTTCATCTACAAATCTTACCATACTTATAGCTGTGTAGGGAAGCCATATAAAAAAATGAGCAATAATTATGAGGAGAGATGTTGTAAATATTTTTGAATGCCATTGACGTTTCCAAAATGGTATATAGAATGATTTTGTACCATTTGGTGAGATAACTATTATTGATCCTGATAATGAAACATCAGATATAATTGTATGTTGATTTGATGAATATGATCCTTTCGGTGTCTCAAATTTAAAGAATGATAACTTTTTGAAACTTGTAATTTTTCTTGTTTGTCGAATTAAATTTGTCGAATTTTCATTAATAATTGTCAATTGACTATTTTCTTTGTTTATTTCATTTAAAGGAATTGATTCTTCATTTTCTTTTACGCTAATTGATAATTTTTCATTTTCAAAATATTGCTTCGCTTTGCATATTCTTGGACATTTATTTTCACTTGACTTTATTTCAGATAATGTATCAGTACGTGATAATGATATAACATTAGATTGACTTTCATTTACACTACTTTTGTTTTTAATTTTATTTTGTTTTCTTAATTTACGATGATAAAAATATCTTGGTATTATTTTATCAACTGTTTGTATTGAAATTTTAATAATTTTACTGATTATTAAAATATAAGCTATTAAAATAATTAATGATGGTATCCAACAAACAAAAATGTGATGATAAAACTCATAAGAGTATTTTATAAACTTCGTTGGATAACCATGAACTTTGGAAATATTTAAATGTTCCGCTATAGCAAAAACTGTCACGCATTGTGTGTAGTCTTTGTAAGGATCATACGTTTTCCATAAAAATAATTGTGGTATTCCTAAAGTTGCTCCAAATATCCATGAAAATGATATCATATAATATTTTCTTGATGATGTATCGTGAGATTCTTAATTTAAATAATCAAAATAAGTTAAAAATTTATTTTTAAACTTACTTAAAGTATATTTTGAGTAAATGGAAACTAATCTATCTATTCCAATCATAGTAACCATTATTGCATTAATATAATATGAAGAAGTTGATAAGTACTTGAAAATTTTGCATCCAATATTACCAAATTGCCATTCTTTTGTAAATATCCATATTGCTTCAATTATACCATGTGTATACATTATAAAGAAATCACTAATTGATAAATTTAACATAAAAATTCTAAATGCAGCATTTTTTTTATTTTTCCTCTTTTGATCAAAATCTAATTCACAATTCTTTTCTATCAATTTTATTTCTCGATGATGATAAAGATATACATTGATATTCATATATGTTCCAATAAAAACAATAATAAGAAGACAAGTTATTTCGGCATAATCAAAGTACGAATATTGATATAGTTCAGTTTTATTTAATTCAAAAATTGTTAAGAATGATTTGTCATTCATTGTCTTTTCAATGTTTCTTTTTATAGGTGCAGTGGAATTGTCTAGGGATAATGTATTCAGTAATATTCCATTACTTGGTAACACCATAAAACTAAGAATCATAAATGTAGACACGCATATTAATTTAGTATATGTAACTTTTAGAGAAAATTTATTAATCCAACAAAAATACATAGTAATATAAAAACTGAAAATTGATAATTGTATAATATTTAAAAAAGTATATTTAAAAAAAAGTAACATTTAAAAATGCCTAAGATTATATATAATATAAGTACTGTCTTTTGACACTATAAACTTTTAATTTTTTGATCAAATAATAAAATTTTTTACTTTAAAATACATTTATAAATGATGATATGACGTAAATGTTGTAAACTCAAAATTATAAAATATAAAATTGTAACTTTTAATTACTAATATATTATAGATAGTTTTTAATTGACCAGTAGAAAAAATTTATTTCAATTATATTAATTGGAATCTTGTGGCTTATTAAAATTGTTAAAATGAACACTAAATAAATGTTTAGTTTAGAGTAAAATATAATTATTTTAAGATAAATTTATGTTCTTTAAGGAATTAAATGTTTGAATAATTCAAAAAATCATACATTTCAAATTTTAAATTATAAATAAAAAGTTTATTATAAGGATATTTAATGAAGTGGTTTTATATAGGTAAAAATTTACTTATATAATAAAAAGTTGTTTTCAATTTAAATAACATTCTACCTTACTTTATCTGTATTTTCCATATAATTGACATTAAAATATTATAATTAATTATAAAGTTGCTAAAAATTTTTAAGTCGTAATAATTAAAAGAAAAAATTAAACGGAGAATATATAGTTAATTACGAATATCTATGCAAACAAATTAAACATATTGTCTTGATTAAAATTGATATAATAATTATTAATGAACTCTTGTTCCTAATGTTCCAACTATATATTAGAATTTTTCCATAATGAAATAAGAAAGATTAAAATGATAATGAAAAGGGAATAATTATGTTTCAAGGATAATCTTCTTTTCAAATATTTCTTGATTTTTTTGTGAATTTTTTAACGAACTCCTTATTTAGTAATTTATCCCTTTTAAGCTTCAAGTGTACATTCCTTCTTTGTTGGGCAGTTTTAAAAATTTTAGTAAAGTATAGTCTTTATACTTTTAATGTCTATATTTACACAACAAAGGTGTTTAATGATTAAAAAATCATAAGTAAATAATATTTTAATTTTGTATGTATGAGAAAAATATATAAATAATTTTATATTTGTTTATTATTAATAATAAATATATACATAAGTTTAATTAAAACCATACAAAAATGGATTTATGATTGTTAATAAATATTGCATATCCTTGAAAACATTTGCATGTTCACTTAATTTTTCATGAAGATCACTATTTACATATTTCATTAATGAAATCATATTGTATGGAAACCAAAAAAAGATATGAGCAAGAACTACTAGAAATGCGGTTCTAAATATTTTTCCTCTTATCTGACGATGCCATGTTTGTCGTGCTTTAATTGTACTTTTTATTTGAATTCCTCCTTGTGTTGGTCCACCACTTCCTATCATTTGTGATGTTACATTTGATTTAATACGATTATCATAAACTGAACCTTCTATTTCATTTACAAATAACGACTTTGAAACTCCTAATTTTCTTTTTTCTGATGCTAAAATATAAAATATTACTAATTTTTTAATCTTTAAAATCTTCTTATTATTAATATTTATAAACAAGCAACTCAAGAATATTAATTCTAGTAATATAATTATAACTTATACTTTCGTATTTTAATGATACTTAAATTAATCTCTATTTATGATAAAAAATTAAGCTCTCCATAAATATGCTAGAAATTGTTTTTAACTTTTAATAAATTATTAATAAAATTTACATCCTTTTTTCAAAAAAAAAAAACATTAAATTTTATGAGTATGAATATTTTAAAAATCTAAAATAGCAAAACTCACATAAATTACTATGTCCCGATTTATTAGACATTTTAGGAAGTGAGAATGTATGGCTTTTCTTGGTACTAACATTTTTGTCTCGTCTTCCGATATTATTATATATTCTTCTTATAAAAGAATCTCTGTTTCTTTCATATATATCGTTTTCATCATTTTCTTGTCCTGAAGATATATCCGAACATTTTGGAAATTTATTAATTAAAGCTTTATGGGTATTTCTGATAGCAGATGAATCTGATAAGTAGGTGCTATCAAATATTTCTCCTTCACACATCGATAACTCTTGCCGTTGTCTTTTTTCATTTTGTCTAACAGGACTTTTAATAGAAAAATGAATAATTCTTATTGCAATAATTATATAACAAAAAATCATTATCAATATAGGTAACCAAAAAACAAGTATAAGATGAGATATGTTATAAAATGTTTCTGTACTTTTATCTAAAATGATACTTAATAAACTTCCATTATCACTTTGATAATCAGAAGGAAAATATTTAGAGAGTGTCCATATATCGGTACATTGGTACCATCCATCATCAATATTCTGAAAGATATTCTTAACCTCCCAAACATAAAGTTGAGGAAGTGAAAATAGTATTGCAAATGCCCAAGCCATTATCATATATGATTTAATAATTCTAACTTCTTTCTTTTGAACTTTAATTTGTTTTGCTGCCACCACGTTACGGAACCTATCTAAGGCAATACATACAACAATATTACTATTTAAATATAACGTAAACATGTTACAAAAATTAAATATCCTACACAGTACATCACCACCTTTCCATTGATATGTTAAAATCCAACAAAATTTTCCAAATGCATTACAAAAAAGAATGGCAAAGTCACTTATATTTAAATGAATTTTCATTAAAATGAAACCTTTCTAAAGAAGAGGAAGTAAAATTTAAAATGTTATAACTTTTTTATTATTAATTGAAAAAAATATTACTTACTTTCGAAACATGTTGAAGTCTAATATCTCTCTGTGTTAAATTTTTTAACACCATAAAATTCAATGGTATTCCAATTAAAAAAATAGAACCTAAATAGAGCATTTCTACATAATCACTAAAAAGTGGCATTGGTGGTGTTCCCTCATCAATTATATCATTATTATTTGAATTATTAAATTCAATACTATCATTCATTATAAGAAATATGTTTATCTCTCTGAAATTATTTAAAATGAAATATAAATATAGTTTTAATCATAAATAAAATGATATATATATATATATATAAATGAATAAGAAAAGAAATATTTGAGTTAGACAACAAATTTTTTATACAATAATATAAAGAGTACATATTTTTTTTTATTTTTAAACGTAGAGCACAATTGACAATTAAATCTATCAAGTTTATAATAATTCACTTCAGAGACAATAAAAATTTATATACAATTTATGGCAAAGAACATTTATTTTTTTTTGATAATGAAAAGATTTAATAATCAAAAAAATAAAATTTTCTATTATATAAATTTTATTATAAAAAATTAAATAATTTATCCTTATCTCTTCAAATAATAGTGGAAATATAAAGCAAATAAATATAAATTTTTAAATATGTAAAAAAAATTTTTTTTTTATTATTCAATGGAATCATAAAATATTCTTAAGATGCAGCATGGTTATCATTATTACGTAGATAATAATGAATAGAAAACATGACAGAAGCTTACATTTAGGATAATATCATACTTTATAAACTTGTATCTTGTTAATATGTCTGTATATTTTTAATTTTATCTCAGTAAAAAAATACTTTTAATATTATTTTTATGAGAATAAAAAAAAATTCTGTTAGTTATATATAAGATGACATAGGCAAAATATCAAATTTTTTTTGTTATTATTTATTGTAAAAATTATAATATGAAGTATGATGTAGGATATATTTAAAGATTGTTTTAAATGATTGAAAAAAATTTTTTGTTATCTTTTTTTTTATAATAATACTTTATCAAATGAAAATTGTTAAAGAACGATGGAAGAAAAAATTCATTAAAATGTTAAGATTGGGAAATTATAATGTTTAAAGTTATGTAACATATTTTATTCTTATATATTTTTTCAGATGATTAATGGAGAAGATAAAATAGTTGTGGATTTAAAGAACATTGTTGATTTATGCGAAACAATTATAAAAGGACAATTTATACAACTTAAAAGCACTTTTACAGAATTAAGTAGTGGTAATCGTTTGGAAAAAATATTTAACATAGACATTATGAGAGCTAATTTTGATATTATTTTAGTAAAGCCATTTGTCTCGAAGGATGATAAGAATTTATTTTTTATGGTAAGTAATTCTTCATATATATATATATGATAGTCAAGAAATAATTATAATTTACGTAATATTATGCATGTTATTTATTAAAATTATTTTTGGATAATTTTAGTTAAAAAATGAAGATAATTTATATGAAACGGGACAGGTGGATATTAAAATTGTTTGTTCTGGTGAAATATCAAAAAAAGAAATAACTATTGGAAGTGTTAATACATTATACAGTAATATATTACATATAAATATTAAAGAAATTGATGATTGTAAAGCGTTAATAGTTGAAGGAAAGAGTTCTAAAATGAGAAGTATTATAAAAATATTAGTACCGGTATTAGATATTAATGAAATTATAAAACCTCTTTCTTCCACAGCTGTTTATAAGTTCCAAGAAACTGCAAAATTTATAGTTAAAAATGTTGAAAAAAATTTAATTTATATTATTATGAATCAGCATAATCGGATAGTGATGTTTGGTGACATAGAAAATAACAAAATTGAAATAAATATAACATCAGAGATGGAAGGGGCTAATTATTTAATTGTTCTTAATCCAAGGAACACAAATATTATTGACATGATAATATTTATAGGTGATGAGATTTGCGAAAATACAAATTATTCTATTCTTCCGGAAAAGAAAATTTTTTATTTTAATGATACGTTTAAAGGGATTATTAAAGGCCCTAACAATGGATTAGCTTTATTAAAAATTTATGATAAACGTCTCAACTTTTTTGATAACAACAAAAATAAAGCTGAAAAATTGTATTGGAATTTTGAAAAATTATTAGACTTTAATATGAAATATCCTTTTAAATATAATATTAATAAAATGGTTTCGGAAATGAAAGGAGATATTATAAAATATTTAAAACCTATTAATGATACTTTTACAAAAATCGAAAATATATGTAGAAATTTAATAGATTCAAAAATTTTACATTCATTTAGTAATAGTTCATCTTGGCTATCAAATAAATGTGCTGAATGGATAAAAGAGGGAATCCGGAAAAGCGTTAAAATGGAAAATTATAAAAAATCGGGTTATCGTTATAAAACAAGTAGCATGTTGAATCTTTCTAAAGCAAAAGTATCTATTAAAAATGATGATGAAGAATATTATGACGAAGATTTTGAAAGTAAAGAATCTAAAAATATAAATAGAAATTCTGAGATAAGAGATTATTTTCCTGAAGTATGGATATTTAAAGATTTTGCATTAAATGAAAATGGTATTACTAATTTTTTCTTTTATCCTCCACATTCCATTACAACGTGGATTGCAGAAGCTGATTTTTGGAAACCATCAACAACTTTTATTTGTTCTACCAAGAATTACCAAGTATTAGAATATAGGAAAGATTATTATATTGAAGTAAGTACTCCACCTATTGTAAGAGCATTAGAAGCTATAGATATTAGTGTTACCGTTCATAGTTTGGGAAATGAATCATTTGAAAATGTAAGTTATCAGAAAAATTACATTAAATAATAGAAATAATTTTAAGCTTTACATTTGCATGGATAAAGGAACAACAAATGCATGTCAAAATCGAGGCAGAGATGGTGGATTAGCAGATAATAGTTATTTTTCATTAAAAAATAACACGATAAATAATATGGCAACTAAAAAATTTGAAGTAATATTTTTTAAAGAAAATATTAATGAAGTAATATCTTTTTCATTACGTAAACATACGGGAGATGAGAAAACATTTGCATGTGAATCAAATGACGTATATGATATAATTAAAAAAAGTATCACGGTCATGCCTGATATAAGAATTTTTTCTAAAAGTACTTTTTTTATTATAAATCCTGAAAAAAAGAGTGAATTAAATAATGATGAATTGGTAAATGAAAAGAATTTTATAATAAATGAAAAAAGGGGAGAATTTGATAATGTACTTATAACAAATATTACAATAAATCCAAGTAAAGATGAAGTGGTAGGAAATTTAATGGTAACATTATCCGAACCTAGAATGTACCACACATTTGAATATGAAATTAAAAATAGAAAGAAAAGAGATGCCTTATCAGAGTATAGTGATTCTCATATATATTGGATTATGAATGATATATCATCAATATTTTATAAGAAGCTTAAAAATGATTATATTACTGAATATGAGTTGAAAGAAAATATTGAAAATAAGATTCATTCTAACATTGATTTTTCAAAAACATTATGGCCAAATATTGTTAAATTGAAAGAGTATATGGTTGAATGCGATGTATATAATTATTTCGTTGATACAATTGAAAAAGCTAAAAATGTTAAAGAGTGCAAAATAAAAGATGCTATTAATGGTGATAATGTATGGATTTCAATGTTAAATACAATGATGATATGTGATTTATTTACTAACGAAGGATATGATGATGAAAAGGAAATGTTTTTTGATATTAAGAAATTGATGCATTTTTATAATATAAGCATGACTGATAAGTTAATTAAATACATTTCACTACCTTTCGAAGTAAATATGGAAGATAAAATCTTTGTTTTATATGGTATGTATTTACATGTTCTAAATTCATGTAAAATGTATGACACAGAAAATATTAAAAATGAAATAGGTAAAATATATTATCATTTTGAAAATAGAGACAAAGAAGATATATTGTCAACACTTTTTTATGTTTCTTCATCAAAGCGTGGAAAAGATATAGAAAGAGACTTTGCTTGGAATGATATGTTATACTGTTTTAATAAAATTTACAAAAAGATGCCATGGATAAATGAAAATAATGATGATTGTAGAAAATTATTTGAAAGAAGTGATAAGTATATTAGAAATTCTGATTTAAGTATGCTAATTAATTTGCTTGCCCTTTATGCTATAACAAATGATTTTCCTATTCCAACAAATTATCCTAATGTTAGTACAAGTGAATTACAAGATTATACTTTAATAACAAGAAATAAACGTAATCCAACTAATTTAGCTAATGAAATATTTTTAGAACAAGAAAGTTATAAATATATTATATATGACATGAAAAATAGAAATTATCAAAAGAAAAGATTAAATATAACAATTGAATGTATACCTCCTTGCTTTTCATTACCTCAAGATGAGTATGCTCCTGATGGTAAAAGTCGATTGATTCATTTTCCTCCTCAAACAAAAACTATATTATTTAAATCAAAAGGAAATGGAAAAAGAGTTGTTTTAGTTGAAGGAAATATGATAACTAAAATGAATGCATCAAAAAATGATTATCCGCTGAAGATTGACGTTCAAATGTATTCAGAGAAAAATGATCTTACACATATGATAACAATAAAAAATCTTAAAAAACAAAATTTAGATATGTTACAATTTGAACATGGTTTATATAGTAATGGTTATGAATTAAAATGTGATAATGGTTATGTTCAATTTATGGATCAAAAAAACATTAAGTACAAGACAAGGCCATATAGGACAGATAATTCAGTTGTTTTTCTTATTGGTCCATTACCTCATAATAAGGATGAATTAACGTATAATTTAACACAAAAAGCTATTGAAGCAGAGGCAAACGATATAAAGTTGGTAGGTGCTAAAATTGTGTTAAAGCATCCAATAAAAGGGACATTAGGAAAAATAATTGTTGATAATAGAATAGGATTTTTAAAGAATAAAAAGATGAAAAAAGATAGAGATTCTGATATAGAATTTTTATGTTTAGATAATCCCAAGAAATGTTATTGCGGGGAAGGGACGTCAAATGATGTATGCAAGATAAAAATGACAGATAGAATTGAAAGGACACTTAAAAAAGATCTTAATGATATAAAGAGGTTTCTTATAGCTGGTATTGTTAATAATATTAGTATTGCTGAAGAGAACGAAGATTATAAAAAATTTTCTATAACAATAACAGCCCAATCCTGTAGAACATTATTTGAAAGAAATGTTCATATTTATATTAGAACAACAAACTCTTCTAACGAAAAATGTACGTTGATCTCAGTGAATGATGAAATTTTGTTATCAGGAAAAATAGATAATATAGAAAGTTATCAAACAATTTACCATATGTCCAATGAAGATATATTAATAAAAATTATGGAAGATAACGAAGCAATGAATTTAATAGGAAAGATATCTTTTGTAAAATGCTAATTAACTAACTAATAATTATGTTATATAATTTAAAACCTTCATTTAATCATGTTTCGTTTACACTTTAATAAATATATACCACGTACTATGATCTTTTATATAATATTTTTATAAAAAACTTAACTAGAAGTGATATAAAATTTTATAAACATAGTTTTGCACATATCACTATAGCGATGAAATCTTTTCTTACTTTTATTTCTTCTTTACTTGAAAGACGAAAACAAACTATTTTATATGAAAAAAATTTTTTTAAATATATTGAAGATAAAATTAATATAAAATTTAAAGATTTGCCAATAGAGGATCAATTTCAATTAAATACTATTAGAGGGGACATTTCTTTGTATGAATGGTTTTTAAGAACTGATGAATGCTTTTATTTTTCTAATTTTATTGGATGTTGGTGTTTTGGTAAAATTATTGAATCAATTTCCGGTTCATATTGTACTTCATTAGGTACGATTCTTCCTTGTTTTATTGGAATGGATGTGTGGAGGTGGAAGAGAATTAAACAAATTGAAAAAGAAAAATTAGAAATAATATCACATTATATTGATAAAAAGGTATTATCATATTAATTACATAATTTAATTATCTTTTTAGTATACACCAACATACATAGATATGATTCAAACAGATTTAAAGTACATAGACAGAGAGGGTATGATAAATAAAAATGATTTTTGGTATCTTTATGCTATGTTTCTTAGAAATAACGATACAGGAAGAATGAATAAGTTATGTAATCATCCGTCAAATAAATGCATAAAAATTTTATCACTACCTTCATTTTTGACAATTGAAATATGTACACTGTCACATTTTTTAAACAATAAATTAAAAAAAAATGTGCCAAAGGAATATTTAATGGGTAAAATAATAGAATGGATTTTATGGAAACCATCTAGAATACAATATGTCATTGATCAAATAGTTAATTTTTAGTAAATTTTTACATACTTAAATAAATCTTCAATTTGTGCGTCAATTTTTGTAATATCTTTTATACCAATATTTTCGTTTTTTAAATCTTCATCTTTAGAAAGATTGTATTCTATGAAATCTTCCTTTAAAACCATAAGTTCTTCAATATCTTTAAGTTCTATCTCAGCATTTACTTTCTTACCGATCTTTATTTTTTCTAACATTTCCTGATAATGAGAAGCTTTTTCTTCTTTAACACACATATTTATTTTGTTCATATTAATAATATTTTCAAGGTTAGAAATTATTGAAGTCAGCGAAGTTTTATGAATAACAATTTTATTTATCACATATTCCTTATCAACATTCTCATCCTTTACTTGATACTTTTCACATAATATATTTACATTACCTGAATTTTCACAAGGGGGTACATTTTCTTTCAAATACAACTCTTTTAAATTTCCCAAATAATTTTCTATCTCTTCCTTTATATCATCAAATTTTTTCTTCCATTTTAAAGATTCAGACATTACGTTATGAAGTTCTTTAAGTGTTACATCAATTTCTTCACAAAGTATTTGCTGTGAGTTTGTAACATGAAATAAATTAATACCATGATTTAAAAGATTCTGTTTTATTTCTTCAATCCTTTTGTTTACAATTCTTAACTCTTTCATAACAGTATTTTTATGAAATTGTGATGATTTTACATGTTCTACAAAAGAAATGGATTTTACATTATTGATTGACTCCTCCAGATTACGACTTCTTGATTGATAATGTCCAATAAATTTTGATTCCCGATAATTTCTATATCATATAGTTAATAAAATAAAAAATAAACTTACTTTGCTAAAATTTTTAAATTCATTTTATAATATAAATTAAAAATAATGTCAAAAGAGTTTAATTTTAACAACAAAATTAGAATGATTACAAACAAATAATTTTATGACTTAAAGTTTTCATCAAAATTTCCAATAGCAAAGTTTTTCATCTTCTCTTAAACCAACCAAAAGGTTATAAGCATTGTCACAATTTTCCCATGATATTGAAGATATTGTACCATGGTCATAATTAATTTCTCTTAACATTTTAATTTTTTTTGGATCAGTTTTTGATTCTTTACAAAAAATAAATCCACCATTTTTACATACTGCTGCAAAAAATTTTCCCTCATTAGGTTCAATAGAGATATTTGTTAATTTTGATGGAATTCCTGATGGTGTAACTGAATATGTTATCTCATATGAAGTGTCATTCAAAATATCATTTAAATTACCAATCCAATATTTTTGACTCCTCGTACCAACAATAATTTTATCTCCAAAGACATCAAGGCCAAATATGGCTGAAATTTTTTCTGGTTTCAACTCATGTATAATTTTTTTATTCATAACATTAACAAAAATAAGAAATCCACCATCCGTAGCTAATACAAAATGTTCCTTTCCAATTTTTTTCATTACCATGGGAATTCCATATTTATCTCTATCCAAATTTAACATATTTTTATCACAATTATAATCTTCATTTGAATTAAAAATGCATATTCCACCAAGATGATCAATAACAAACATATTATTTTCAAAAAATAATGCATTTACAAATCCAAAACATTTTACATCAATATATTTTTTTTGTATATTTTTTATTGAAAAAGATGTTGCAGTTGATCCACTTAATATTAATTCAATATTTATCATTCCATATGACCTTTGATGAATCCATACATCATATATACTTTCATTATCTGTATATTTTGTTAAAATTGCATTAATTGAATTAATTGAAATAACTGTATCATTTTTTTGTGAAGTATTTATACTTCCATCATAAATTACACCAAAGTTTTGCTTTAACTTAGTTGATAGAATAAATACATTTCCTTTCCCCGATCCAACTAACCAAAATAGATTAACATTAGGTGAAGGTAATTGATATAAAGCTGTAGGTCCACCGGTAATACCATAAAATATAAAATTAGGTTGCATAATGCAATTTCATTACATGACCAGTACATACTTTATCACAAACATTCCCTTTAAGATAATAATTAAAAAAAGTATGTTATGAAACATTTCTTTGAACAAACTCAAATAACCTTAATTAATCATTTCAATTACCACCTGTTAAACATTTCCGCTAATTGTGGATAACTCCTTCAAAACAATGCCGTATTAACATATTGCACAACAACATATATTAATTACCTACAATATTGCGCAAAAAATTAACTTTCTACTTTATTAACTTTCCCAAAAAGAGGTACCGCTAACTTTAACTAAAGGTAAGACGTTAACTTTCCTTAACCGGTCATAACCTCCTATAATTACCAGTTGCTTACAGATGTTTTGAAATTCCACACACCAATTATTATGATGCAATATTTTTTTGATCTTATGCCGTAGAGAGAGTAACTTATTTTTTATATATTTTAAATATCTTTACTCATGAGATGAATTAAAGAGATGTTTAAAGATATAAAAACTATAAATTTTAAATGTCAATTTAGATACAACTCTAAATAAGAATTATAAAGAAGTGTATCATTAAAGTATATTATCTAATTTTAGCATCTTTTTATTGCGCATCTTACAATATGAAAATTACCTCTACCAGTTGGGTGTATATAAGAGTAAATAAAAAAAAAAATATCTTATATATTGTTCTAATTTTTTATAACAACCTTCCAGCACATTAAATAAGATTGGGTGCATTTTGAGGTATATTATATACATTTAAATTAATACATAAAAATATTTAAAAATTAATCTCCTCTATGGAGAAAGGAAATAAGTATATATAATAGATAATATTATATAGTATTTGGAGGATCTTCAAATCTAACACATGGATAACAGATGGTGACAGAAGTTTTCATATATACACACATACTCTTGTTTCACGTTTATGAAAAATAAATTTAAAATTTAAATGTAATTGAGATGTTTCTATAATTTCAAATGAATAATTATATACTTGGTTAAAATTAATTAATATTATTTATTTTTTTTTTCATTATAAATATTGATAAATAAATAGTATTAAAAAGTGTACAAATGTGTTATTACTTAAACCGTTTTATTTTATATATATAACTGTAAATTGTCCTGATTTATTTATTTTTCTTCCTTCTTCACAACAACATGATCTTTCTTTTTTGGATTTAGTAATTCTGATAAGCAATCTATATATTGTTGGGCCATTTGTAGTGTCTCATATTTACTTAATCGTCTACCACTATCCATTTCTGGTAAAACTGTACGTAGTTGTTCGAAAGCTGAATTTAAATTATTCATCCTTCTACGTTCACGAGCATTTGCTGCCTGGCGACGGTGACGAAGAATCTGAGGTGATGGTGTTTTGTAACGACGAGATCCATTTTTTGATGGTTTTATGGGTCCACATGTTTCATCACTAAAAATTGATATAATTTTTTAAAAAATTATTAAACTTACGATGAACTTGTTAAATAGTCAAAGCCATCATTACTTTTATTTTTAAAATCATTATTAACCATTGGAAATATTGGACTATTTTGTGCACTACCAAAATTTCCATACATTCCATATACATTTTGATTAAAATTTGATGTTATTCCATGATGATGATAACTATTAGAATTACCATTAATTCCATAATCAGGTATCATTCCCAATACAGGATAATTTGGACTGATACCATTAAAATTAGCATTACTAGGACTTGGTAACATAGAAGGATTAGAATAATTATATGGCCATGTGGTTTGGGTAGAAGTCATTATATAAAGATGTATGATTTGATGATCTTAAATAGAGAAAGTTGTGTTTATATATATGAAAAAGTCCATCTGAATAGTAACGCCTCCTTCTAACTTGTTGCATAATGGAGCGGGTTGATCAAAAGTTACTGTAAATAAATAGAGAGTTACAATTATTACTTGGGTGGGGAGGATTAATTCAAGTATATTAAAAATATTATCATTAATATTAAAAATTAAATTCCAAAAGTAATAAGATAATATATTTACTTAAATTTTTTATTAGTTAATTAATACATCATAAAAATTGTTAATGTTCCATGTTCTAATTTAACCGTTGACTCTCCTTTAATGTACTATGAATATATATAAATGTTATACTCATGAACTTTAAATCTCTTTATGAAACTTTATCCTCATTTTTATTCATTATAACATATTTGATTTTAAAATAATCTAAAAAATAAACAAACCATATATGTGAGTTAGCACTTTTTTAATTACATAACAAAAAAGAAATAGTTTAAGGACGAGGATATCTTAATAAACAAGAAAAACTTTATAGTTTTCCGCAAATTACATATCGTGTGAAATTTTTGGTGTGCCGAAACTAGACAAAATAAATCTTAATACATGTTTAATAAAAGTTGTAGTCAAAGCTTTAACACGGGGAATAGTTATTATATATATATATATAGTTGGGTATGTTATTTAAACATTCCTTTCGTCATTTACCAAGATTAATGATAGTTACATTAAATGTCAAGATAAAAAGGTAAAATAACATGATGTATATAAATTTTATGTACCTTTTTAATACAGTAGTTGACATGTTAAAATGTTATCTTCTCTACGAGTACATTTATCATTTTCAAATTTTATAAAAGCATCTCTTTTGTCACCATTTCACATACATAATAACAGGTGTTTATTTGATAATTTCTTTTCATTAAATTAACAATATATATGTAACGGTGATGAAAACTTGAAGCTGGAGATTATTATACTTCATTACATCATAATTAACTGTCAAGATTTTGTTGATTATATTAAGGTAGGTTTAAAAAAGGTTAATTCATTGTTTTATTAAGATTAGATCATCACTTTAAACTCATTAAGCTGTTCCATCATTATTTTAATATTAAAATTATTTCTAAAAACTATTATGAAGAAGTAATTATTTAAAGAGAGTTGTTACATAGATATAAACAATGATATTGAAAAAAAAAGCTAACTAGTAGTAACATTAAATTGTGTTAATGAAATCGAATTCATTTATATGTATGTCGACAGATGGAAGATTATTTGTATTGTTTAAATTAATATAAATTGAATATAAATAACTTTATTATATATTACATGTTTACAAGATAATGGAATTGATTGATGAATTGCCAATATTATTTTTATTAAAAAATCTAAAGATTAACAAATCAACTGTCAACAAAAATTTCTTTTCATCTTCCTATAACAGGTCATTCATATTTCTTAAAAAAATGACAAAAGCAAAAGTTTTCTTTTAACACAAAAACTATTTTATCTTATACCGGTGTAAAAGATATAATGTGGTAATTAGTTAAGATTACGCAAATAATAAAGAACATCTACCGCTATGGCATTAATTGACCTAAGCGGTAACCTTAATAAAAAGTAAGATGAGGAAATAGATAAAGTTTTATGTAAAAAACAATTACCGGTACATTTGATAATTTGTCTTTTTTTTTTTTAAATTCTAAAATTTTGACTATACTTAGTCAGGAACATATTAAAACTATTTAATGCATTAAAATAATTTTGAAAAAGTATTCCATCAGTATTGCCTTGTAAAGAATATTGCGAGATAATACTTTGATTAGAATTTTTATCTTCCAAACAAATATTTCCATTACCTCCAAACATTATTACACTTTGCATTTCTTTTTTTTTATTATTAATTTTAACTTTAATTTCTTGATCAAGTTTTCTACGAGTTTCAATTAATTCACATGATTCACAGTTACATGTATTATATGGACAAACTTTTTTATGATCCTTCTTCCATACAATTTCTCCATGATTTTTACATTTTTGACAAAAATAACATGTGTTCTTTTTCTTACCTTTCTTTTTTTCATCATCAATATCATCAATTATAATATCAGCCTTCTCAGGATCATTTGTTCTCTGAAAACGTTTGTCCTGTGCTCTTCTAATTTTTATTTGTGTAGACATAATATCTCTTCTTAATTTAATAAGTTTACACTAAAAATGATAAGACATATTACAAGAATAACTAAAAATATACCTTATCACAAGAACAATTTTTATATTCACAAAGATGGCCTCTAGTTTCAAAGATAAAACCATGTTGTCTACAAACACCACAATGCCTTTTAACATCTTTAGGAATACGTTTAGTTATAGCAAGAATTTTTTTACACTCCTCATTCTTTTCACTCTTACTACTACTAACCATCTTTAAGAAAATAAATACAAAAATATATAAAAATTTTAAAAGAAAAAAAAAATATTTATATTAAAAAATTAATTAATAATAAAATTGGAACAAAGAAATGGCATTAAATATGACTTTATATACACATTTTATTTGGTGAAAAAAAAAATCTCCATTTATATTATTTAAGATAGGTGAAAGAGATATTTTTAACGGTAAAATATATATACATATAAATATATACATAAATACAAAAAAAAATAATAATACACCAGTTGTCAATTTGTAAAATTAAAAAATATCTCTGTGATAAGAGTGTATATATAATATCAAAAATAGAAAAATGGTTTATTTAATAGTCAAAAATGGCTTATGTCATTTATGATTATTTTAGTGATAAGATATTAGATTTTTGGTATGTATCAAAAAAAATAATTGTAAAATTGTAGAGGAAAAAGTTATATCAGTTAATGTTGTAATATTTTCTTTTAACAAACTTTTTAAACGTCTTTGTAATTATAATAGGTTTTTGAATGACATCTTCTTTACAAGAATGATTGTCCGGACTTGGAATTACCTATCCATTTTTCATTATTTTTTCCTTCTTTTCCTTCCCATTTCTTATTTTTGTTACATGTTGAAGTTTTATTAATTTTGTAATTTGCACTAAATAAATTTTTTTCATCATCATCATCCTCTTCAGATTCATTATCATATGTAAATTGCCAAGACTCTGACATTCTTCCAAATGAAAAATAACTATCTGGTAACATTTCTAATTCTATTATATCTTTATCTTCTAATTTTATTGAACATGGTGTACCATGAAAAGGTGTTACTGATCTAGAAAAGTAATACAAAAAAATATATCATATATCATCTTCAATCTATTTTATAATAACTTACTTTTTGTATTTTCTTTTATTCCACCAATCCTTTGTTTTAATTAAACAATATCCAATTATTTTTCCAACTAATAAACCACTAAATATTGTAAGAAAAATTAAAATTATTAACCATAAAAGTTCCATACTTCTTGACCATTTCTCCATAGTAATTAATTTAACTACAAAAAACAAAGAACTTTTCATAGTAATAAATCATTTTCCTTATATATGATTGAAAGATGGAAGGGGAAGAGATACATTGAATTGTCTAACTATATTTTTGTATCCTTTGGCTATAAAGACAAGGTGATTGACAATAATTTATATACGTGATTGTTGGCATTTTTTAAGTTTTATTTGTTCACATTTTGATGTATAACTCATTTGACATTCTACATTATTATTATTGTAGCTTCTAGGTAATTATAAGCATATATTTCTAAATGCATTTATGATATATAGAATGCATTAAACATATTTATTAGTTTGATTTTTTAACTACTTTCCTAATTATTAAACTGCCATTACATATAACTTTTAGCATTTTTATAAATATGTACATCCATATATTAATATGTAATAATGCATTATAATTACACTGTCTGTTCTTAAGATTAATTAAATTTCTTCTTAGTGTAGACAAGTTGAGTTTGCAAACTGATTAGATAAGATTATTTTACATGTTTGATTGATATAACGATATATTTTGATTGCTTTTATATTGTAAAATTATTATGTTTTCCTTCTAAACTAACCATAGATATTATATTGATAATTACTATATTTTTAGATGATGATCATATTTCGGTTTATAAATTTATTTTTTATAACAATATTAACAACAACAAACATTTATGGTTTTAAGTCAACAGATACAGTTAATACATTATCTGGAGTCATTAAATATTTTGAAGATTGGGGTTACACAGACATCAGAGATGGAGCACATACATTTTGGTGGATGTATGCAGCTGAGAATGTTACTACCGATGTGAGTAGACCACTAATTTTATGGTTACAGGGTGGACCTGGTGCATCATCAACAGGATTTGGTAATCTTGAAGAGTTAGGCCCTAAAGATTTGAATGGAAATGATAGAAATTATACCTGGTTGCAATTAGCTGATCTTGTCTTTGTTGATAATCCTGTTGGTTCTGGTTTCTCATATACTGATAATGATGCTGCATTTACAACTAATGTAAATGAAATTGCAAATGATTTATTATCCTGGGCCAAAGATTTTTTCAATGTCCAACATCCTGAGTATAAAGCAAGACCATTTTATATATTTTGTGAGTCATATGGAGGTAAAATGTCAGCTGAATTCTCGAGATACCTTTTTAATGCTATTAGAAATAAAGAACTTAATATAACATTTAGTGGTGTCAACTTGGGAGATTCATGGATTAGTGCAATGGATTTTGTAAATACATGGCCCGATTACCTTTATGCAACTTCTTATCTTGATGACAATGATTATGCTGTAGCAAAAAGTGGGGCTGCCAAATGTCAAAAATTAGTTGATAGTGGAAAGTATGATGATGCAACAAATTGTTGGGGTGAGATGGAAAATACAATTGGAGATTTAACAAATCAAGTTTCATGGTACAATATTTTAAAAACATCAGGAACTGATGATTGGTCTGTTAGTGTTGAAGAAAGAACTTTAATGAAACCTATTAAAAAATTATATAATCATTATGTTAAACCATTACAAAATGATGCCTTATCAGATTTTATG
This sequence comes from Parastrongyloides trichosuri, assembly GCA_000941615.1. Lineage (NCBI taxonomy): Eukaryota > Metazoa > Nematoda > Chromadorea > Rhabditida > Strongyloididae > Parastrongyloides > Parastrongyloides trichosuri. Next base: position 928,810 of record LM523167.1, read on the forward strand.
AATGTAAAAGCAAGAAAAAAGTTTGGTATAATTCCTTCATGGGTTCAATTTGGAGGTCAAAGTGATCAAGTTTTTGATAAACAAAGTGGAGATTTTATGAAACCAAATTATGCCACAGTTGATTACTTATTAAAAAATGGTGTAAATGTTGTTGTTTATAATGGACAAATGGATTTAATTTGTGATACTTTGGGTGTAAATAAATGGTTGGAAAGATTAACATGGAGTGGAATGTTGAATTTTTATACTACACCAAAAATTCCATATTCTTTAATCAACTCTCAACAAACAGCAGGTTTTTCTAAAAAATTCTCTAATTTACAATTATGGTATATCATGAGGGCTGGTCATATGGTGGCATATGATGCTCCTGAAGCAACTCTCAAGATGGTGTCAACAATAACGAATAGAAAAATTGCTCTTTAATAATTGATATTTATATATAAGTAACAATTTTTCCTATGTATTAATAAAAACAAATTTTTTACTTTAAAAGTAAATTAAACGTCATGCCGCTAATTAAAAATGAATAAAAGTTATCTCTATACCTAAATGTTAATATATAATAATTAAGCATTAGAGATTTAATGTAAAGGTGGTGAGGAGTTTTGTTTATATACACTACATATATGTAAGGATATAATATTTTCATTCCATATATTGTCTAACTCTCCATTTTTAATATTAATTTTTTTTTAAATTAAAATTTATTTTAAAATTATATCTATAATCCAAAGTTTCTGTTATTTACCTATTATATTAATTTTTAACATTTATAACAATTTTTATTACAAAAAATATTTATGGAAAACAATTTTATTTTAACATTTTTATAGTAATTTATTGATGTAAATTAATATTTAATACAATTTTTTCCTAATATAATTTATAATATGAAGATAAAAATTATATTATTATTATTAATATACCAATTATTTTGTACTAATGTTAAATATGAAGATTTTCTTTGCCAAGATTTTTCTTCCACTGTTGTTTTATTTAATAAAGATATTTACTATGGAGGTAAATTCGATTCAAGATATTATGTCTTCACGGAGAATATTATAAATAAAAAAAATGATGGTATTGTTATTAAAAAGATGTCTACTTTAAAAGATGCTTGTAACAAAACTATAATTAATAATAATCATTATAAACATTGGAAGGTTGAAGCCGTCAAAAAATGTGAAAATGAAATTAATTGTTGTTACTCAAGATTTTTTTCAACAAATATTTTTATAATAGACTATAATGAAAATGAAATGAGTAATAAAATTAATATTAGTTTAATGGAACCTATTAAAGCTAGCAATAATAACAATATCCTTCGTTATCGTTACTCAATGCCATCATTAAAAGATAAAATTATTTGTAACAAAAATTTTATCATTCTGCCGCCAACTTTATTTGAAAGTGGTAAGTTTATAAAAAAAATGAAAAATTTTATATTTTTTTTTTCTCAAATATTAACTTCATTTAAATGACAATATTTTGTTAAAAGAGTTGAAATTTTTTTCTATCTCTGTTCTATATTTATCACCTTAGATTTGAGGGATATTGAGGTTGATGTGAATGTATATTTACTTCTTAACCAACTGTTCTGTTATGCCAATATATAATTGTAAAGTGATTTTTAGTTGTGGATATAAAGTGTATTAATATGAACAGATATAGAGTGATCACAAAGTATTATCTTCTTCTGTGTAGTACACTTTGTTTTAGTATTTAATATTCTATATCAAAAGCTTAGGATATATTTACTTAATTAATTTGAAGATAACTATTGCATTAAATAACTTTATATTATTATATCAAAAAGATCAATGAAAAGATATGCGCATTTTTTATAGTTGTTATATATTACTATCCATATGTATTATATATATTTTTTGTAATGATGGTATGTTATTGTAAAATTTTTTATTAAACTTTTCTTTTTTTTTTAAATTATATTAAACTTTATATTTTTTAGAAGGAAATTGTAATTTTGAAAATGAATGCCTATGGTACTTTGGAAATGATGTATCAGATGAGAGTAATTTTTTTAAAATACTTGGTGTAAGGGATAGACAAACAACACATTTTGCTTATTTTAATGGAACTTTAAATAATCAAAATGATATAGGGATGATAATATCACCTTACTTTCAATATACATCACCAAAATGTGAGTTAAAATTTAAATTTAAAATAATTGGAAGGCCTGGTAGTAGTATAACCGTTACTACGCAACAAAAATCTCTAGGGAATGAAAATGGAATTGAGAATGTAAATAATGCTTTTGAAGATTACACATATGAAGATGATGTTATTTATTCTAATCCTATACAACATAAAGTGTTTCACTCAAAAAGTAGTATTAGAGATTCATGGCAAGATGGTGTTGTTGAGATTGGAGGTATATCTCATCCAACTAGAATACGTATTGAATGTCATACAAATGGACCAACGGAATGTTTTATTGACGATATAATATTATATAAATGTGATGAAGAAACTTTTGAAGAAGGTATATGTGAAAGTAAACATAATAAAAAATATCAATGTAGAAGTTCATTTGGAAGTCATATAAGAAATGTTAAATGTATTGATTATGATCAAATATGTGATATGACTCCAGATTGCCCTGAGGAAGATGATGAAGACAATAATCTTCATAATTGTACGATAGTTCCAATAGGTGGAAAATGCAATTTTGAGACAAATAATGTAAGTAATGATAATATAGGATGTGAAGGATGGAGTCAAGAATATTATGAAGATAAAAAGCTAATCTTAAATGGAACATCTTCCTATACATTGGTTGATGTTAATAGAGCTCTAAAATTGGAAGGAGATATGAAAAGAATTCCATATAATGATCATACCTTTAGTAAATATAATAAATCAGGACATTTCTTATGGAGAACATATAAAAATTTAGATTTATTATCTAAAACAAAGTCAATTCTTAAATCGCCATTATTCCCGCCAATGTCTCCATTAATTGATGACCCAACATCACCTTTATTTGAAAGCTGCCGACTAAATTTTTTTTATTGTTATTATGGGACAACAGTTCCCTCGTTAAAAGTATTTATTGAGACATCATCAATTAATAGACAATCAACAGATATATGGAATGCATTATTTCATCGTGAATTTTCATCATCATCATCACATTGTATGTGGGAAAAAGCATCAGTAAAGATACCTCGTCAAACAAAACCATATAGAATTGTTTTTGTAAATTCACCAGTTTTAGATATGGCAATATCATTTGCATTAGATGATATATCATTAACTCCTGGTTGTTTTATTGATACGAAAGAAAATGAAAATGATTATATTCCATTTGTCTACAATATTACATCCCGACAAGATGTCAGTAATGAGTATTCCTATAAAAGTATTGTTACTGATGCTAATAACTTTAAAAGTTTAACATTACCAAAGACAAGTGAATATTATATTAAATTGTGTGGTGGTAGTGGAGGTAAATTACCTTTTCAAAGATATCCTAATAATGGTGGTTGTATATCATTTTATAAAAATTATTCAATTAATACAATGTTAACATTTATTGCTGGGGAGAGAGGTAATACACCATGCATGAGTAACAATAATATTTCTACAAACTTATCACCTGATATGGTAATGGAAGGTAAAAAAATTGCATGTGCTGGAACTCCTAAAATAGCTGAGGAATTGTATCAAGGAATGAGTGAAAATTTGAGAAGAATTCTTGAAATACCATCAACTTCTGGTGGTGGAGCAACTGTCCTTTTTGAGGGAAACAAAGTTATTGCAGTTGCTGGAGGTGGTGGAGGAATGGTCCCTGAGATATATGGTAGCGTTGTTTTTGAAAAAAATGATATTTTTGGAACAAACGGAGGTATTCTATTTGATAAAAATAAACATCAAAAGCTAACAAAGTTATTTCCTTTCCAAAATTGGAAAGCTGGTAATGGTGGAAGTATTTTTAATAATAAAAATAATCTTGAGTGTAAAGATAATTTATGCCCTACAAATAATGGTATATTAAATTATAAAAATGCTTCTGGAGGATATTGTTCTCAAGGTTTTCATTGGAATATTGTTGGTGGTTTTGGAGGTGGTGGCGCTTCATGTGCAACATCAGGCTCTGGTGGGGGTGGTTATATTGGTGGTTGGGCAGGAAATAATACTCATGGTTCAGGAGGTCTGAGTTTCATATCCGATAGGAAATTGAAATTTAAAAATGAAGAAGGAACTAATGAAGGTAATGGGTATGCATTAGTTTATACATGTAAATTGGATTGTAAAAATGAAGCAATATGTAGATTTATTCAAAATTTTGAAGATTCATCTGCCGGTATTCACCAAGTATGTTTATGCCCAAATGGAAAAGAAGTTAAAGAAGATAATGATGATTGTAATGATGATGTAGTTATAGAAAGTGATGTCAATATATTTATTTCAAGAATAACTTCTTTATGGAAATATATTATATTATGTATTATTTTGTTAATTTTAATCATTATTTTATGTGGCTTCTTTTTAAGAAGATATTGTTACGTAGGTGGAAGGAAAGATAGTCAACTTAATTATAAAAGCAGTTTAAATGCTGCTCAGTCATTAGATTTTTTTGTTAACCAACTTTCTCCTATTTATGAGTCTATTGGAGGCTTACCTCCTGCTGCTATAGCTACAATCCCACAAATTCAAAGATCCGACTTAACTTTTAAACAACAAATTGGGCAAGGAGCATTTGGTGAAGTATATGAAGGATTATTAAATATTGAGAATAAAATTGAGATACCAGTTGCAATTAAAACTCTTTTACCCACAGCAACAGAAGACGGTATAGAAGATTTTGCATTAGAAGGATTTACAATGAGTCGTTTTAACCATCCCAATATAGTACAATTTTTTGGTTGTATTTTAGATGAATCTCCAAGATGTTTAGTTCTTGAACTCTTAGATGGTGGTGACTTAAAAAGTTTTTTAAGGGATAATAGACCTGATAAGAAAATTAGCATNTAAATTAATATATAAATGTGATGAACCATTAAAAATGTATGATTTAGTTTATCTTGCATATCAAATTGGGAAAGGATGCGAATATTTGGAACAAAACAAATTTATTCATCGGGATATTGCTGCAAGAAATTGTTTGATTGCTGGTACATCAAGGAACAATAGAATTGCTAAAATTGCCGATTTTGGAATGGCAAGAGATATTTATAAATCAGATTATTACAGAAAAGGTGGAAAAGCAATGTTACCTGTTAAATGGATGCCATGTGAAGCATTTCTGGATGGCATTTTTACATCAAAAAGTGATGCATGGGCTTATGGTGTATTATTATGGGAAATTTTTTCAATGGGATATTTACCATATCCAGGAAGAAATAATCAAGAAGTTATGCAATTAGTAGTCTCTGGTGGTAGATTAGAACCTCCAACTGGAACACCAAAAAAAATTTACAATTTAATGTTAAAGTGTTGGAATACATATCAAGATGATAGACCAACATTTAGTGAGATTGTTTATACTCTCGAAGATGTACTTTCTGAACCTTCTCTTAAAAATGAACCACTTCCACCAATGATGCATAGAGTTAATGAATTGAGTACATCTAATACTCCTCATAATAATTTCAATATGTCATCATCTATTCATCATGAAACTGATGAAGAACGTCTACTACCACAATCAATGTCAAATATGACAATGTCGACAACATCTGGATCCATTAATAATCCATATGAGGAGAAACAATCTTTAGATTCTGTTGCTTTAAATGTATTTCCACCATATCAATCTATGAAATCTTCTCCTGAAATTACTGAGAACGAACCACAAAAAAATCCGCCATTGAGTGTATTTTATACAGCAGCTAATGGGAAAATTGATGAAGAGACCACATTACTTGGATATGAAGCTGGTTCTCGAAAGCCAATTATTGGTGGCAATAATGATAGAAATATAGATAATAGTAGTGTTAAAATTTTTTAAATCTTTTATACAATGCGGGTACCTATTATATTTCTTTATAAATTTTTATTATAAATTTAAGATATCAAATACAAAAGATCCTCTTCAAAGAATTGTGACTTCTTAAGTAACAATATAATCATTTTTTTTTTAATATTATTATATATTTTTAACGATGTATTAATATATGTATTTATTTTTATTATAATAATAATAAATTATCATAAAAATATAAATTGATATTATTCTTATTGTATCTCTTTTTAAAATAATAAAAGAAAGAAAAAAATAATTTTAATAATCACAAAAAGAAATATAAAACTTTGATTGACTTCCACTCCAAAATTGTTTTGTTTTCTTAGACATAGAGAAGTTACAACACTAAGACACAATATTTTACATTTTAAAATATATATTTTGTGTGAAAAACGCAAGATAGCTGTACTTCTTAATGCATTAAAGAATAATTTTGTCGCATAATATTATTTTTCTCTTTCATATTTAAAAACTTTTATTGTTTATGTCTATATTAATATACTTTAAATTTATTGAATTTTAATTAATACAAAACAAAAAAGATTTATAGTATATTAATAAATTATTATTTCAAGTTTATAAACTTGATAATCATTCTTAACAAGTATGTTATAATATTCTATATAATAATATTCCTTTCTAAGCTTCTTTCACTCAATATGTATATATAAAAGGAAAACATATAAATTTTTACACATCTATAAAACTCCATTTCTAAATATATAATAAAAATATTTCAGGATAAAAATTTTATTTTCTCTAACTTGTCAAATTTATAATAAAAATTTCTTTTATTAAAATCATTTATAACTAAAAAATTATGCCCTCACAATCTTCAAAAAATAAAGTTTTATCAAAACAAAAAAAACTTCGTACTGCTATCCTCTCTACTATAAATGAACATTACCCTATTTCATCTTCTCAACTCCGTTATCGTATTAACACAGTTAACAAAAATTTTACTGGATATCAAGAAGATTATATAACTAATTTTATCACACACCATCTTCATGACGAAATATCAATTTATTCCAATATCTATGATGGTTCAAAATTGGAGGTAAACGAGAGTGGAATTACATTGTAAGTGTCCACCTAAAACCATTTAATGTAATAAAAAAGTACAATCAAATATTCTTTATTAACCTCTCTAGGTAAAACATAATACGTTTGGCGGTTTTTACAGTTGCGTAACTCCAAGAAATAAGTTCACAGGAGTTGACATTTTTAGACAGCCTTATTGTTGTATGATGATACTCTAAATTTAATTTCTTCCCTTTTTTTTGTATAAAGATTACTTTTATATATTTCTATATATTCCTTAAGTACATATATTACACTTTAAAAGTAATTAGATTTTTTNATATATATATATATTTAATTTGCCATTCCCTTAATGTGATATTTTCATCTATTAATACATAATACATTTAACCACAACATCATAAGGTCAATTGATATTTATAAAATAATTTGTTTTTTTTATGACCTACAATATTTTTGCCAAAAATATTTATTTTTACACCATTCGTTTAACATATCTTCTTTAGTATATTTTTCCAATTTATAAAAGATACTAAAAGAATAATTGACATTAAGTGTACATATAATGTTTTGATTACATTTTTATATATTCTTTATTGTTATATCATGTTTGTTAAAAAAGATATGCATGTGTATTGTTAAATTTATAACTCTTGATAAAGGAATAGTATCATTTTAAGAAATTTTATATCTAATTTAAACTATATTCATCATGTTTATGAAGAAGACAAAATGTTTTGTAATAAAAAGTTTAACTTTCACATATTATAAAAATTTTTGACATAGAAGATGAACCTGTAACAGCTTATCATATATTATTGGTAATTTATCTATAATAATAACACAAAAGAACAGTGAACCTAAATTTGTAAGATGATGAAGACATATATCCTTTATGACAGTTTAGGTATTTAGAGTACACTTTTACTATTATCATTGTAAACATTTATAGATAATTTATGAGGGAAGAGAGTTATAATTTAATCAGTAGTACTAAAGTAGCACATTTTAGAGAGATATTAGAAAAAGAAACTTTAGTCTCTTGTATCTAAGTTACCTTTGTCTTTTATTATCATATACATATATAGATACATTACATTATTTTCGTTCAATAATATCTGTAAAAATTTTTATCTTTATAATAATATATATTTTAATTTATAGATTTTGTCCTAAAAATATGCCGGCAAATGTCAATAGTACAGATCGTTTGGTAAGATCACGTAGCTCTTTGTCACGTCGTCAACAACAATCGAATGTTAATGGAACTGATATAAATGGATTTGTCAAAATTTTATCAACATTGAAGGTTAAAAATTCTTCACCAATTTCATGGTCAAAAATTAAGACCCATTACAATAGAACAACTGGGAGAAGCTTAACATTAGAGGAGTTTAATAAAATTGCTGATACAAGTAATCTTAGTAGAAAAGCTATAATTGAAACAAAATTTGCCGATATTTTAACACCAAGTGATGATAAATGTGATAACGTCATCATTAGTAATGTTACTGGGAGTGGAGATATTAGTTCTAATAAAGAAAATTCAACACCCACAAGAGTTATTAATAATCTTGGATCCGGAGATGATTATAGTTCGTTACAAAAACCTTTGGAATATGTTAAGAAACATCATGATAACATATTGAATGAGTTAAAATTTTATGAAAAAGAAATTGACATAAGAGGCGGTAGCCAAGTTAGTCTCGTCGACTTGGGTGTTCAGTTTGGAAAATTTACATCTACTAAGTCTTATATTTTCGATTCTATTACTCAAAATACTGAAAATAGTAGAGATATAATGATAACTATGCTTTCATCAAAATTTAAGTTGGAATTTGTAAATGGTGGGGATATTTATTTATCTGCAAAGGATCTTGATTTTGATAGAATGATGGAACCTGGAGAAGATTCTTCCGCTATTAATAAACCATGCTCTTTAGAACATGAAAAAGAAATTGAACATAATCTTGAGGCTGTCGTCGCTGGTGGTGATATTTTATTGGATTCTTCTGAGAATGATAATGAGGAAGAGAATAAGGAGAACAAAGGAGAAGAAATAAATAATACTTATAGTACCATGTCTTATATTGAACATCTCTCTGCTATTGGAACTGATGATCCTGGTGATGCTTTGGAAATTTTTATTTGTTCAAGACTCCAAAATTTAATTGAAGAAGGAATGGAAAGTATCCCAATTTGTAATTTAGACCAAATTGTTAATGAAATTTTTGAAATGAAAGTTGATCCAGTTCGTGAGTATGGAATGAATTGGGAAGGAATTGCTGACAAATTTGTCAAAAGAAATCTATTTTATTATACTCCTGATAAAAAAGCTCTTGTTTTGAAGGATCCAACAACTCCAGAAGTTTATGAAGAACATATTAAAATTCCATCTGATTATTCATGTTCATCTTCCTCTGATGGTGGTGATACAATTGTTGCTAGAGATAATTATGAACAATTTGGTGATGCTTCAACACCATCAGATTATGATTCTCCAGGTGATGGTGATTTCATGACTGATGATAATACAGAAGCTGACACTACACTTGTACCAGGTGAAAGTGAGAATGTTAAACAAAAACAATTTGAAGAAATGTCAACTGAAATGGTTAATGCTTTTGAAAATAAAGGTGATGAACGCAATAATCTAATTAATAATACTCTTGTTACTTTGGAAAATGATAAAGAGATTAAAATTGACATTACTAAGGAGGATGATAAGACAGAGAATGAAAGTGATGTGGTTGACGTCAATGATATAACAGTAGATGAAAGTAAACCTTTAATTAAAGAAGGAGAAACTTCATCTGAAAAACCAAATCATGAGGATGAGGATAAAGAAAGATTATGTGATGGTTCTACAAATAAATCTGCTCTTGAAACATGCCCGATTGTTAATGATCCTGATGAGGGAAGAAAATCAAAGAAGAAGAGTAAAAAATGTTGTTGTTGTACAATTTGTTGAAATAAAGATCTGAAAATTTCTTCATATCTCCGAAAAACGATGATTTCTCATTTTCAAATTATTCAAACTTTTATTTTAGAGATATTTTAATTAGTTACAGTTTGCATAATTTTTTTAATTTCGTAATTTTTTAATGGTTTATTAACATTTTATTACCTTACCTGTCTTATTATTTTTAATCCTATTATTTAAATTGTACAATTGATATGTTAATTACAATTTTTATTAATTTTGCATGTTTTGATGAAATAAATGTTAATCTATAAATATATATAAATTTTTATATGTATATAAAACATATTTTGTAATCAAGTTGTTCATGAGCAACTCTTATCAGCAAATTGTTGATAGATATTAATAGTAAATATGTCAAGGAAGACTTCGTCTTGATCCATGAAAAAAAATTTCTTTATAATATTTTATTATTAAATAATATTATTATAACAGTGTTAAATTTATATGTTTTTATCATTTTCAACACAAATGTTTTTTTTATTTATATTTTTTCTACCAACAATATTGTGCATAAATGATAACTCTTCAAAACCTCAAGCAATTGGAGCTAAAGGAAAACTTATGTGTGGAAATTCTCCAATTGTAAATGCAAAAGTAAAGCTTGTTGACATTGATATATGTAAGTTAACATGTGTTTTTATGAGTAATACTTTTTTAAGATCCTGACAAAAATGATTTAATAGGAATTACAAGAACAGATGAGGATGGTTTTTTTGAAATTCGTGGTGCAACAATTGAAGACACAGTTATTGAACCAATATTAAAAATATATCATTATTGTGAAAATTATAAAACTTCTTGTGCACGAAAAGCAACATTTAGTATACCGAAGAAATATATACATGATATAAGTAAGAAGCTTTATTTTGACATTGGTACAATAAACATGGAAATAGGTTTTCATAATGTGGAAGAAAAAGATTGTAGGCACAGAAGAAGTATTAAAAATTATTCCAATAAATCATGGAGACATTTCTATTAATGAATATAATTATCAGGAAATATATTTTTTGACTAATTTTTTTTATTTAAATGTACAAATTTTTTTTAAAATAATCAAGGAAAAATGTTTTTAATTACGAAAGAAAGAATTGATTAATTCCCATCTATTAAATTTATTTCACACAATAAAAAGTATTGATAAAAAATATAAAATTATAATTACCTTTTTTTTGTTTTCTTTTATTTTCAAAAATTCATTTAATATGCATAAGTAAATTTGGCATGACATCACATATAGTTTTTAAAAGTATTTTTATGATACATTTTTATTAATTTTTATATATTTCTATTCTTTTTCATTTTAAGCAGGTAGTAATTATATTGGATTTATTAGAACTGTTATAAAAAGTTATTAATACGAAATGAAAGTAATACCTATACTTGGTTTTGTTTGTAGAAGAATAATGAAAATTAATTACTACTTTTTATTTTTGCCTTATAAAGTTATTCATATAAATTATTTTTCAAATACATCCCTAAAGAGATATATAAAAATATTTATATACGTTTAATTATTTCATTTTTAACATTCTCTTTGTTCCAATATTTAGGCTTTTTTTCATTTTAGTAAGTATTTCTTAGATTAAAAAGATGAAGAAAATATATTTTATAACAATTTTTGTTTTCATAACTATGTGTTGTTTTGAAACAGAAGGTAGGTTAATTTCTTAATTATCTTGATTACAATAATTACAGGTCTGTTTGCTCCATTTATTTGGAGAAATAGGCTTGGAAATGTTTGGGGAAAAAGAAATTCATTCATGACTTCAGAAAAAGAAAATATAAATAATGAAATTGTTTATCTTCCTTATTATGATAATGATAGTGAAATTCAAGAAGTAGGAGATAATAACAATAAGCATGGGAAATTTTTTAAAAAAATTAAAGATAGTTTAGGTAAAAGAAAAAGTGATGATAAAGAATATGAATCTTTTATACCAGTAGCAAAACCATCATGGGGAGGATTAGGTGGAGTATGGGGGAAAAGAAGTGATAATAAGGATTCTGAAATAAGAAAAAATTTAATGTTTGAAAAATTGTTTGGTTAAATATATTCTATTGGTATTGAAGAAAAATTATACAAATAATTTTTTTTTTATAAAAAGTACAGTAATATTTTGTTAATCAATCTAAATTTTCAACCCTTCAGTAGCAGAAACGATTCAAAATTATAATGCAGTTAAATGGTTCATTTTCAACTAGACATAAATATTTTACAATATCTTTTAAAAATTTTATATAATATTTTGAAACAATATAATTTATAGACATGAAATAAATTTTTAATTAAATTTCTTTTGCACGTGTTGATTTTATTAAACTTACTATAAATCATTTTTGAAGGTAATATGAAACGGAAGACGCAAATGTATGATAAGGTTTTAAAGAATGTATCTTCATGTATAGAAACTAGTTCTTCATTTTTTACTTTATATTTCTTTGCATATTTCTATATTTGGGTATTCATATTATTACATTAAGTTTATTTATTAAAATGGTCTTACTATGATTTTAATCAAGTTTCTTTGTTGCATGCCTTCTTATTACATCACTTTTATATGTGATAAATGAGAACAAATTTGTATAATAGTAAAGAATTGTCTTTACTAATTTTGTTCAGTTTCTTATACTTGATCTATGAATACAGTTTGTATAAATAGTAATTTAATTTAATTTAATTATGACTAACAAATACCACATGTTAGTTTGATAATAAGTATAAAATTTTTAAAATTGTTTTTCAATTTTTTTTTNTTTTTTTTTATATTTTATAGAATTTTAACTGTTAAGTATGGTTAGTATTATTTTCAAGCGAAATTATGCCAAATTAACAAGCCAATATAAAAATTTAATACAAATAAAAAATTGCGCTGATGCTGGAAAAAGAATTTTAATTACTGGTGGCTTAGGACAATTAGGAAGAAATTTAGCAAATGTATTAAGAGATATTTATGGCCATAATAATGTTATTTTGTCTGATATTAATAAACTTGGTTTTAAAAATAAAAATTTAGGTAGGAGTAAATATTATTATTATTTAAACAAAAAATTTTAGCTCCATTTCAATATCTCAATATTATTGACAAAAATTCAATTGAAGAAGCTGTGGTAAATAATGAAATTGATACTATTATTCATTTCTCTGCATTATTGTCAGCTATTGGAGAACAAAATGTACCACTTGCACTACAAGTTAACGGCCTTGGTGTTCAAAATGTGTTAGAAGTTGCAAGGACACATAAGTTACAAGTTTTCATTCCATCTACAATAGGTGCATTTGGTCCAACATCTCAATTAGACAATACACCTGATTTGACAATTCAAAGACCAAGAACAATATATGGAGTAACAAAAGTTTACGCTGAGTTATTAGGAGAATATTATTATGAAAAATATGGTGTTGATTTTAGGTCTCTTCGATTCCCAGGAATAATAAGTGCTGCTGAACCAGGTGGTGGTACCACTGATTATGCTATCAAAATATTTTTTGATGCTTTAAAGTTTGGTAAACACACATGTTATCTTAAACCAGAAACTAGACTTCCAATGATGTATGATAGTGATTGTATGGCTAGTGTAGTCATGGTATGTATGCAAAAATATTAATTATATGTAATTATTTATTTTTAGTTTCTTGCAGCACCAAAAGAAAAGTTATCCTTAAGAACATATAATGTGACAGGCTTCTCATTTTCTCCAGAAGAACTAGCCTCACAAATTAGAGAAGTAATGCCAAAGTTTGAAATTAATTATAAAATATGTCCTATTAAACAAGGAATTGCTGAAACATGGCCTAGAAGTTTAAATGATAGTTTAGCTAGTAAAGATTGGCAATGGAAAGCACAATATACTTTGGAGGATACTGTAAAGGTAATGTTTGATTTGGTTGAAAAACAACTTAATGGAAATGTTGATATTAATCAGACAATTGTATCACAATAAAATTTCACATATATCATATTATAAAAAAATAAAGATTAATACAAAAATATTTTTAACGAAAATAAAAGTAGTTACCTAGTGTCCTTTTAAATTAAATTTTTAAATGTTTATTCAATAATTAGATTAGATAATTCCTATTTAGTTATAATAAATTTTAATTACATTAATTAGTAGTTTAGGAAAATTTTTACACAAAATAAAAGTTAAGAACTTTTCTATACCCAATCAACTGGAATAGAAATGGTACCATCATTAAGAACTGTAATTGTTGGGTTTGTAGATATTGTGACGTTCATACCTTTTATTAAATTTTTAATACTTTCATCGGATTTTTCCAATCTTTCAATACATTTTCTTAAATCTTCAATTAGTATATTATCATCCCAAGTTAAAGTTTTTAAACGTAATATCCTTTGACATGTATTTCTAAGATTTTCTGCTTCAACCATTTTTGATGTATAATTTTCTGATAGTCGTTTACTTATTCCAATATTATTTTTAATATATTCTTTCAAAAATACAAATTCAACATTGCACGGAATAAAGAGATGACCCCGTTTATTTATATTTAATTCATCATATGCTGAAACAACTTCCAATGTAATTCCATCTAATAAATTCTGTAATTCACTTATTTCACTTTTACTTTTATTTGATAAACGTAAATATAAAGTCTTATATTCATGAACTGTTTTTGATAAACTATTATCTTTATGATAAATTAATTTAGATCCTTCTCCAAATAAATTGCTCAATTTTTTATGAAGTTCATCCAAAACAGTTAATTCTTTTCTCCTAATTGACGATGACATACAAACTTCTAACCATTTTTGTGGTACATCATCAGCTCCAAATTGTATGTTACCGTCACAGGTAACATAACTACCACGTCCAAACATCAATATACATTTATTCAATGATAAAATAATATCTTTTTTTATTGAATTATTAGCATCCCTATACATAAATGAAACTCCCATGAGGCATCTTTTCATGTAAGCTTGTTCCCATGACAAATTCCAAACAACACTAGTTATTCCGATGACCCGTTTTAAATGTTCAATTTCATCTTTACATACTTCTTGCATATTTTCCCATGTTTTCATTTTTTCAAAAACAACCTCTCGATTTTTTGATAAAGCATTTAATAATTCATTTGATGATGGTTTCTTCTTCTTCCTATTCCTATAATATTCAGAATGTAATTCACGCCAAATCATATCAGCATTCATCTTGTCGGTTGGAGATGTATACAAATCATTTGTATTTCTTTTTTCATCTTCTTTTGGTTTAGGAACTTTATCAGTATTCAAATCACATTTTTCCAATGCTGTTCTAACAATTTTTCTAGGATCATTACTACTTAAAGGAATAGTAATATTTTTAAATTTTTCCGTTTTCTTACATTTTATTGAAAAATGCACCTCAATAGCCCTTTGTTTTTTAGGTGTAGGAAATAATTCGTTTAAATAACCATTAAACATTTGCAAATTTTTTTCATTCTTCTGCCTGACAATAGGATCTTTAGCAAAACGATCTGGATGGACCTCGAAATAAAATGGTCTTAATGCAGAAGCTGCTTGTTGTGCAGTGAAGGATTTAAATCTAAATAGATTCAATAAGGAGGATGTAGAATGATTAGATAGAAGTATACATGAAGAGATATTCATTTGACTGTTATCATTAAGTAAAATGTTAATTTAATAAATAATTATTTTCGAATAATATTTATATTTAATCAATATAAATTGTGACTGATATATATACGACATTCAAAGAGATCGTTATTAACAAACATAGGACACGTGATGAAAAGTAAAAATTTTTCCTTTATTTTTGTCTTTTTAAAGATGATTAAACGTGAAATTAAATAAATAAATATTTGATTGTAAATTAATTGTATTGTAACAGAAAATGAAAGATAAATGATATCAAGTATACATTAGTTTAACCTTCCATATCCTTGTCTACTTAAATTATTTTAGGCGCGGAAACTATTTTAAAAGATGTAGAATTTTATTATTTTATTCCCAATGGTAGACAGCCATATGTGTTTTAATATCTACTGGACTATTAAAATTGAAAAAAAAAATCAAACTTTCTATTGTTTTTTAGTATAGATGAATGTTTCTATTTTATACAAATTAAACCTTTAAAGTTACATATCTATAGATTAAAGATCATACATTAAATAAATTACTAATTAACTACTTAGTTTTTAAATAAATCTATCATTAAATAGTTAAAATAACGTCAATGAATAATCTTTCAACGAAAATATTAAAATATACATCAAATATAAATAGAAATATTTAAAGAAATAAGTGTAAGACATATAAATATTATACATTTATCAAACAAAATTTTTATAATTGAATCATATAATGTTTAACTTTTGTAGAATGTGTTCCCTTGATAAGCTTTTTCATTGTTATATAAAAGTTAATCTTTTTTTTATTTTTATTTATACACATATATCATGATATGTTGAAGAATATTTGCTTTTTATTTTTAATTCTTTCCAATATTTTAAAGTATTATTTTAATTATTCTCTCTAATTTCCTTTGTTCTAAACTTTTTGATATTTGTTGTAAAGCAGCGTTTGACCTGAAAAGTTTGTCTTTTGTTTATGATGATTAGCCTATACATTACATATTGAATCCAATCATATATCTTTTAGACATGTTTGATTTAAAGCTCTCCGAGATACATTTTCTTAAGACAATGCTCATTTATACATTATAAGGTTATTAAGACACGTTCACACGTAAAACTTTATGATCTTTTACGTTGTACATAATGTAACTAGAAAGAAACATTTTAAAAGTGGTCATTTTCAAAGACTTGATTTTGTGTAACTATGGTCCAACTTTTGCCATCTTATAACGATTTTCTGCTTTTAATTTATTTAAAACTATATTTCATGAAAATATAAAGAAATAATAATTTAAAATATTACTTATTTAATAAATCTTTTTTTNTTTTTTTATTATTTATTTATAAAAGTTTTAGTTTATTTTAGATATAAAATAATGACTAATATCACTCCAGCTAAGCGTTCTCCCGTTCACGTCCTCCTTGGTGCTCAGTGGGGTGATGAAGGAAAAGGAAAGATAATAGATTATTTAATTAATTGTGGACCTAAGGTAGTAATTGAATTTTTTTTTTTAAAAATTAATTGTTAATTTTTATAGTATGACATTACTGCTCGTTGTCAAGGGGGTAATAATGCTGGACATACAGTTGTTGTTAATGGAAAAAAATATGATTTTCACCTTCTTCCATCTGGTGTTTGCAATGAAACATGTATGAATGTTATTGGTAATGGAATAGTTTTTAATATTCCAGCTTTTTTTGATGAAATCAAGCATAATGGGATCGATCAAATTAAAGGATGGGAAAAAAGAATTCTTGTTTCTTCAAGAGCTCACCTTGTCTTGGGCATTCATTCTCAAGTAGATGGACGTCAAGAAGAAAAATTAGCTGATACTGCCAAAATTGGAACTACTAATAGAGGTATAGGACCAACATATTCATCAAAATGTTTTCGTAATGGATTAAGAGTTGTTGACATTCTTGGAGATTTTAATGAATTTTCCAAAAAATATAGAACACTTGTTGAACATTATTGTAAACAATTCCCAAACATTGTAATCGATGTTGAGGAAGAACTTAAAAGCCTTAAAATATATGCTGAAAATCTTCGTACCTTAGGAGTAGTTGCTGATACTGCTGGTTATCTTGATAAAGCACGTCTTGAAGGTAAAACAATTCTTGTTGAAGGAGCTAATGGTGCTCTTCTTGATATTGATTTTGGAACATATCCATTTGTTACCTCATCAAATTCAACAGTTGGTGGCGCTTGTACTGGATTAGGACTTCCTCCAACAGCTATCACTGAAGTAATCGGGGTCGTTAAAGCATACCAAACACGTGTTGGTACAGGACCATTCCCAACAGAACAACTTAATGAAATAGGGGATAAACTTCAATCAATTGGAAAAGAGTTTGGAGTTACAACGGGGCGTAGAAGAAGGTGTGGGTGGCTTGATTTATTCCTTCTGAAAAGAACAGCGATAATAAATGGTCTTACACAAATAGCTCTGACAAAAGTAGATATTTTAGATACTTTCGAAGAAATCAAAATTTGTGTTGGATATAAACTAGATGGAATTAACATATCTGAACCACCAGCTCATGCTGGGGATTGGGATCGTGTTGAAACGGAATATATTACAGTACCAGGATGGAATTGTGATACATCGAATGCAAGAAGTTATGATGACCTTCCTGAAGCGTGCCGTAAATATATAGAATATATAGAAAATTTTGTTCAGGTACCAATTAAATACATTGGTGTAGGCGTTGAGAGAGAAGCACTTATTGTTCGTTATTAATTGTTTTTGTATTTTTTNTTTTTTGTTTGTTTAAGTTGATTACATATTCAATAATTATTTTTTTTAATAATTACTTGGTTTGACCTCCTTAAAACTTTCATTTTTGATTTTCATAAAATAAATAAAAGTTTGGTAATAATTATATAAATTATCATTTTTCTTTATATTTCTCGTTGCAGGAGATTTTTCATAGACAACATTCCAATTTTTTAAGGGCGCCGTAATAAATTTTAAAATATTCCCATAATTTTTCCTCATCAAATCATAATCCTTAAATAATTACTAAAATAACAAGATGCAACATGTAAGTTTATTAATATGTTCAGAAATTTATTCAACCATTTTAGACTATATATCCTGAATTAATTAAAAATAACAAAATTTTTGAGGCACTACCAAAAGTATCTCTCATAAATTGGATTACAACATCATCGAAAAATGGTTTAATTTTTGCAACTAGTGGAAATAATTCTGTTGTGACGTTACAATCTTCAGACATTCACAGGAGGGAAGAAAATATCAAGAAAAAAACAACGACATTATTCAATGTAGATTATAATATCTTGCGTTTATGTTGTAGTTGTACAGGGGATTATTTGGCAATTATTTTGAAGAAGTCAAATGAACATTTTATCTATATATATGATTCAAAGACTTTTAGTTTTGAGTTTACAGGCTCGCCATTTCCAATTTATAGAGAAAATGTTGGAGAAAACATTTTATTAGATTTTCAATGGAATCCAGTTATTGAAGGAATGTTTGTATATACTCATAATGAACAACGTCTGTATTGCATGGAATTTGTTCAAGGAAGTAGTAGTTTTTCAAATAAAAGGATTGAAAAATTACGATCAAATGGAAATTGCATTTCATGGAGTCCAAAAGGTAAACAACTTGTTGTTGGTTGTAGTGATGGAAGTATGTATCAATATAAACCTGAATTAACATTGGTCAGAAAAGAAAATCCACCTGTCATAAATGATGAAAGTGAAGTTGAATGTATAGGAATATGCTGGTTGGGAACGACTGATTTTGTATTTGCTTTTGAAGGAAAAACAAGTAAAAACATTACTGTTTCATTACTTGTGTTAAAGAAAAATCAACCAGCGAATTGGACTCATTTGGGTGATATTACTAAAATTATATCGAGATCTGTTGAACCTACAAGATTTAATTTTGAAAATATTGTTGATTGGGGAATAGTTCTTGTATCATCTAATAATGGTATATGTGCAGGAATCTTAGAAAAGAATACTGATTTTTATAAATATGTAGAGCCACCAGAAAATAAAGAAATTATTTTAGAATTAAGTGAATCTGGAGATGTTCCTATTCTTTGTGGTTTGATACTTGACAAATCTGCAACAATAAAACATAAAGATATTGTTGATGGAGTTACCATTGAACATAAGTTATCTCCAGCTATATGTATTTTAAATTCAAATGGAATAATTCAATCATATTGGTTAATTACAAGAAATGATAAGCATAAGGATATCAATGTTCCTTATGAAGGAATTATTTTAAGTAAAATACAAAATGGTCGGGCAGAAGATGTTCCTCAAAATAAACCTGCTGATGTTACATTTGGAAGCCCATCTTTATTCGGTTCACAAAATACTAGTACTTCTATAAACACAGCTTTTGTTACAAAGATAACAACTCCAGTTAAGGAACAGAAAATCTCTTTAGGTAGTGTTTCACTCGAAAATAATGAAGCTATAAAATTAGAAGCATTGAAGAAAGAAATTGAAATAAAAGAGAAATTACAAAAGAAAGAGAAAGAAGTCATTAAGAAGGTAAAGGAAGAAGTTAAAAGAATATCAGAAGCTGAAAAAAGTAAAAAAGAAAGTGATGAAGAAGTGGAATTATCTAAATTAAGAAAAGTATGTGGAGAACTAATCACTGAATATTATTCAAGAAAAAATATTAACATGGTAAAAATTCAAGCTCAAGAAAATGCAATAAAAGATGTTAACCAAAAATTTTCGATTACAAATGATGAGAATGTAAATGAATTATTGAAAACGTTGAATCTAATGACAATAAGTCAGAATAGAGTATCTCATTGGGCACAAATTGTTTCTGAAGATGTACAAAGACTCAGTGATACATTAAAAATTTTAAAAGATAAAATTGCTTTTATGAAAAAGAATGGAACGACTGTTGCTGAGACATATTATTTTGATACAAAATCTCGTTATGATGAATCTGAAGAAAAGCTGATAAAAATAAAAGAAAATTTTATAAAGTTGACAGATGCTTTACAAAAATTGGAAAAAATGATAGAAAAGAAGGGACTTAAAAATAACATTGATCAATTGGATAATACTGAGAATATAGAACCACATGAACAAGAAGATATAAGAAATGTTTCAAGAAATATACTTCGTGCCACTTATGTTGCCTTTAGAAAACTTAAAATAATAAGTGATAAACAAGCAGAATTAAAAAAGATTATAGAAAAAGGAGATTCAAACGATAAAAATACCTCATATTTAAATCAATCTGTAAATTTAAATACTTCATTTATTTTAGACAAAACATTTTTCAATGAAGTTGAATATTTACCTGATCTTCATGAGAACAAATACAAAAATTATAAATTATGGCTAAAGAAAAAATGTGAAAAACCTGTTGAAGAAAAAATTGTTAATATATTACCTTTTTCACAAAATATTGAAAAAGAGATACAACCTGTTGAAGAAGAACTCGAAACTTCAGTATCAGATATGAAAGAAATGTTAGAGAAGTGTTTAGTTGTATCAAAGACGATGAACGATTTCTTTGTTAATGTACAAAATCCTAGTGTTTATTTAACAGAAAATGATATTACATCAATAAGAAAGATTGTTGTTGATGAAGCAAAAGAATATTCTGCTGATTTTAAGGCAACTTTAGAAATGACAAGAAAATTAATGGCTGCTGAGATGCCAAAAATTAATTTAGAACCACCAAAAGAGAATGTTGTTCAATCAAAAGAACCTGTTAATAAGATAGAAGAGAAAATTGAAACTGTAAATAAAACCACAAACACTGATCTTAGTCTTTTGAAAGAACTTATTGTTGAAGAAAAGGAAGAAGATTTAAATAGTAAAAAAATAACAATAGGTACTTTAGATAAACAAGTTGAATCTAAAACTTCAGTTCTAAACGCTTCAACTTCCAGTGAAATAGAAAATAATAAGACCACTTTAACAAATACAGTCACTGAAACACCATTAACTTCAATATTTGGAGGAAATTCCTTATCACCAGATAATTTTAAATCATCTCCTTATTTAGGTTCAAATGATACCCTTAAATCATCAATTTTTGGAGGATCAAATGAACCACCTAAATCACTTTTCGATAATAAAACTAGTACTGAAACTCCAAAATCATCATTTTTTGGTGGATCCACATCTAGTGGTGAAAAAACAAAAGTATTTAGTTTTGAAGAAAAAACAGAAACACCAAAAACATCATTTTTTGGAGGAATGTCCATTACTAAACCAAATGAAACTCCATTAAATTCATTCTTTGGTGCTTCAACAAAAACTCAACAACAAACATCTTTCTTTGGAGGTAGTTCATCAACACAAAAAACAAATGAAGTTTCTGTATTTGGTGGTGATAGCAACAAAAATCAGCAAAATAATGTATTTGGGCAATCAGCATTTGGTGGATCACAACCAAAATCAGTTTTTGGGCAATCAACCTTTGGTGGATCATTTGGTGGAAGTTCTGCTTTTAAAAATACTATATCTGAAGAAGGAATGGATGATGGTAATGGATATACTGAAGGATTCTCTAGTGGTATAAATATTACGGGATCACAACAATCAGAAAACAAAAGTATATTTGCACAATCAGCATTTGGAGCTTCAACAAACTCTTCTCAAGGCACTTTTTCATTTGCAAAACCAACACAAGGAACAAATACTTTTCAACAATCTTCTGTTGAACCTAAACCAGGATTTTTCTCTGGTGGTGGAGGTTCAGTTTTTGGAGGATCAGGAACCAAAACTGTTTTTGGAAAACCTGCTTTCGGTGGAGGAAGTAGTGGAACATTTGGTTCTCCTTCAAATACATCAACGTTTAATAAACCGGTGTTTGGTCAAGGAACATTTTCTTCATTTTCTAGTGGTACAAATACAAGCTTTGGTAGCATTGCTCCGAATACTCAGCAATCTCCTTTGTCTACTCAAAATACTTCACATAAAGGGTAAGTATATAATTAATTGTAAAAGGTTTAACGTTTTATTTTTAGAGCTTCTTTCACACAGTGGAGATAAAAAAAGATTTATTTAATTACATTTTTGTGTATTTTTATTATATATACTTTTTTAGAAAATTTTTTAATTAAACTCTTTTTCAAATAGAATTTTAAAGTTATATTTTTAAAATATGTCAGAATTTTAATTTCTTACATAGTTATATTTACCAAGCGTGTCATAATTGCAATGACAATGTGTATAAATGTACAAATCAATATGTTATAATATTTATAATAAAAGTTAAACCACTTTTTATCAGCTGCAATCACAATTCACGCACTTACAACTTGTACTTCTTCTTGCATCCTCTGTCAAGACATGCGATGCAACGTTATATTTTTGTTACAATATCAATCAAACGAGCAAAGTTATATTATTTATCAACTTAATTTTATATACCAATACACATATTCGACACACTTTTCAATATAGGTTTTATTATAAATTTATATATATTTTGTGAGATATTATGTTTTCTGAAAACGATGGATCATCAGATTATTGCCTTGTTTGTGAAGTTCCTACAAAAAGTATTTCCTTGGGAGTTAACGCTTGCAGAGCATGCAGCTGTAAAAATTTAATTTTATAATAATAATAATTTACAAATATTTTTTTCAGCTTTCTTTAGAAGAAGTGCAAATTCTAATGCTCAGTATAAATGTAGGAGAGGAACTAAAAATTGTTCCATAAAAGCAGGTAAATTTTAAAATATTTCTCATTTGTATAATAATAAAAATTAAGGGGAAAAATTATTTTGCAAGTATTGTCGATTTAAAAAATGTCAACAAGCTGGAATGAGTTTAAAAAACACAAAGGCATATTCTCAAGATGATATGGAAAGTGATGTTTCATCAACAAATAAAACTGAGGCATCATCATCACCAAGTCAATTTAAAGGTGTTATAAAGAGGACAGTTGAAATTAGAGGAAATAAAGTTATATATGATCTTCATGACACAATTGCAATTATTAAGGAAATCTTCAATAAGCCTTTATATGGAACACTACAAATTAATGGAATATATTTATCATGCCTTCAAAAAACAACTCAAGGTTTAGTTCATCTACGTTCCTCTCTCGGAATTCTTTCATGTGACAAAGTGCATTTATCATATACATGCCAATTTCGTAAATATATAGCTTTTTGGGAAAGACTATTAATTTATATATCTGAACTATTGATGCATCTCCCTGATTTTGTAAGTTTGACTCAAGATAATAAATGGGAATTATTCAAAACATTTTGGCCAATGGGTTGTGTATTGTTGCGCGTTTATTTTTCATTAGAAACATGTGATAAATTGACATCTGAAAGTGCATTACTTGTTGATATTGATACGGCACATTTTTTAGAAAGACTACAGGTTTCTGATCAAGAATTTAGTCCTCATCTTACCCAACAAATAAAGGATTTATTTGCACCGTCGTTCAAATTTTTGGATGCATTTGTGGTTTTACCAATGAAAGAGTTACAACTTGACTTGACTGAGATATCATATTTGATTATGCAAGTTTTATGGACTAAAAAAAAAGCTTTGGATATAAAAAATGAAATTAAATCATCTGATAACATTTTAAAAGTTATTAGTAATGAAATCCACAATCATTATATTTACAATAAAAAGCTTGAAAATTATGCATGGAGAATAGCAGAAATGTCTAAGTTGATGGCTATGATTAAAGAATTTTCAGCAAGGGAACGTGAAATTTTATTAACCGCGAAATTTTTAAATATATTTGATTGTACAGTTTTTGATGAATTGGCACCTAATTGTTAGAATCTAGATTCAAAGATAAATATTGCAGATGGATTGATGAATAAAATTATTTGTACTTTTTTTTAAGAACGTGCAGAAATAAAATTATTTTTAGAATGTTTATTAAATAAAAGATAAGAAAACATCACATAAATATTTTACTAGATATTTCTTTGATAATAACATCTAAGTTTAAATATATTGATGCTTCAAAAATATTTTAAAGATTTTTGCACTAAATGAACATATTGTATTTACTTTTAAAAGTAAATTTTAAAGGTAAATTCATCATAATAACATTTTTTTGGTAAATATTTAAATATCAATCACATAATATTTTACAAAGACTCTTATTATTATTAAAAGATTACACAATCAAGCTACAAAAACTATGAATCATGTCCTCAAAAATTAATAATACTTATACATAAAATTTCTTTTCAATTACACAAGTTGATACTTTTTAACTTGAACAAGTAAATATATCAACCTTCTTTCTATACAAACACCTTATCATTAACTATCTTATCAAAAAATGGACACAAAATTAACACAAATTATATTAATACTGTAAACAGTATAGCATGCGGTATCATTTTGTTTTATCTAAAATAAATTTTTGTTATGACGTCGATCCATAATTCACAAATAACAGAATATTGTTTAGTCTGTAACGTACCAACAAATTCAATACACTTTGGCGTTAATGCCTGTAAACCATGTAGTTCATTTTTTAGGTATTTATCTATCTTTGTTATTACTTTTTTAATAATATTAAAAAATGTTTTAGAAGAACAGCTACAGCTGGAAAAATTTATAAATGTAGAAAAGCAACAAAAAATTGTACAATATCAAAGGGTAATTATTTTCATACATTACTTATAATCATTTATACTTTTTAGATAAGAATAGAATGTGTCGATATTGTAGGTATGAAAAATGTAAAGAGATAGGAATGGCTTTAAAAAATACTTCATCTCCAGAGGATATGTTATTTTATGATTCTACAAATAATTTAAATCAACATGAAATCAAAGAAAAAGATAATCATTCAACTCAGACTAGTGTTATAAAAAGTACATTTGAAATACAAAATTTTAAAGTTATATATGATCTTAATGAAACAATAAATCAAATAAAATCAATATTTAAGTCTTCAATTATTAAAAATAATTACCATGAATCATTACCACTTACCACGTTACAGATTGTCTCGGTGGCATTAACTGTCTTTCAGAAATCTATGGCTTTCAAAAGGAAAGAAGAGATGCATCAAATAAATTCAATATGTATGACTTCATTCTTTACTTATTTCAATAATTATATAATAAATTATTCAAAATTTTTAATGGAAATTCCAAACTTTCAAAAATATAATTTTGAAGCTAAAATGAATTATCTTCGACATAGCAATGGTCTCATCCATTCATTGTTTAAAATGTATTTTTCATTAGAAGTATTTGGTTATAATGAAAGTTGTAATCTCATTATTTGTGATTATGAAACATATTATAATGGTGACATAATATTGGGAGCAGACCCACTATTTCCAGAAGAAATAGGAAAAAACATGAACAAATTGTTTGAACCTATTGGAAGATATTGCATAAAGCATTTATATGAACCTCTGAAACATATTACATTAGATAAAATTGAATTTTCATATTTAATTTTACAAGTTATCTGGACAAATTCAAATATTCCAAATTTACCAAATGAGTGTTACCTAGAAAATGAAAAAATGCTTAAAATTATAAATAATGAATTACACAATTATTATATTTGTCATAAAAATTTAGATAACTACGCTTATAGAATTGTTGAAATAATGAAATTATACTCGTCACTAAAAGATTGTGAAGCTATTCAAGAGAGTGCTTGCACAGTTGGAAGAATATTTAATATCTTTGATTGTAACTTGTTTGATTCTGAAATCAGTAAAAAGAAATTATAAATATAATTTGAAAAANAAAAATTTGTATAAAAGTTTAAAAATAAATTTAATACATTTACAAAATATTAGTTTTTGGTTAGTAAAAAGAATCCATCTTTTTTTTTATACATTTTTTTCCATAATAATAAATTATATTATAGCGAATCTTCATAATCTTTAATAGAGGTTAATAAATCTGTAGCTGAAAATCTCATCTTTGGATGGGGTGTTAGACACCAATTTAATATCTTTATTACTATTTCTTCATACTCGTCAATGTACTGATAAACTTGATCTTCACGATAACAAACACAAACACCTTTGGGGTTGTTAAAAAGATAATTTTTACAAAATCGACAACCTTGTACCGTTAATTTTTCTATCGACGATATAGATTTACTCTTCATTGCCCTTGATATCAAATAAATATTTTTTCTTTTTGATACTAAACTCATTATTAAATCAACATTCCAATAGTCTGCTGCTTTCTTTAGACTATCAGTTCCTACAATAGCAGCATATTGAAACAATGCTTGAAATTCATCAGATGGTCTAAAAAAAGATGGTAATTGACACATGATACTTAATAGTGTACAACCAGCTGACCAAATATCTATTTTTGTTGTTTGATCTTTACAAAATAACATTGTTTCTGGAGCTCGATAACCATTTGTTCCTGATTTGCAATAATTAAATTTTGGTAGATTTTTACATTTTGTACAGTATATCGGTTTTCCATAACAATCACAAATATTTTTAACCTTCGAACTATACAATTTATCCCTTTCATCAATTGTAATTGTACCATCAACATTTCGTCGTTTTACATTCTCACTATTTTCCTCTATTTCTGCCTCAGTAAAACTTAACTTTCTTTTGGTTGTACTATCACGTTTATTATCAACATTTACTTGAACAGGTATCAAAATTACTTCCTCCAAAGGTGTGTATATTGCAGACAGCCCAAAGTCTACAAGCATGTATCTTTTATCATTTCTATTGTACAAAAAATTGCCAGGTTTAACATCCCTATGAATTATATTTCTTTCATGCAAATATTCTAAAGCTATAAAAAGATTTTTTGCATATTCTAGAATTTCTTTAGAAGTGAAAGAGTAAAGAATATCCATATACTCATCGTGTGGAACATAATTCATGATAATATAATATTGATAATTCCATTTACCAAAGTAGTATGCCTTCGGTAGATTACAACTTCCATCACATTTTTTTAATACTTCTACCTCAGCTTTCATAGAAATAGGATATGTTGTCTCAGCTGATAATTTTAATGCATAACAATCTTGTGTTTTTTTACTTTTAATTTTCCAAACAGCACCAAATGATCCTATAAATAATAAAATTGCATAATAAATTAGTGTAATAAAAATTTAACAAACAAACCTGATCCTAGTAATTCTAGAACATCAAAATTGGCTGTGATCTCATCTATTTTTTTAGGATGATCTGGTCCACGTTTCTTTTCCATTTTTGATTAAGATAAAATAAATGATTACAAATTTTAAATGACATATACGGGAAGTAACTGTTGAATGAGTATATTTGAGCATCTTCAGACATTGCCATAGACAACAAAGAATCTGTCTAGGAGAAAATTAGACTTGGAGTTTTGTTTTACCGCCATATAACTTTTCTTATTGTTTATTTTTGTCGTGCAACGGATATGCGTATTATGAATTATTGAATTACATTATTGATAATAAGATTAAATAAATAATCAATTAATCATTTACACTTTATATGTTAATTAATTTTATTTAGATGATAATCTATCTAAATTATATACAAATCATTACTTTACATTCATTTTCTTCAATTGAAAACGACAACATCTCAGGATATTAATTCAATATGTAATTCGTTTTAATGAAACAGAAGGGCGTGTTTTGTGTAAATGATAGGATAATTTTTAACAGATTTTATGTATATCCTACATACTTAAAATATTATATTTTATATGAGGTAGGGATATAATAAACTGATATCTATCATTGTTTATTAATAAGTAAAAAAATTTTTTTAAATTATTTAACTAAATATATATTATTCATAGATATATTTATGTTCAAACTTTTTTTTCTTCTTTTTTTTGTTTCTTATGTAAAAGGTGATGTAATATCATGTTCACCAAATTGTATAGCAATTGTTGCCGATAGTTTAAATCAACGTTTTTTTAAAGTTAATTCTTCAAATGTATTTGAGTTAGCTGCCGATTTCATTATTCGTGTAAGTGATATGATAAAAATCAAGAGATATTTGAAATATTTAGACTAACTCTTTGAATGGTGATGAGATGTCAGAAGTAACAATTCATTTAACATCAACACTACCAAATATTCCAATTTTTGTATATAATGATAGGTTTGAAGGCGTCAATTTTACTATTATTGCACAAACACAAGAAAAATCTTTAAATGATATCAAGATTAAGGTGAAACAACTTTTTG
This sequence comes from Parastrongyloides trichosuri, assembly GCA_000941615.1. Lineage (NCBI taxonomy): Eukaryota > Metazoa > Nematoda > Chromadorea > Rhabditida > Strongyloididae > Parastrongyloides > Parastrongyloides trichosuri. Next base: position 957,595 of record LM523167.1, read on the forward strand.
AATTTGGTCAAAATTACACAATTGTCATTGGTTATAAAAAAATTAAATTAAATATGATTGATGATTATGACAAGATATCTAATAATTGTACACCAACAGATATTGTTTTTGGCTCTGCTCATTATGCTAGTTTATGGAAATCTCATTTTGACAATATTAATGTTGATAACAATAAAAGAATTATTAATGTTTCTTTTTCCGGTGCACCATTGCAATATTGTTTTGAGGAGTATGAAATTGAATTAGAAAATATCAATACAACAAAAATTGAAACAAAATTTTTTTCCAATAAACATTTACTTGAAAAAGATGGATATCATTATGGTAATGTTATATTTAAGCATTTAATATCAAATAACATTTATGTGGCAAGGGTTAAACCTAACAAGCATAGAGTAAATGACAAAATTTGTTTGTGTATTCAAAGAGATTGGAATTGCGGATGTATGATTGAGGAGTCAGAAGAAATATATTTAGGAAATCAAAATACAGAAGAAAAAAATGAATTAATAAACGATATATTTTACTCACATATTTTTATGTTTACAGTAATTTTTTTATTTTTTATATTAAGTCTGGTAATCTCATGTATCCTGCTATCTCGTATTATCAAAACATTTTTTAAATCTCAAATTTTAACATCTACACCACTTTTATCTCATTCATCTGATAATAGTTGGATATATCAAAATACAAGAAGTCTAAATGATAAAACTGAAAAACAAACAATTTTGATTATTCATAATAATAATAAAAAAGCTGAATATTTAGGCTATGAATTAATACAATTTAATTGCAATGTTCTCCTTGATTGTTGGGAGAGTAAAAAAATAAATAAAAATAAAAATTTATGGATATCAAATAGTTTGAAGGATGCTGATAAAATACTTCTTATACCAGAAGAAAATGATGAAATTATAAGTAGTATGTATAAAACATTTATTAGTTGTATAAAAATTACAGATCCAAGAGTGGTAAGTAAATATTGAATTAATATAAAAAAAAAATCTAATTAAACTTTATAGATAATTGTAGCGTTTCAAAATAACAGTGTTAATGAGATGTCACTTTGTACTGAAAAATTATATATTTTACCGAGAGATAAAGAATTATTATTAGTAAATGCATTATTATTAAAGAAAAGAAAAAGTTCATTAGATTCAAGTATTTGTCAAGATTTTTTCTTTGATGATAATTTTATTGAATATGATAATAAAGGGAGAAGCTCAAAAACAATATCATTATCATCATATACAGAAAATTTTAATGAATTGTTACATACAAGTATGTTGGGTGATGCATCTTTGGATAGAGTTATTGAAATATGTGAAGAAACAGTTTGAATATTGTAAATAATGGCATATATGTATTTATTATTAATAAAAATTAATTCAATTACGAATTTTGAAAGACAAGTATATATATTATTTATCAACACATTCATCTCTTTCATCCAATTCGGATGTTTGTGTATCTCTACGTTTTTTAAGTGCATCCGCGTTTTGTTTTTCAATTAATTTTTGTCGGCATTCTTTTAATCGTGTATCAATTTCATGAACTAAATTTTCTAATTCATCAGATTGTGACTAAAAATAAATTTTATAATTTAATTATTTAATTAAACATACATGTTGTTGTCCATGAATAAAATAATGTGCTGCAAGACCCCTTGGTGCACCTTTTGGTGCTTTTCCCGTTTCAACAAATGTCCAACGACGTATTGGTGTATACTGATATCCTTCTTCATTTACTGGATATTGTATTCCATATATAGGCATTGGTCTCCTTCTAATTTCATGTTCAGTTTGATTATGACGATAAGTAATATCTCTTTTATACGTTATTGGCAAATCATTCATACTTCCATTATATGATTTTAATTCAGGTTTCTTATAAAGTGAAATGGTTGAAGATCCTACAGATCTATTAATTAAACAACATTCTTCTTTCAAAGGTTTTTCATCTATACTATAAATAATAACTAAATCCGTTTGAACATATTGATTCTTTTGGACCAATCTTTTTTGAATCTCTTGTATAATTTCATCAACTCTTCTTCTCTTTCCAAAAGGCATCATTTCTCGGAAATTTCTATTTGTAAAACTACTTTTTCCTTTTTTTGCACTTTCAATATCTTCAATAACAATATCCTTTGTTTTACCAACTTTTTCTTTTTTCTTCCTACTTCTACGCCTTTTCCAAATTTTCCACATATCAACAACACCAAGTCTTGCTTTAATATTTGCTCCCGAAAAACCAAATTCTAAGTCCCCAGTATATTCTTCCATCATAGCTAATAATATTTCTTCAACAAGTTGTTCTAATTTTAATTGTACAACATTTATACACATTGATACAAGAGAAAGTCCAATAATGATAAAAAAGAAAATAATAAACATATCATCTGATGATGTTGGAACTACATCTCCATAACCTATTGTTGTTAAAGAACAAAAGAAAAAATAAAAAGATTTAAAATAATCCCAATCTTTTTCAAAAAATAAAAAGGCTGCTGCACACATAAACATCCAACCAAATGCTACAAACATTGCTACTAATACAGGAATACCAGAATCTCTTTCTTCATCTAGAAGTTTACTCTTATATTTCTCCCCATTTTTTAATCCTCCAACAGCTTCCATAGCATAAATTGTCATATCCCATGTATATTCCAATCCCAATAAAATGTATCTTCCTAACTTATGTAAAATCATTAAAACTAAAGGAATTCCAATGATAGCATAAACCATAACTGCAAGTTTTCCTTTATTTGTTTTTGGAGTAATATTTCCATAACCAATTGTTGTATATGTTGTTACAGCTAAAAACATTGAATTTCTAAAGGTAAATGTTGGTGAAAGAATATGTTGAAGGCCAGTCCATTGATGAAATAATTGTAATGCTTCTTTTAATTTGATTTTAGCTTTCTCTCTTCCTGTCAACTCTGTACAAATCTCCCAACATCTTAATGATAATTGTTCAGTATAATTTTTTAATGCAAATATCTGTCCATAAGGTTTTTTAAAATGAGTTGCCCAATGAGATTCAGGTTTTGTTGGATGCAAAAGAGATGATTTAAAGGCTTCCTGATCAGATAAATAGTAACTTTCTAATGCATACCAATATATTCGTTGATTTAATCTATTCATAGCAAACTTTCTATACTCGTGTAAATAATAATAGTACATTGTTATATTTTTCGATTTTTTATAAAAGAATTTTAACTCTTCTTCTATTTCCATTATAACGTCTAGTACTTTGTTTTCTTCACTCTTCATATATTCCTCCTTCTCAAGAAGGGCAATCCGTTCAGCTGGTGATTCTATTGTATAGAAAATAATTCCTCCTAAAAATGAGTATGCTAAAAGTATAATAAAAGGAATAAAATAGCGTAATCTTGATCTTTCATAAAAAACTTGTAAATAAAAGGAGAATCTCTTTAAAACTCCTTGCCTATTATCAATTTTTTTTTCAATTTTTTTCATTTTATCACCAAATAAACTTTTGTGTTGATTCCATGTATTCATAATATTAGAAGGTATCAATAATCTTGATGCTGATACAGTAGGTGCTTCCTTTATCTTAACTTCTTCATCCATTATTTTATTTTCACAATGTTCCTCATTAAATTTAAGAATACAATTAATAAATAAATGTTCAGAGACACATTTTAAAGTATCGATAGAAGAGAATGCATCGAATGGTGAAGCAAAACTTGCTGAGGAACGTCGTCTGTTATTTGGTAAAGGGAATGGAGTTGTCTTGTGTAAACGTAATCTATCCACATTAGAATGTCTTCTTTTCTTCATTTTTTTTTCTTTAAATTACATCAAAAAATAAAGAAGAAAAGTAAAAATAAAATAATAATTTTTATTACTATATTTGTTAATTCGCAAATATAGATGTAATATTATGAGTTTTAAAAGATAATTATTGAAAAAGATGCAAGCAATAAAGGCCAAATCTGGCGGAAGAAATAATTGAATTATTAAAAATAAATACATGTTAAGATATTATTATTGATAATGATTAAGATGTAGTATAGTAAAAAGAAATTATTATTTGAAGAATTGAGTAGAGTACCATGTACATTGTTATTTTTCTCTCTCCTGACATGGTATTTGAAGTCATAGCAGCATGAATAGGACCTGATTCCCGAATTTGTGTATCAACATTAATAAATTTACTACTTTTTTCAGATGTACATGTTGTTGTAACATTATATTCCTGAAATTCATAAGGTTCATTTACCAATGAATAACCATTTCCAGATATCTAAATTATGTTATTTTTATTTATAATGATATTATTTTAAACTAACCCCGCATATTCCATGAATTTTAAAAGGATTTTGTTCCATCAAATCTCCTAAAATCCATTCTAATTGATCAAGGCATCCAGAATATTTTCCTTTCAACTCTTTTTCTCCTTTTACGTATCCTTGAAATGTAGCACATCTATCACAGGTAGCTGTTTGTTCATAAACTGAAGAATAAAATAATGATCCAACATAAAGTTCAAATTGTGAAATACATTCCATTTCACCTTTAATTAAAGGAAAGGTAAAAATATGTAGAAGAAAAATAATAAATCGCATTGCTTGGAATTATACAAATGACTAAATATTACAACATATTAAGTTTATATAATTCTAGTATTGAGCAGATGAGTAAGATAAGAACACTTCAAATATGTTAGCATTACCAGATGTTTTGTGTTTTGTATAGAAATACAATACTTTTTTATATATTTAAATAACTTACTGTTTCTTATAAATGCCAATCATCTTTATATACAATATCAAGTATCTGAACAGATCTCTTAAAAACATTTTTCCTTAAAACAATTAAAATTCTTTCTTGTCTAGTACCTTCAAAACATCATTATTAAATAAAAAATGTACTTTCTTTAATATAATAATATAAAATAAATAATAAAAATAAAATTTATTTCATACTGACAAATGGTATATGCATATATATAAAATTATTTTACAAGTTATAAAAGTTTAATCCATTATTATGAAAGTATAAAAAAAAATTTTTAATTTTTTTTTTCATTTATTATTTTCATCACAGAATCGTAAAAGTAATCTGTCTTCATACGAGCCTTAAAAATTTCTATTTCTTTTCTACCAAAAAAATGTATATCATCTCTAACCTTAATATTCATGATATTCTTAATTGTCTTTAAAGTATGCCCTTCAATGAGTAAGAACTCATTAATTCTTTCCTCTGAAATTCTGTCCATATTCTCAGCTCTAATGACTTCATTTACTAAATTTAGCCTTAGTGCATTGTATGCTGTAATTTTTCTTCCAAACATTAGTAACTCTTTTGCTTTGGCTGGTCCCATCATTTTGGGAAATATATACAGTGAAAAATCCATTGGTGATAAACCAATTCTTGAGGATGGTGAATGAAAGTATGTTTTATCACTACATAATGTATAATCAAATATACCTATTGATGTAAAAGCACATCCTATTGCAGGTCCTTTCACTACACCTATTAATGGTTTCTTATGATAAACGTATGCATCCATTAAATCTCCAATACTATCACAAAGTATTTTAGAAAATTCTTTAACTTCATCCCTAGACATCCCTTTAAACATTTCATAATCAAAACCATTTGAAAAAAATTTTCCATTATTTGTTATTACTGTTAGGTTGATATCATCATCATCATTTGATACTTTTAACGCTTTTTTTAAATCTATAAAAAAATCCAAATTCATTGAATTTAATTTATCAACCCTGTTAAAAGTAATTCTTCCAACATTATGTTCTTTTTCAAATTTTATTACTTCTGAGGATAAATTAGTTGAAAATAGTTGATTATTTTTATATTGTGGTATACAACATTTTCTTGAGATAAATTTTAGTAGTTTAGTATTAAGCATTTTTTTTAATTTAAAAGTATATATACATTTTTGTATATACATTCAATTTATGAATAAAATTTAATACAAAAATATACATAAAACTTAAATTCATTACCCATAAATTTAAATATTAATTTGAACTAAAGAAATTCATTTTATAGGTCTCATTATAATAACTAATATTTATAATAATTATTAAAAATTAATTTAATTTTTTATAAACTCTTACCAAGAAGAAGTGTGTTAGTCTAAAGATACTCCTTACCAAAATAGTATAATTTAAACTTATTTTTATACTTCTGTATCTTTTCTATGATGGCTTATCAACAATCAACAAGGAAAAGAGTTGAATTCTTTGATGATTCTGATGGAGAAAAAAGTAGTGTTGAGGCGAAGAAGGGAAGATTTGAGAGGAAAAACTTACTTCCAATACACAAAGAGAAAGTTAAAATAATTCAATGGTTAAAAACAAAACAAATAACTATTTTAATGGGTGAAACAGGATGTGGAAAAAGTACACAGATTCCTCAGGTATGTTTTATTAAATTATAAAATATTTTTTTGTTTAATAATATTTTATTTTTTAGTTTTGTCTTGAAGCAGGTCTCGCTGAGAAAGGCCTTATTGGCATTACACAACCACGTCGTGTTGCGGCTATCTCATTGGCACAACGTGTGTCCGATGAAATGAATACGACATGCGGAGATGTTGTTGGATATAGAGTTCGTTTTGAGAATTGTACTTCTGAAAAATCAAAAATTGTTTATTTAACTGATGGAATTTTAATGAGAGAGGGCATTCATGATGGGATGTTCAGTAAATATTCATGTATAATTATTGATGAAGTACATGAGAGAGCAGTTCATACTGATATGCTTTTATATATGTTAAAAATGTGTCTTCGTAAAAGGGATTCTTCATTGACATTAATAATTATGAGTGCTACTTTACAAGCAGGTCTATTTTCAAAATATTTTAATGATGCCCCTACTTATCATGTTCCTGGTAGAACATTTCCAATTGAATGTTTTTTTGTTGATAAATGTAAATTTAAAGATGATTATCTGTATAATTCTCTTTCTACTGTATATAAACTTCATAAAAAACAACCATTATCTGAGTCAATTCTTGTGTTTTTAACAGGACAAGATGAAATTGAAGCTGCTTGTAGACAATGTAACGAACAAAATAGAAACTTTGAATTTCCAATTGTTCCAATTCCATTATTTGCTGCTCTATCAAGTACCGAACAATTTAAGGCATTCCAAAATTTTGGAAATAATAGAAGAAAGGTTGTATTTGCAACGAACATAGCTGAGACATCAATTACTATACCTGATATAAGGATTGTTATTGAATCGGGAAAAATTAAACAAAAAAGTTTTAATCCATCAACAAAAACAGATATATTAAAAGTTATAAACACATCTCAAGCGCAAAGTTTTCAACGTGCTGGTAGAGCTGGAAGATTGGCACATGGGAAAGTTTATATGATGTTTACAGAGAAGACATTTTATGAAAAACCAACTTCTTCAGAGGCAGAGATATTAAGAATAAATTTATCTAGTGTTTTCTTAGAAATGTTTAAATTAGGGATTACATCACCGCATAAATTAAAATTAATTGAGATGCCTTCACAAGAGAAAATAGATGCTGCAATTGATGAGTTAGTCTCTTTAGATGCTATTGAAGAAGTTGTTGATAGAAATTATAAAATAACTGCAATTGGTGAAAGATTAGTTAAATTTCCTCTTGACCCTAAATATGCTGCAATTATATTAGAGTCAGCAAATCTTGGCTGTTTAGAAGAATGTTTAACTATTGTTGCATGTATGTCTGTTGAAAAGTTATTCCTTACACCACCAGAAAATTTAAGAGAACAAATTGAAAATCATCGTAGAGTTTTTGAAACAAATGAAGGAGATCATATTGCAATGTTACGTGTTTATCGTGCATATGCACAAGGTAAAAAAGCGATGTCTTCATTAGAATTTAAAGAATGGTCAAATAAACATTACTTTGATAAAAGAAACCTTGAAACGGCTGTTAATATAAGAAAACAATTAAATGAAACATGTATGACTTTAAAGTTAAGAAAACAATCTTGCGGCACATCATTTGGATATGTACGACAAGCTCTGGCAAGAGGATTATCTTTACATACTGCAATTTTTAATAGATCTATTGATAAATTTGTACTAGTATCCAACAAGTCTGTCCATCTAAAAATACATCCATCGTCATGCCTTCATAGACAAAAACCGGATGCAATAGTTTTTAGTGAACTTTGTAAAACATCTGATATCTATGCAAAAGATGTCTCATTAATAGATCCAGAATGGATAAGATGTTAAGTTTTTTGTTTTGTTTATCTTTATTGTTACTTTTATGAATAAATTTTTTTTATTTATTTCTATTTAAATATTCATTTACTATATCTCTAGTCACATTACAAATGTGTCTAAATCTATCTGGACCCAAGTTTATCCCTCCATACCATCGTGAAACAACAACTAATACATTTTCACATTTCATCAGTTCTAAAACTTGTGCCATTTTACTACCAGCAGCAGTTTCACCATCATCATCACAATCATGAGCAACATATGTTTTTCCATTTTTAACAAAATTATATCTATAAGCATACATATTGTGTGTAGCTTGAGCTATTTTCTTTATTTGTTTTAACTGCCATAATACTTTATTTATCTACAAAAAATAATATTTACAAAATAAGAAAAAATTTTCTTAACATACATCATCAATATTATTGACTTTTGCTATATGTCCTTGAAAAACACTTTTTCTATCAGTTAATATATCTCCAGATAGAACATCTGGTATATCTGTATAAAAATCAATTTTTTGTTCTTTAACTTCTTCTCTTTCATCTTGATTATTTTCTTCTAACATTTCTTTCAAATTATCCATAATAGAAACATCGTCTTTTATTCCTTCTATACATTCGTAAATTAAAGGATTCCCTTTATTATTCATACAAATTGATTGTAATTTTTTATTAATGTTATCTTTTATAGTTCGTGACAATAAAGGACCGGAAATTGTTATAATAGGAATATTTCTGAAATAAAATAATAATTATAAAAAAAAANAAAAAAAAACAATAAAATTACGTTGAAGGATAGGAATTTGGTAGGTCAAATTGAATAAAACAGATATTTAATAAGTTTAAAACTATACAGTTATCATTTTCTGTGGTTATAATATCAGGATATATAGATGTAATACTTTCTATTTCCATCTTTCTTAATTCATCATTATCATCCATTTTGAAAAAAAAAATGTATTTATGCTTTTAAATTATAAAATATAATATCTTTTGAAACATTTTCCCAATCGGTTATTATTTGAAACTTTTAAATGAATAATATTTTTTAATTATATGGATGAAATAAACTTGAAATTAATTAAATTAAATACACCTAATATAGACTTATTATATATATGGACAAAGTGATATTCAAAATCAGATTTTTTATGTTTGATATATTTACATGCCTGATTAAAAATTCATATATCGCTTAAGGGTATCTTAAAAACTATATGTTAACCATTATATATTATATCTTTATGTAATGATCATTTTTAGAAACAAAATTCCTTTGACATAATATTTCAATCAAAAATAAATAATAATATACTTCCCATGTATTGTTATATTAAAAGGCCAACACTATTAGATTAACCTTCTTCATCTGTAAGTATTGCAAAAGATTCATAACACTTTTGCATTATTATTATTTAACAATAGCCACGATTATATTGTCAAATGTAATTTATATTTATTTAATAACCTCAACTCCAATTATGAGGTATATATTCTCTACACTATATTAATATCTAAACATACCAAATCATCAAGTTAAATTGGAACTCTTATAAACATAGATAATAACTTTGAAGTAATTTTTATTTATTTATCTTTCCACCCAAAGTGCTTATTGAAACTTTTGATGTCTTCACGTTAAACACAATGTTATGTTAAGTTGTTATATAAGTCACGATTGTATGTATACCATTGAAATAGAATAATTAAATTTTTTGATTCTTTACTCTCAATTAATTTTATTTTGAAACTTTCTGGCGTCTATAAAATCATTTACCAAATATATTAACGTAATTACTACTAATAAAAAATATACTATTAGTTAAATATATATACAATTTTCAATAGAATAATCACACCACCATTAAATAAATACCAGCTAATATATGATACTCTTCCTTAAACAGAAATACTAAACAGTTTTTAATGCTCAGAAAATGTTATTAAATAACAATATTATTTAAAATGCTTTCATATAATTTTTCTTTAAGAAATTTACGTAATAATTCTTTTTATAATGACCTTCTTCTAATATTTTGTACTATTTTACAATACTATTTTTAATGCATGTATTTTTATAAGAAGGTTACCAATATTTTATATAACTTATAAATTATATAACAAATTTTTTTAATCATTACTTCTATGAATGAATATATATATATTTTTTGTATATTTTATAATATCAAGTTACCATCTTTATAAAATTTATAAATACTTGATTCCATTATTTGAATGTTATCTCTTCAGGAAGTAAAAAAGATGGATTAATATTATCTAATAAATATTTTCAAGTTCAATGTCATTAAATCGTCAACACAATATTAAAGTAATTTCTTTTTCCAACAAATTATAATATGATTTTAATAATACATAAATATGTGATAGAATGTTTTAAAAAATAAATATCCATCCACCATATGAACAGGTTTAAGATGCAATATAAAACTTTTAAACTGTTATATATATATATATATATATCATTCATGCGAACCATTTTTGATATCACTCATCGAGGCAATATATGTATATTCAATGACAATCAATATCTTTTGAATCTTAGTGTTTAATTTATAGAACTAGTAGTATTAATGATGTGACAATAGTAATGATGTGAGATATTTAGGTTCTATCTTTAATTATAATACAGAAAAAGTGCGTACTTTGACAACAATGTATAATGGCATTTCATGCTGTAAAAAGAGTTTTTTTTTTATTCTAACATTTATTTGTTATATTCCTTTACCTAGTTATTTATCATTGTCTTTATATTGTTTATATTTTAAGATTAAAAAATATAAATGCATATCATAATAAAATATTTAATGTTGTAAAAAATATAATCAATTTTTAGAAGCATTTTTATTCCACGTAATACTATTAATCATTAATTCTACCTAATCTCAGTAATAAATTATTACACATAAAAATATATTTCCTCATTCTTAAGAATATTATAACTATTTTTTTCTCATTTCCTTCCCCAATATCAACTAGTTCCAAAACAACTTTAATAATCTTCATTTACCTTTACAAAAACTATTTCCACTCTCTTAATAACATCTTAAACCAGCTGAAAACTACAATTTCTATTTACTCTGTCCATTTACTTTTTTGCTAAATCTATTGCAGAAATTTAAAAACTGTACCTCTGAAGATTAAATACATATATTAAACAAGACTGAGGAAAAAGAAATTTTTATATCTTACCGCATTATTTTATTATATTTTGACTCACTTTCAGAAAATAGTTTTTGTTATTATATTTAAAAATAATATTAATGATATAGTTGGTTTATTTATGTATAAATATATTTTTCCTCATCAATTTAAGGTTTTATTTATTAACAGATTATCAAATATTTATTATTTATATTTTGACAAAACATCCTATATTATATCATCATCATTCATGTCATATGTTCTTATCATATAATTCCATAGACGATTACTATTCTATCAGCCACATTAAATATACATATCAACTACTTTAAAGCTATAAAATTTGTGAAAAAGGAAAACTTAGTATTTGATCTTTTCCTATCACCTAAAGTCTCATACTCATTGTATATATATTTATCCATTTATCTAGTATATGAATAAAGTTATGTATAAAAGAATATATTAAAAGTACATGATATAAACTAGAATTTTTAAGACTTATTAATTAATTTAATTATAATATATATCATTTTAAAATCACATATATATATATATATTATTAGTATTATTGGAATAGATATATTTTTAATGTCTTTCCATCATCATGTATCTCATCTTTTGAAATAATTTATTCTAATTTTTTATTCACACATATCTTTGTTTTAAAATATGCTTTAATTACATTAACCAAATTAACATTCCAGATAATATATTTTTTTTTTTGAAGCAGTGGCATTTTTTTACAAATTAAATAACTACATTCTTTCATCACAAAGAAAAGATTTTGCCCCTCTGTGTTTGCGTGATTTCATCAAAAAGTCAAGTAACAACAATATATATATATATATTAATAAGTCTCCGAGAAAAAAAAAATTAAATAAAGGTGTTAAAATAGAATTTGTTCAAAATTTTGACTAATCTATAACTATAATANATAATACTTATTTCTAAAACCTATAAACTACTACATTTAAATAATCAAAAATTGAAAAAAGAGAGAGAAGATTATTATCCATACATTTTGGTAAGGATCATTATATTTTATTGTTATAGAAAAATAGGAAATAACTTGCATTATATTATGTACGTTTTTCATTGTAATATGATAAATTAACATAATCTTATTTCCATTTTATAAAATACCAATATATTCATCATATTTTTCAGATTGCTTAAAAGGAAACTGTTATAGTGAAAGGTTTTTTAAAAATTTTCACATTATAGTTATATTTTTTTTTTGACTGCTAAAAAACACATATGATTGCAATGCTATATATAGGAGACGTTTTACATTAGCTACACATTGTATATTTTAATTATATTGTGGTACATATTATCTATATTATTATTTTGAGGATAATAACAAAAAAAAAACTAAATATATATTATTATTTGTCATCTTCTTGAAGAATGGCTGTTTCCAAGTATTGGGGAGATGAAAAAACTAATGATGCAGTTTATGCAGTTTACCTGAAGAAAGTTCGTTATTTACCACCATTAAACAATGAAACTCAAGGACATCCTGTAAGTTGAAGATAAAATAAATAAACAAATATTATAAGTTGTATTATTAAAAGTTTTGTTGGGAGGAAACATTATATATATTCGATACGTTTTTGCTTACTCTACAGATAATCTATAATAGTTGATCAATGATTTTATTTTTGGGTAGATGAAACAATTTTTAGTTATTATATATATATATATTGTTAATTTATATCATTGTTATATACAACTTGTTATTTTACATAAATAAATATAAAAATTTTATTATTCTACCCATACATAACAATTTAATAATATATATATATATCAATTAATGATAAAAGGTTGTGGTTAACTATTATTTTTATTATATGAACAATTCTTATATAATATGACGTTGCTTTACATCTATACATAATTTTTCTCAATGAACCATAAACTTTTACAAATATTGTTATAAAGATATACACTATAAAAATTGTATACAAATTACCATCTGTACTTGATTAGAGTTTTGTCTTTCCATCTCTCAATAAAAATCTAAAATATTTTTATTGAATGAAATAAATTTTTTTTTTCCCTTTAAATATCAAGTATTTCCTTTGTTTTTTGATTAATTAAACTAGATATTGAATGTTGATTTCCTGTCCTCAAAAATAAATAGAAATGATATTTTGTCCCAAACTAGTTTTTATTATTTTTATATCATCATCTTCAAAATAAAAGTTTATAATGTATAGAATATTTTTTGGAGGAAAAGAAATAGAATGGTAGGAGGAAAAAAATATGAAGATTTATAGGGGTTTTATGGAATTATTAATAAGGATAAAAATATATTAAAAAATTTTTATTTTTTCTCCTCTCTACTTTTTGACATATTTTATTTTATAATAAAATTTTTTACTATTATTTTTGATTTGGGACAAGGTTATTTATAGATATAAACTGATAAACCATACAATTTAATCTTTTAATCAAGAGATGTTATTTTAAATTAAATTAATATTTGTATTACACTTTTATTATATATTTTAATAGAGGTTTTTTTTTAATCATTTTTATTTAATTAGAAAACTTATAGACATTTTAACTGTTATAAAAATACTTTATGAGTCATTCTATATTATAATATTAAATTAATTTCTCACATTAAATAAAAAGAGTATGTTATTAATTTTTGTATCATTTCAGCTTTATCGACCTATTGATCCTGATTCTTATCATTTATCAGCAGATATGTCACCAGACCATCTACAATGGGAAACTATAAAGGAAAGAACAATAAAAGCTGGAACGGTAGACAAACTGATAGAAGCATTAATTGGTACGGATGACAAAATAGATAATAGGCATTTTAATGTGTTTTTTTCTACATATCGGACATTCTCAACACCATCAGCAGTTCAAAAAAAATTGTTAAGCTGGTTTGAGAAATTAGATAATAATGAATGTGGTAGTCAACAAGCTATTGTTATACAAGATTGTATACGAAGTATATTTAGTTGTTGGTTAGATTTATTTCCTGAAGACTTTTATTGTGTTTTGGGAAAATTTGAAATGCTTCATAATTTAATATCATTTAGTAGATGCCATCGATTGTCAGATATAAAAACAAAATCAAAAAAATTAAGAGAAAAATATAGATTAATTGTGGATGAAGGTGGTTTGATTCTTCAATTACCATCTATTGATAGATATACATTTGCATTAGGTTATGATCAAAATGATTATTTATATTCACATGAGAGAGCTAAAATGTTTGATGTTGGTAAAGAAAATTGTGTTCAGATAGCTGAGCAATTAACATTTTGGGATGCTGCACTTTTCAAAGAATTGTTATCATATCAATGTTTAGGTGCTACATGGGGGAAAAGAAATAAAGCATCCCCGGAAACGGTATTTACAGTACGTGCAACAATTGATCAATTTAATGCTGTTTCTCAAAGAGTCATGACATCTATTGTTTTACCTGATTGTAGGAATGACTTTAGGGCAAAAATAATTGAGAAATGGATTGATATTGCAAAAGAATTAAGGCATTTGCGAAATTATTCCTCCCTAAAAGCTGTTTTATCTTCTTTACAATCAGAACCTGTTCATAGATTAAAATCAACTTGGGCTATTATTTCAAAAAATTCTATGACTCTGTTTAAAGAGTTATGTCATAGTATGGAACCAATTGACAAATATAGTGTTGATACGGGTATTGGTCAAGAAGATGACGTTTCAAAGAAACCACCAACGCATGGTAAAAAAAATAGTATAATTGCTATGGCTAGAAGAACTAAAAGTGATGTAAATTTACAAGAAACAGGTGGAATGGTTCCATATTTAGGTAATATATTAACTGATTTAACAATGCTCCATAATGCAATACCAGATGTAACAGAAGATGGTCTTATTAATTTTGAGAAAAAACGAAAAGAATTTCAAATATTAGCTAAAGTTAAATTATACCAATCAGCAGCTAAAAATTATAATGTACCTCTAGATAGAGGATTTTGTGCATGGTTTTATTATTTACCAGCAATGCCGGAGAAGGAATGCTTTGAAAGATCTGTAGATATTGAGAAAGGTTCTAATCAAACACCAGATATGAAATCTAATAGAAGAAATGTACCAAGACATTCTATTGCAACTGGACTACCAACAGCTTTTATTAACGGAACAAATTTATATAAAAATAGCTTTCCAAATGATATAAATATACGAGGTTTAATGGGTCAACATTCAAATGATTCGGGTATAAATACCGAAGATATTAATTGGGCAATATCTTCAGATGGTATACCATACGAATTAAATAGTAGTGGTTGTAGTTGTGGAATTAATGGCCTTCCGAGAAGTGGTGTTGGAAAAGGAGGAAATCATTTACAGGCTCTCAATTATAATTTAAATAGTTTAACGGCACCATCAACTCCATCAAGCAGTATATCGTATAGAGGAAGTGAATTTAATCCTAGTGGTTTACAAGGATCAACACCTAGAAAACCAATACCATTAGAAATGATGACTGAAGGATGTAAAAGTCCACATTGTATAATGAATGGTACAAATACACCTGATAGTGCTAATCTTAAAAAAGGTCAGAAACATTATGGAAGTCATGTTTCATCTTCTTCAACTGCCTCATCACATTCTCACCAATCTTCAACTTCATCATCATTAGGTTCACCTGCAAATATGATCCAAAAACATAGCATATCAACTAGTAATAGTGAACAATCTTTTTATTTAGCTAGAGTTGGTCTTGATGACTCATTACAAGAAGATGGTGCTGGTGCTAATTATAAATGTATAAAAATATTAAACAATGATCGTATGGGTGAATTAATTGATCGTGCTCTGGAAAAGCATCTAATTACGACAGCAGATCGTTCTGATTATACATTAATACAATTATTACCTGATGGTAAAGAATTTGAGTTACCAGAAACATGTCATCCATATTATGCTGTAGCACCAGATCCAACATCACCGATGTTAAACATTATTATTCGTAAAAAGTCAGAAGAAGCTAAAAATTCAAAAGCTCCCAGTGCAAAGAAAATCAATCGTATGAAGAGGACAAATCTGTTAAGATGGAGTTCTGGATATTTATAATTTTATAGCACTAATTTTTACAATACTTACAACAAAATACATCGTACATATTGCCTTAAGAATATATATATATTTTAATTAATTGTATATTTAATTTATATTATAAAAAATAATCTATTTTGATAACTATATATTTACATATATATGAGTTTTTTTTTTTTCACCTATATTAGTTGAATAACTTGAGCATTTTCTTCCTCCAGTGAAGTAGTCCTTTCTATTGAAAGTCGGTAGCAATGGTAAATTGAGATAACAAATATTGATACAAATATAGATCCAATAACCAGAACAACAGGTACATATTCTGATTCCAGAAAAGGTATATTAAATAGCATTATAATAATTTCACAAGATCAATAAAACGTATTATCAAATAAGAATGATGAAAATATACGTTTGAGTGAAGATAAGCTGAAAATAACAAATATGAAAGTTGTGTATAGTCATGAAGATAAAATATAAAATATATTATAAAAATAATATTTGATAAAAAGGACAATGTTTAATTATGCAATACAAAATTTAATATTTCAAAAGCTTTATAGAATATTAAAATGAATGATATGGTGATATTGTTTAACATTTATATGTATTCTAGATATAAGTCATATTGGTATTTGAGTTTTAAATTCATAATGTTTTGTCATTGCTTCATACATACTCAATTTCTTCAGACTGTGTGGTGATTTTTTCTTATCAAAATAATTTGATGATTACTCAAATCATCATCTCTCCCCCTTTACTTTGAACCTGCCTACTTTAAAATCTTAAAACGAATGTTTGTACACACATTGGTATCTTAAGTATGAAATAACAATTAGAAAAATTTTTTTTAAAGATATCAAATATATTTTAATAATATTTTAATTAATTTATAGATGGTTTACGTAAGCCGCAGCCAACGCATATTTCGCCTTCTAAAGGCTCTTCCACACCATTTGTGGAAAACTTATCCTGAACAAATGGCATTTTATAGCACATTTGGAGTTGCATCTCTTGTTATATGTGGATATAGGTTGAACCAATATTTGAATGGTAGAGATGAAAAACCATATTACAGAGGGTTTTATGATGTTGTTAGGCCATCAGATCCTGTAGCACTTGAATGGAAAGTTCCAACAGTATGTTTTATTTATTTACCAATTGTATAATTTGATTTATAGGAATATCCAGCACCATATTTAACAAATAGAGAAAATGAACGTTGGGATACTTTGGATAAGGATTATGGCTATAAATCAAATATTTAAATAGGATTTTAGATTGAATAAAATTTAGTTTCATTGAAAATATAAAATGACACATCGTTCTTTTATCTTATAGAACAAATTTTTTTTTTTTAAAGAAATACTTTAAGTATATATAAAAGGAAATTGTATGTTTTTACCATTTATTATATTCTCAGTTCCCTACTGTCAAGAATGAATGTACATTTTAAATAGTTATTCTTTCATAAAAAGAATATTATTTTTGTGGCACATAATATTTACACATGGTTAAGAAGTGAAATTTTATTAAAAAATATATGTAAATAAAACAAAAAAATTATATAACAGCGAACATGCTGTAAAGCAGGTCTCGAATTTTAAAATATTCCATGCAATATTTTCCTTCTATTTTCACACTACCAGTGTCATCTTTCTGGATCGTAGCAATGCCATTAATATGAAGTATATTAAGATATAAAACCGCATTATATCCTTCTGCCGTAAAACGAGCTTTAATATCAATTAATTTTGGAGAATTTAAGTATAGAACTGGATGAGGTTTAGACATTGCACTTGTACAGGGTTTTAATATTAATTGAGATCCAAATTTACTTGTATTACAATTTCCATTTGCTCTCTTATCACCATCTTCATCGTCAGACTCATGATTCTCTTTATCATTTGGTACTTCATCAACTTCCATTATATTGAAATCTTCTCTACAAATTTTATTTTCAATTACTCCTTCAACCCAAGACCATTCTTGACCATTCATAATTTTCGTCATGTTAGTCTTTGAAACGAGATCTTTACTCATGCGAATTACCTTTCCTTTGTTATCACCAACAATTTCTACAGCTTTTCCAACTTTTACATTTTCCACTATTCCTTCTATTTTTATTGTTTCACGACATAATGTCATTAATTTATGAACAGCTTGATCATAACCATTGACAATAATTAAATTCTTTGGAGACATTTGTGAAATAATTTTTTCTAAACTATCACCATCAACTCTTCCTTCAAAATCTATAAATGTCAACTGACAATTAAGCTGAAACGTCTGATTACATGATATACACTTTGTTGGTGCTGCAGTCCAAGGAAATAAATGTTCCTTTGTTAATTTCATTCCACCTAATTTTTGTTTTTTATTTGTACTAATTTCTTCATTCATCTCATCATCAATACTATTAGCATCATTTTCATCATCATCAACTTCCAAGACACCTTCTTTCATTGCAAATGCTTTTCTGTAAGGATCTAATGCAACGATATCTTCTGCATTTATAACCTCACCATAATCATCCCATGGTTGATCATAACTTTTTAATGGTAAATAAGACATCATTTCTTGTTCAGAATTACGTTCACCAAGAGGAAAAATTAAAGATGAAAAGTCATCTTCATCTTCTTCTTCATCCATTTTTGAAATGTCAGCTTCCATTTCAAGTGAAGAATAGTCTAATGTTTTATTTACAAGTTTATTTTTTTCTTGTAATGAAATATTATATTTATCTTCCAACAATTCTTCTTTTAAATGTTTAGGAAGACTTGGTTTAAAGATATTATCTATTGATAAAAAATCTTCATTGTTATCTAGCTCTTCATCACCACATGCTTCATTTTTACCAATTCCCAGAACATTTCTCTCTTCTTCTTGTTCCTCATCTTCACGTAATTGTTGTTTTCGGCGTATCTCTTCCTGTTTCTTTCTAGCTTCTTCTGCTTCAGCATCCAATTTTCTTTGATTGTAAGCTTCCAATTCTTTTCCTTCTAATAATACTCTTAATTTAACATCCAAATCAATTGTTTCATCACTTTGACCCAAATTTCTATCTTCTTTATTTCTTCCTTCAACAATACGAAACAATTTTCCTGCTAAACTATTTCTATCACCAGACCTATTTGTTAAAATAACCAAATTCTTAGGATCTTCAACAAAACTATAAAAAAGATTTCTCGAAAATCCTATTTCCATATCAAATGAAGGTACAAGTATAAGCTTGTGCTGAGGAATTGAATCTAATGATTCAAGATTGTTACAAATGTTAAAATTATCATAAGAAAAAGATGATACAGTAGGAACAGTAATGTTATTAGTATTTTCAATATTACCATTACCAATTATATTACTAGAAGTATGATCAACTGTAAATCTATCATTCATCCATTCCACATTCATAACAGCAGTCTGGAGTACACTATTACCAACATTACTTAAAAGTACCAGAGCGTATGGTTCAAAGTTATATCTAGTTGTTATACCAAGATTGGCATCTTTACCATCATCTTGATTTGTATTATTTGCCTGTGGATTATTATTACTACTCCAGGCAGAGTTTAATAGATTAACTAACTCAAGCATCCTACCCGCAGTATCAACACAAACTAAAACATCTCCACCATTACGTAAAGTCTCATAAGAACTAGATAAAAATCTTTCATCTCTACTCCTACGTTTTTCAGGAATATAACCGGAATTAACTCCTGAAGTTATAAATAATAATGGTTTTGTCCCTATATTTGTAGTTCCTGTATTTGAAGATAAATTAGAGGAGGTTATATTAGAAACATTTGTATTAATGAATGCATTAAAATTAGCTCCATTTAAATGTCTCTCTTTTTTATTATTAAAATCAACAGCATAAATAATATCTTCATCACTCATACGAGATATCTTCCAATAACTGCCTCCTAACATATGACCTGAACATAATGCTTGTATTGTCACTTGTTTCTCTAATGGTATTTCGATGTCTGCATCAATTCCACTATCATTGTCATTAACGTGAAATTCTTGTGAATTAACACCTTTTAGTGTGTTAATTGTTATCAATTGACTATACTTTATTTTTTGTACCTTCTCCATTACTCTATCGACATCTTCTAAATCAAATAAATTAAATTCTGAATTTTGTTTTAACGATGCAACCCAGTCGTACAAAGTTAATATACCCAATTTCACTGTTGGAAATGTACAATATATAGGCACATTACTTAAATTACATTTGGAATACAAATATGGTAAAGCTCCAAGATGAGAAATTGAAGGATATGATATAAGAATAGCTGATATCTTTCCAGCTAAAGCAGCAATTGAATTAAGGTAAGTCATGTTAAATTTTGAATCCCATCCACAATCAAGAAGGAATGTATATGGTGGTATCTATAAAATTAATAAAAACATTTATAAGAAAAAAAAACATACCTCTAAGATATATGCTTGATAGGATCCATAGGGATCATCATTCAAAGTTGTAAATTTAACAGCAGATGACATTTTATAATAAATTATATAGATATGTATAATCTTCCATTAAATTAAAATAATATCAACAAGGTTAAGGTGAAGCTGAAAAATTATTATTTTGAAATAATGTACTTTATATTCTGAGCAGAAAAGATGTTAGAAGTTGTGTTTACAAAACTTGGATAAACGTTTCTGCTATTTTTAATTTAAGACATTTTACCAATGAAAGTTTCCCTCTATTTTTATAAAGGCATTTTGAAATAACCGTTGTTTCTTTTTCTTGTTAAATTTTTCTTATTAATTTATTATTGTAAAGAGAAATTTTTAAACTATTTTATTAATAATTAATAATAAATTATCTAATTTTTAGAATGATGAATGGAAATTGTGATTTATCTCCAAGAAAAGATAGATTTGTAATGGTAGGGGAAATGATTGTTGAAGCAGAGCCTAATTTTAGAGCTGGTGCTGGTACATACTACTCAAACGATGTCATTAGAAGTTCAATGATGGGCAATGTTTATACTGATGTAGTTGAAGATAAAATGGTATGTTTTTTTTTGTCCCTTTAAAATATTTGTTATTTAGAATCCAGGAAAATATGAATTTATATATTCAGTTAAAGAACCAAATTTACCACCAGAGATGGCTTCAGTAGCTGAAGATCCTAAAGTAGGTGATATGATTACTGGTCGTGTAAGTTATATCTCACAAAACTTTGCGCGCATCATTATTCTTTGTGTTAATAATTTGGTACTAAAAGCGCCATTAATGGGAATACTCAGGAAAGAACATTTGGGTAAACGCGATATTAAATTGGAAGGATTACCTAATTGTATACAACCTGGTGATATAATTTCAGCACAAATCTTACACTTAGCTAATATTGGTAATAACAATAGTCCATACATTCTCAGTATGGCGGAAGATGTTTGTGGTGTTTTAAAAGCTATTGGGAAAGATGGTAAAGAAATGACACCATTGAATACATATCAAGTGATACATAAAGAGAGTGGTAACACAGAGCTAAGAAAGGTCGCTCAAGTTCCCTTGTTATAAGAAAAATGATTTAAAATTGTTATTGTATGTATCATTGTTGTTATTTTTAAGTTGTATCTAATAATGCTCTTATGTTTTTTTTATTTATTCAAATTTGTGCAAATAATTTGGTTTTGATTCCTGCATGTATATATCTTGTTTCCGTGATTTAAGATATCTATTTAATCTTTTTTAGGTTTTTTTATATGGAGGAGGAACAACAACAAAGTGAGGCTTCTACAATTGATGATAAGGGAGAAACAACTCAACCAACAAAGAGAACACGAAGATCTGCAGCTCTAAAGTCTGAAAATACATGGAAAAATATAATTCATGACGATAAAATGGTAAATACAGAGAGTGATTCTTGCGAGATTGATCGTAAAAAATACAAATATGATGGTACGTTTTATTATGATTATTTTTACATTAAAATGTTAGTTAAAATTTATCTATGATGTATAACATTTCGACTGTAGGAGTGGTAACATGAGAATTCAACTAAGGTTTGTTGATTCTTCACTCCAATGACATATGGTCTAATCTTCTCTCTGACAGATAAAATTTTGACATTTTTATTAAATTTTTAAAATATAAGAATTATGATATTAAAATTTTAGATAATGAAGGAAAAGTGGTTGCTGAAATTAAACCAGAAGTAGAAGTATCTGTCAAACCAACTAGACGTAGAACAACAAATCCAAAGCCAAGAGGTAAACCAAAGAAAAATGAACATATTGAAGGAGAAGCTGGTATCCCTAAGAACGAAAATGAACAAAGTAATGTATATGAAATAAGAGGTGAAGCCGTTAAAGAAAGTGAAAATAATAAAACTGTAGTTACTGGTAATGCTCCTTTAGTTTCTGCACCTTCCGTAAAAAGAAAAGGTCGTAGTGTTGGAGTTACTAAGGGAACAAATAAGCTTCCAAATGTTTTAGTTGTTAAGCAACCTGGAAAAACGAAAAAGTTGACTAATAATGGTGATATAAATACTTCTCAAAATAAAACATTTAATATCACACCAGATATGAAACAAAGAGCATCATCACCAGGACATCGTCATGTAATTAATGTTACAAACTCTAGCTTTTCTGTTGTTAACACAAGTCAATCACACTCACAAAAGGTTCTGAAAAGTAGGATAAACCAAATAGTTCAAAGGAATGGCACAAAGGTTGTAAATGGTCAAACATTACAGGAAGCAAACAAATTACTTGAAGAGATGTGTTCAATAATAGAAACTTTGTGTAATCAAAGTAAAATAGATATTCTTAATGCTGAACAAATTGAAAAAAATTTAAAAGCTAATATTCAACTTCAAGATAATAAAATTAGTTCATTGACAAGAAGAATATCTTCGTTGGAGCATGAATTAATAAAAATAAGTAGACAAAAACATTTTGATATGGTTGAAGGTATATCATTACAAAACAATGTTTCAAATGAAATTACCGAAAATAGTGGAGCAATTAATCTCCGTTCAGTTGGAAACGAGTACAATGCACCTATCGGACATGGAGATCCTCATCATATGATACATAATCCCATACCTGAATATTCTTCTGCATACAATAATATTAATAGTGGATTAATAACGAATAGGCCTATGAGTGGTAACAACAATGATGCATTTGTAATTTCAAAACCACCTCAACGTCACGGTGGAAGAATTCAAACACAAGAGATGCAATATTATCTTCCTCCAGTTGGAACTTATCAACAACCAACTTATACTGCTCCCTATGGAATGGGTTCTTTAGATATGGAACGAGAAATTATGGGAGTACCAAATAACTCTATGAATGTGAATAATATTCATCAACTCAATGTCTCCGGAAGAAGTGTTATTGAAAAAAATGGAGTAACCTATCAAGATCTTTAGTATGTGTTTAGATTTTAGTATTGTATGCTAATATGTGCAATGGGTATATTTTAAATCATTCCTAAAATTTAATTTTCGCCTTTCCATATATGAGTATCTATCTTTTAACCGGTCCTTTTTTTATTTAGTAGTTGCCTTACCGTGTGTTGTATTGCTTGCTTGATATTTTATTATTTTGGATTAAAAAATTTTTAATAAATTATATTTTTACCATTGAAGTGGTATTCAAATTTTGGGTTAAATAAATAATTTTTTTAATAAATTATAATTTTATCAATGTAGATATATTCAAATTGTTTTTTAAATAATTAATTTTTACCAGTTAAAATTAATTTTATTTTACCATTTTTTTTGCAATGATTATGTGTTGGAACAAATATTATATCGGTCTACAAATTGTACTAATTAGTTTTGTTTTAGTAAATGTTGTAGCAGAAGATGACAAGACTTACATTACAGTGTCTATAAAGGGTATCAAAGGGACTACAACTAAAGAAGATGTAAAAATTGACGAAGTAACCGAAACTATTAGTGAAATACCAGAAATTAAAGAAAAGAAATTTCGTAATATTAAGGTGATAAGAATAAATATGAAAAATTTTGATGAGAATGATGGAGTTAAAGTAAAATTTTATTTGACAGGTTCTGTTCCAGAGAGTAAATTTTTGACGACTATTGCAAGTGATGGCTCAATATTTTCAAAATTAATTAATGACAAAGAATTAGTATGTCATGAAAGTACCTGTAATAATGGTGTTGTAATAATAAGTTCTACACAAATAAATAATAGGAATGAATTTTCAAATGGAATAAATGCATTTTATGTAGTGTTTACTAGTAATAAAAAATTTTATCCATTACGTAAAATAAATTTTATAGAAGGACTTAATAAACTTATACGATGCCCTTTTAAGAACAAATGGATGAAAGATAATACTCTTTTAAAGTATGACATTGCACCGGCATATAGTGACAAAGTTCTTATAAATAACCCTGCAAATCACCTTTTGGTTCCAACTCAACGAACAAAAGTAAATGAAAGTATTATGGAATGTGGAAGTTTACGTTTTAAAGGAGAAATAGTTCTTACTATTGGTTACAATTTACAAATTATAGGAGGTAATATAGATTCTAAAACAATAAAGAAATCACTAAAGAATAACATCCATTTTGACTGTATAGGTGTAACTTCAGGTGTTGAGTCTCAATATGACAATATCCAATACATCCCAATAACATCATCTTTTGATTATATGCAACGTATTTTCTTGAAAAAAAAAGAATTTTTCAAAGACAGTATTGCACTTTTATATACTAAAGCAAGAGTCTCAAGTCTTAATAAAAAGGAGAGTAATGAAATTGAACCTACTTGTGTGATTAAACATGAGGAACCAACAATTAACTACGAAGTTGAAATTGTGAATGAAGGTTTAAATAGGAAGAACATAAGTTTAAAAAATCTAACTTATACAGAATTATTTGAAATAGATATATCGAATGATAAGTCAACCGAATTCGAAAAAATAAAAAACATTGAATGTGTTGTCAAGCAAACTCAAGGCGACGAAATCCATCAAGATGTCACCGAATATTATTCAAACAAATATCAAACATATATTGTAAAACAAAAGTATGATAATAATGGAGCAATAGATTTAAACTCGAATTATTTTAAAAAATTTAATAATGGTATTAAATACAACAATTTTTCAATGTTTGGACTATATAAATGTATTACTGTTGATAATAAATATGTAGAAAGTTTACCTCCCAATTATCAAGGTGATCCAAAATATTTTATAATCTTACCTAAAAATAATGCTAATCTTGATGTGGATATAAATGAAATTACTGAAGAAAAAGTTCGAGAGAAAGCAAGATGTCTTATTGATAGAGAAAATTTTGGAAAGCTACATAAAATCACTTATATTGGTCAGGATGGTAAAAAAAATGAATCATTACTGTCTGCTATACATAATTCTAATGGAAATTTTGTGAAAAATAAAAATGAAATTGTTTATCAGAAAAAAATCGAAGACAAATCAAGTTTAGTTTGTACGTATCATACGGATTTTTTAATAGAATTTACTATTACGTTAAAGTTAGAACATAAAGGAGACGAATCAAGTTCAACAACGTCACCACACATTCCTACAAGTGATTTAACTTCTATAATTATTTCTTCTGTTGTTGCTGTTGGATTCATTGCTATTGCAGTTATTGTTGCTTTCATACTTTTAAGAAGAAGACATAGAAGAAGAAAAAGAAGAGGTCTTGGTAAAAATAAAAAGAGGGGTAAAGGTAAAGGTAAAGGTAATAGAAAAGATACTTCAAAAATGTCATTAAGTAAATCGAAATCAAATTCATCTTCAAGCTCATTTGGCATGTCCAAAGCAAATTTTAAAGCTAAATCTGCAGTAGGTAGTGTATCAAATACTGAAGAATCGATTGAAGATCCAAATAAAGAAAGTAAATCAAGCTTAGTTGGATCAAAAGAAACTCTTCATCTTACCACAAAATAAATAAATTTAACAATTTTATAATAATATTAATTGATATGAAATAATAAAAATTATTATATAAAAAAAATATAAAATTTTAATAACATTATTTTGTTTTATGGTATTATGCGATTTGAATATTTGAAATATAAAAATTTATGAATATCTTTATTTAATTAAAATTTACATGTAATATATGTTTTTGAAATTTTAATATACCAGAAGAAATTTTTCTTGCTAAAGAATAGTTTGTCGTTCTATTAGAGTAATGCAACCGAAGAGGTATGTAATTATTTTGTCAATTTTCATAATACAATAAAAAGATATATTGTAATACTTTACATAATTAAAATGGACAGTTATTAAAAATTATTTATAATGAAGTTTAGGACAACAAAGATAATATTATGTAATTATATTCAATAAAATATTTTGCTTAAATAACTCGTTTAATGTTATATATGAATCTTTTTTTGAAAGCCAGTAAATCTATTTATTGTATAAATTTTAAATCCACAATTATTTATTTAAAAATGAAAAATTACTTTACAATATGTGATACCTTTAATAATATTATCTTAAAAATCTTTCGACGTCTCCTAACTATCACTTCAAGGTTATTTTTAAATAATAATAATAATAATCATAAAGAACAGCATGTATATACCTCAAACTTATGGTTCACTTAACTTTATAATTTTACCTCTTTAATGAGTGATAATAATTTTAATCATCAATGCCATATCTTGAACTTCTTGAATTGTTAAAAATATTAAACAAACTTTAAAACATTTTGAGTAATTAATATTCCGTGATATCTATTAAAAATATTTTNAAAAAAAAATAAACTTCAAACAATAATAAGTTATTGTTTGTTATAAAAAGTATTATTTATCTTAATTAAATGTTCCATTGAATATATAATAGGCTCTAGTTATTAAAAACTAGAAGGAGGTTTTAGGAAAAAAGGTATAAAAGTTAATATAAATATTTGGTGCCTTCACATTTTTCTCTCCAAAAATAATTTTAATTATTCAATCTAAAAATCATGATTCTAATTTTAGAAAAACATAAAACTAGTAGAATAAAAATATTTCGTGATTTCTTTTATAAATATTTTCTTGAATCTAAACATTTTTACTTTTCACACTCCTTAAATAGTATTTTATATCATCATTTATCTTTCCTCACACTTCCTTCTTATTTGCAAACATTTGTAAATTACTCCATTCACTCTTATTATTTGTTATCCCTCAAATAACAATGAAAACTTATTTGATTAATGTAGTGCCAGAAAATAAACATAAACCTAAAATCATAAGATGTGTTTATTTAAACACTATACCTTCAAATAACTCACACCATGTTAATTTACTATAATAGGTTATAAACTTATAAATGATTATAAGAATGAGGTTGTTTGGTGTTAAAAGAGATTTGATTTGAGATGATATTTTAAGAGACAAATTTTAACAATTATTTTATTCTATACTAATAATATATTTATCATGATCTTTAAATATATAATAAATATATATATATATATNTATTATTATTATTATTATTTGTTTTGATATTATTATTTTCATAATTAATATTTAAAGGACCTTGAGAAGAAACTTAAACACCTGCTTTATACATATATTTTGCTAATTTTTTATATCAAATTTTAAGATAACCTCTATTGTTATATAGTGCCTTTTACCTTTTAATCATAAGGTAAGACAGATTTATTTCTAAGAATAATTAAAATAAAGACATCATTAAATTTTGGCTCCTTCAAATGGATATAATTTTTATATTTCTTTTCATACAAAAGTTTATTCATTATTGATAATGTGAAGTCAAACTGTAATATATTCCTAGCCTCTTTTTTTATTCATTTTTCATAAAAGATCAAAAATTTCACAACCTCCTTAATAGAATTAAAATGTAATTTTTAGTGATATAGAAAGTCATTGACTGATTATCATAATAGGAAGAATAAATTTATTATTTGTGAAGGTTATTTATTATTATAATATTTTTCAAACTAAATATCATCAAAAGTTTATGTATATATATATATATTGTGGCTACATATCATGGAGTGAAGCTGAATATTTTTTAATATACGTTCAATTATTTTAATCATTCGTGATCAGTTATTTATAAATATATAAAATATTTATTCTAAAGTGCCACTTTAGGAGGTGGTCTTGCCTTTAAGAAATATATTGTTGTCGTTTTTTCATGATAATACATTTTACGCATCTCTGTATCTCTATTATATAAAGGTAATATATTTTATTCATTTTAGTTTTTAATATGAAAATATTGTCTTTCAAAAAAGTATTATTGTATTTTTTATTTTGTATACTTCAAAAATTAACTTCTACTCAAGGAAATGGATATTTTACAACAAACAGTTATTTACAATCGGAGGAATTATTTGATGAGGAGAATGGTATTATTGGAGTTCCTGATATCAAATGTAATGCTGATACAATTGAGATGAGATTTAAGACTAAGAAAAAATTTATGGGAAAAGTTTATGTTAGAGGTCATTATAATAATCCAGAATGTAAAGTTGATTATGCTCAAGCAAGTTTAGAAGGATTACCTATTGATGGTATAAAATTGCATCATGGAAGTTGTGATATGGATCGTCAAAGGGTTGTAAGTTTTTTTTTTAAATTGATTATTATTACATTTATAAATCTATTTATAGTTACAACCAGGAGGAATGCAATTTTCAACTGTTCTTGTAATATCATTTCATCCACTTTTTATTACAAAAACTGATAGGGCTTTCAACATTAACTGTTTGTACAGAGAAAGTGATACTAAAGTTCAGAGTGAAATTGAAGTTAGGTAAGTTAAAATAAAAATTTTTACATGTTGACAGGACATAATTATATATAATATATAACCAAAATGAATTTTTAATGAGGATTTTAATGAGTTATATTTTAACTATATAAAATATTATAAAAGAATTTTATTTTTATATATTTCATACATTTTATTAGTATTTTAATGATAAGAGATAACTTTATAAGTATAATTTATTTTTCCTATTTCAAAGAATAATTTAATATGTTCTTTACAAGTTGGAATTTGTTGTTTTTTTTTAAAATAATTTTTTCAAGGCAAGTTACTCTTTGAAAATAATAATTCCTTGAACTTTTATTATTTTATTTGTTCATTCAAAAAATGTTAACTGTTTAAAGTTGTTAATATTTTTTTTTAACTTAAGAAAAGTCATAAAATTGTTAAAAAGCTTTATTTGATAAAATACATTTTTATTGTATTTTTGTTTTCAAAATCAAGGTTATGTCCTTTCAACTTTTGTTATAATAAATAACTGGTCTTGTGTTGGGTGATAATATAATTCATTTTTTATAGTTCATTACCAACAGAGAGTATAGCACATGACATGCCAGTCCCAACATGTACTTATACAATAAGAAAAGATTTATTAGATGGGCCAGTTTTAAAATATGCTAAAGTTGGAGATCAAGTTGTTCATAGATGGGAATGTGATTCAGATATGTATGGTATGTTGGTACATTCATGTTATGTTGAAGATGGTCAAGGAGAAAAGCAAATTGTTGTTGATAGTAAGGGATGTCATACTGATAGGTTACTTCTTGGAGATCCTACATATGTTGAGGCATTAAATATGGCATATAGAGAAGGTTATGTTTTCAAATTTGCAGATCGTGTTGCTGTACGTTTTCAATGTGAAATAAAACTTTGTACAAAAGAAGGTGGTGGTTGCAATGGTATCACGGTAAGCATTTTAATTGTATCAAGCTGTTTTCTATTATAAAAATAGATTAAATTTTAAAAATATATATTTAAATAATAACTATAAGCTTATTTTTAGCCACCAATTTGTCCTTCTTCAGTTAATGGTAATACAATAACAGGTGGATTGACAAATAATGACATACCTGGAGGATCATTTACTACCAGTAGTAATGCATATAATGCTCCTAATAGACCTTGGACTGGAAAGAAAACAAAAAGAAGTGCAAAGAGTGATAATAAAACCACAGAAGAAAATATTTTAAAATCACTTGATACAGATTTATTTTCACAATATGTCTATGTTTTGGAGGATGACAATACAGGGAATAAAGAAGTGATTGATTTTGAGAGAAAAATTAACTCATTGGCTTTAAATGATTCACCAGTAATAAGTATCAAGGCTAAAGTTTGTATGTCAATGGAAACATTAAAGATTCTTATTCTATTTCTTGTCATTCTTGCATTTATTGCAACCTACTTTATTATTCTTACAATATTTAAAAGAAGACAACAATTAAAATGTAAAGAAAGTACTACTTATGGCAATTGGAGTGCAGGAGTAAATAATGAAAATTTATACTCAAGAAATGGTATCCAGACACCTGTTGTTTATGGTTAAGTGCATAACTTTTTAACTTTCATTTTTTATTAATTTTTGTGTATAGATGTTTTTATTAAGCTTTAAAAATAAAATTGTTAAAATATAAGTCTTAAATATTAATGAAATATAAGATANATAAGATATGCATAGAATGATACATTAATAATATTATTGAATGAAAGAATGAAGAGTTAAAAAGTCATTTTAAAATATTTAGAAATGGTAAATCAAACTTCACAATATTCTTCCACATCATCTAATACTACTTTATTAATTGATGAAATTGATATTCCAGCTGTTGTAGATATTTTTGCTCAATATGATGAATTGGAAGCTAATGATGATATTAATAAGGAAGTACAGTGTGATTTACTTAATGAAGATAACATTCTTCGTCATATTGATCCAACAAGACTGTCATACCACGAAAGATTATCTTGGCATTTAAATGAATTCTGTAATAAGACATCTAGTCATGGTATTCCCATGCTTTCGATGGCGCCAAATTATTATTATAAAATTGCTTGGATTGTTTTATGTGTATGTTGTCTTTGTATGTTTGTGTATCATGCGATTGATGTTGTAGCAAAGTACCAAAAAAATGCAAAGATTACAGATATTCAACTTCAATTTGATACTGCACCTTTTCCAGCAATCACTATTTGCAATTTGAATCCTTATAAAGATAGTATGATAAAGAATGTTGATGCTATTAAAAAAATTGTAAGTAAATTTTTTAAAATTATTTATTGACTTTTATCTAGCTTAACGTGTACTCTGATGTAATGATAAAAGCTGGTGAGAAAAATAAAATGGATGAAGCTATTAGATTAGCAACAGCTGAAACGCCTAAAGTTGGAAGAAAAAAGCGTGATGAAGATATTCTATTTGAACCTGTATATTCAGATTGTACATGTGGCCCATCTTCTTCGGAAGGGAGTAAAGAAGAATGTACAGAGAATTCAAAAAATGCTCCTGATTTGACAACTGACTATTGTATGTGTGCTTTTGATAGATTATCTGGAGATGCTTGGCCATGTCATCGTAAATCATTATGGAGTAACCATGAATGTGCAACATGTGATAAACAAAAAATATGTAAGCTTAAAAATTCTGATGAAAGTCCAAGTTTAAAATTACCATGTATGTGTTATTTAAGTGAGGAAAACTTTTGTGTAGCTTATAATCCTGCTGAGGAAATATTAAAATTGTGGGAATATTATGGATTAGAAGTTTTTGATGAAGCTAAAATGATAGAAGCATTAGGTTTTTCAGACATGAGTGATGAAGTTGCTATTGTAACAAAAGCTAAAGAAAACATTATATTTGCAATGAGTGAGTTAAGTGAGGCTGTTAGAAGATCATTATCAATTCAAAAACACCAACTAATTCAAAAATGTTCATTCAATGGAGAAGCTTGCGATATTGATAAAGATTTTAAAATTGTTACAGATCCAACATTTGGAAATTGTTTTACCTTCAATCACAATAAAAGTGATATAAAAGCTAGTATAAGAGCTGGTCCAACTTATGGATTAAGAATGCTTATCTATGTCAATGCATCTGATTACCTTGCTACAACTGAGGCTGTTGGAATTAGAGTAACAATACATGATAAAGATGAATATCCTTTTCCAGATACATTTGGTTATAATGCTCCAACAGGATATATTAGTTCTTTTGGAATGAAATTACAAAAAATGAATAGATTACCAGCTCCATTTGGAGATTGTATTCCAAGAGGATCAAATATGACATATATTTATAAAAATTATCGATATTCTACAGAAGGATGTTACAGAACTTGTTTTCAAAATATGGTTCAACTTGATTGTGGATGTGGTGATCCAAGATTTCCTATACTCAATGGTACCCATTGTTTAGCATTTGATCCAGTTGCTAGAAAATGTTTAGAGGAAAAAACAAAACAATTAGGTGATGTTCATGAAACTTTTAAATGTAGTGAATGTCATCAACCATGTGAACAATCAGTATATACAGTTTCTTATTCAGCAGCTATATGGCCAAGTGAATCTTTGAATATAACATTAGGATCATGTGCTGATAAACCGGAAAAATGTAATGAGCATTATAAAGAAAATGGAGCTATGATAGAAATGTTTTATGAAGCTTTAAATTTTGAAGTTTTTACAGAATCAGAAGCTTATGGTATTGTAAAAATGATGGCTGATTTTGGTGGGCAATTAGGCTTATGGTCTGGAGTCAGTTTCCTTACATGTTGTGAATTTGTAATGTTATTCTTTGAGATTATATATATGGTTATTTCTCATAATTATAACAAAAGAAAACAAAGATTGTTGGAAGAAGAATTAGAAAAAATGTGAATAAAAATTTAAGATACAAAAGAAAATAAATATTAATATTTGTAATCATTTGAAGATTTTAAAAGATTGTATATTATTTTATATAACATTTTTCTAACAATATTCATCCTTTTTATATGTTGATCATTAAAAATTGATGTTTTATAATGTGTGGTGATTTATTGAAGAAATAAATTAAAAATTTAAACTTAAGAA